>JBDODA010000016.1:0-392349 GCA_039880815.1 Aspergillus intermedius | reverse complement strand
GGGACTCGTGGGCACCCTGAGCTTCCCCCATATTGGTGTCGGACATATAGTTGGTGGTAGCAGTATTGTGCTCAATCGTCGTCAGGAGAAATCGCGAGCCGATGGTCGCGATTTTTCGTTGTCGCTTCCACTTTCGACCCTGACTAAGACGTTGATTCCGACAGTACCCAGCGGGTCACGTGCCTCACCGCCCTCGCTTTCTGCTCGGTACTGTAAGCAATTCCTGCGAAAATTCCGCTTATGAAACCCTACCTCGTACTGTCGTACACTAAACCTTTTTGAGATAAAGGATCCACAGGTGCAGCATCTTTTTATTCCTTTTTCAGTAAAAGTAGATGCTGTGTAGAAAGATATTCTTGGATATTTTTTTTTTCATTCTCCTTTTTTTAACGATGATGACGGTACTTAAAGATTATAAATAGTTCTGTAGACTTGTAGTTCAATTGTGTTCTCATGCTCTTTCCTTGCAGGTCAACATTCTCATATTTGCCCTGATAAGTATATATACAGCATGAGCGACAGCACCGGCCATATTGATTTTGAACTCTACCGCTACACACCCGATGTTGCAGCTGCGGTCATTTTCATTGTTTTGTTTACTCTTAGCACAGCCTACCACTCCTATCAACTGATCAAATGCCGCGCATGGTACTTTATCGCATTTGTTATTGGAGGCATCTGTGAGAGACGAGCATCTTCGATAATATCTATGGCCCAGGAGCTAATGGCAATTGTTCTGTTCACCACAGTCCAGATAATCGGCTACGCAGCGCGAGTAGCAGCCAATTCGAATAAAGAGAGCATACCCATCTACTCAATCCAGACGATTTTGATCCTTCTCGCGCCTCCGCTATACGCCGCGTCGATATACGTTGTTCTCGGAAGGACTGTCACGTATCTACATGCCGAACATTTCAGTTTGGTTCCTGTGAAATGGATGACTGGTATCTTTGTGACAGGAGACGTCATTGCATTTGTGATGCAGGCAGCAGGTACATATACCATATGCATGATGGTCCTTTCCTTTCCCAATTACAATGCTGAACGTATATTCCAGGCGGCGGGATTATGGCCAGTGGCACAATCAGCGCAATGAACACGGGAGAGAATATCACCATCGGCGGTCTCTGTGTTCAGCTTGCTTTCTTCTCTTTCTTCGTCATCACCTCTCTGGTCTTCCACTTCCGTATTCGTCGACAACCGACAGGGAAAGTACTTCAGTTAGCCCAGCATGAAGATGGCTCGGCTCTTCGCACGTGGGAATCGGTCCTATGGGGACTGTATATTGCCAGTGTGCTCATTCTCATCCGGTCTATCTTCCGCTTGATTGAGTATGCGCAGGGGAACGACGGATATCTGATTAGCCATGAAGCATTCATGTACGTCTTCGACGCGATGCTAATGTTCTTTGCCATGGTTGCGATGAATGTTTTTCATCCCTCTGTCATTTTGAATGGGAACAAGGGGGTGAGTAGGGGATCAATGGGGTCTAATTCTCAAACGGAGTTGCGTGACCGGAGGTATTGAAAAACTATTTTTTTTTGGGAGACGGACTGATGGTTATAGACCAAGCAGAACCTTTGGTCCCTAGGATATACTGAGAATATCTCTATACTATCCACAATCTAATAGTATTCATGATTACACGCCACAAACAGCCTTTGGCCATTCAACCCACGAGCGTAGATCCAACGGAACAAGGCACCAAATCTCAGTAAGAAGTGCCTTATCCCATTCTCGCAGGAACCAGAACTTGCTCAGACGATTCAAAGTCACGCAATGGTATGAAAGCAAAATTAGAGACAGAGGCTTATTCTCATGGAGGAAGTCGATAAATTTCAGTGGCGACATGATGGGCCAAGCAAACGCCATTCCGCATTCCAATGGGATAGTTGCCTTGTCGATGAGATCAAAGGAAATCTCCAGGGAAAGAAGTGCGTCCAAGTATGTGGATTTTTCACCGGGTTCAAGGGGACAACCTGCAACGAATTGTCTTAGTCGCGCTATTCTATCTTCGAAATCTACCGGTAATATTGCGTTGCTATGCGGCGGCCTTCAAATATTTGTCAGTCGTTCCCTGAAAATCTCTCTCTCTCTTTTTTTTTTTTTTTTTTTTTTGCTTGGAAAATTTACCTTGGAAACTGCTGGTCAATACGATAATCATTATGAAGCAAAGGCTTCATTGGAGACTCTCGTATTGAGGAAAGGTACGGTCTAAGAATCGTTTCAACTCCCCGACACATGTTAAATAGAGCAATGGCCTTTCTTATAGAGGGACCTGATCCATCTGCACCGGGTAATGCGCACACATGGACAACAATAACAGATGAGAAAGCGAATAAGGATACGCAGTTTTGTGCAGAAATAGCAGAGAGGCTCCTTCTGTAAGTATTGAGTGCATAATTCAGATGAAGCATGGAGCAGTTGAGATAATCCTCATTTTGCCCCGACTTTTGGATCGCAATATGCAAAGCCGAAAACGCGAGTATTCCGTGAAGCAAATAGTCGCATGAGAACGATATCTGTGGAAGTACCATACCCCATACGTTCTGCACATCCTCTCGATCCGAGAGGGTCGTGCAGACAATTGCAGTAAAATGGTGCATAAGCTCAAGGTCCCGAGTCCAGCCCGAATTTCCAAGCACCGGAGATGGCGGACTGGCGGGCTTAGCAACCTCGTCTACCTCGGCAAATAGAAAATTCTGTATAGGACGTGGTGGGTGTTGGGGTGACCTGTTTGCGGTGCTCCCCGGAACTAAAGCTTCACTGTAAACACATTGGCTGTCACGTTTGAGACAGTTTTGGCAAGGGTGCCGTTCGTTGCACTGCGGTAGTGTGAGCATTATCCTCGCAAGCGCGACATTGGCCACCAAGAAGTACCTTCACTCTGCGCCTTTTGCATTCGATACAGCCATTTCGGGATTTTCGGTGAGATTTTCGCGAGGGCATGGCTATCATGAGCTTCCTTCATTGAGCAGTCGAGACTTGCGCTTTACTTTTTTCCATGCCATATGCCGCTACCGTGAGAAATAAAGATATAGCCTCCTGGAGAGATCGAGAAGACAAGAAAGGTGTGAGCACCAAAGTCTCCTGAGGGCGTACTATGTCCCTTTTTCTCGGAACAACAATGGTCCGCGGTCCCTAGGAAAGGCGTTCTTAGCGAGTGGTTTTAATTCAGCTATTTCTTTTATTTCTCCTTTGCAAGAACTCGCAAAATATATTTATGGGAGCACTTCTCAAGCGAGCGCGAGCGCGATGAATCAGACCTCTTTTGATTCTGTTGGAGACACAGAATTACTAACTGAGCAACGATGCCGACGGAAACTCCATCTTTCTTGATCACTCTTACCACAAGGGGGTATCTGCGCCCGAAAATGAATCCAAGAAGGAACTGCGCGATAAATGCGTCTATCAATTTACTTCACTGCTTTGAAACCGCGCTTTGTCTTTTGTGTCGATAGGAGCCACCACCGAGTGATGTCCCAGTTCTTGTGCTCTCTCTGTAGGATATTAGGTGGACAACTCAACAGACGAAGAATTGACAAATACTCACAACCATTTAAGAATGATCGGGAGACTGTTGCTTTTTCAAGTATCTTCGCTGGCGCGTTGTCTATTGCGTGGAACCTGGATTACGAGAAGTATAACATATGCATGTCCTTTATTACTGTCTTCTATTATCACAATAACAACATAAGGAAGCGAATGGGGGAGATCCCTTGTTGCGCGGTGACCTAAGCCCTCATAGGATTTGAACGCCGGCGCAACTGAAAGATCTGGATTTTCCCACACCGAGAGCGCATAGATCTCATCCGAGAGTAAATGAAGTCCGTGTCTATTACAGAACTTCATGTACTCCCTCAGAACATCTTCAGAATAGCAGTGACCTGCGCGAAAGGTCTTGTCAATTGTCCATAGTTGCGGTATTCCAGGCAGGTTGACTTACAGATAGGATTATGAGGCGAGCATAACAGAAGAGTCTTAACCCGAACGCCTCTTCTCTGTGCTTCGGCATATGTCTTCTCGTACTCTTGGACGGCAGCAAGACTGGATGGATCCGTTGTTCCAAACTTAACTTCGAGGAGGCCAACCCTAAGAACGAAAGGTGAGTCTCCATCTGGACCAAATCCAGAGGTGCAAAAAGAAGAAGGACAGGAGGTTTGGGAGTGGGGCAGAAGCAGGTTATCGTACCTAGCACTGATTCCAAATGTCGGTTTGAAGGCGTTGAAATAAGGGCGCCCAAGTAAAATACAGTCCCCAGGGTTGGAGAGAGCCCAGGCAAAACACTCACCGCATTGCTCACACCAGAAGTGATGGTGATCTGAGACGGAGACAGGGCGACCTAAGGAGAAAAGTGTTTGTTCAAGAAATGACACAATGCTGCTCTGAGCTTCTTGGAACCAGAAAGCCCATTACCATAGGTCAGTGCGTGGGCATCAATATGCAACTACATACTGGTTACCTTGGTAGCCTTTCACATCTTCATGTTGCTTGTATGTGCCTGTGGAAGTTACCTGAATTCATGAACTCTTTCATTTCCGAGTGCATCAGGGTCTATAAAGCGGTTGATGCATTATAATAAACGGCCCAGCGCATGGCTCACACTCGCAGCGAGCCCGATGTTCACGACCCCGCCAGGATTTGACAAAGGATCCCATAGATCGCTCAGAACGTCAAGAAAGACAGGCTTTTGTGCTGCCACTCTGTACCCGCAAAGAAAGACTACTCTCCATTTCGAGTATGGAATATGAGACGCTTGCTGATCGGAGACAAAATTTAAGCAGTGGATGGTTGAATAAGGAATCATGAAAGCCTCGATAGTTGATGCTGAAGGCGTGTGAGGAGGAATTTTTGGAAAGGCACCACAGTGCAATCCGTTTTAGGATAGCGTGTTCCGATCATGGTTTGGGAACATACATTTTGCAGGGACTGTATTCTTGCCCTTTGCCCGCCACCTCCGCGGGCCACGATTAACCGCCATGGACATATACGAATGACTCGAAGTCTGCGGGTACTGGGGAAAAGGATCACCAAGAACTAATACTTCCCACCATGAAACCACACTACAGTATAGCCCTTCTTCAGAGCATCAGGAGCAACAGACAAAGACCGGCTGCTAGCAACCCAAGTTATAGCAAAGCGATTTCCAAACCACATACATTTCGTTCGTCGAAGATAGACGAGGCTTCAAAGGCATGTGCAAAAACAACTTGTTGATTTAAATCAATAACACTATCATCATTATTTATCTTCATGTGTACATGTGATGGCTGCAAATAACCCAAACTCCCAAACCTTTAACTCGTGCAAAGTCCACCCCAATAACGATAACAATTTACCAAGCCCTGTCCCCTTAAAGCGTCTCCAACCGAGCTTCTGAGACTTCATGCTTCTCTGCGTCAGCAGAAACAGAATTACCCGTTCGCACCTCACGGGGTTCCACAGGGTGCATTCCTCCAAAAACCCAGCGCCAATGCTTGACCAAGTTGCGCAAGTTGAGCCCGACAAGCTTCCGCGTCGGCATCAAAAACAGCTCATCAATCTCCTCGAGCGTCTTGTCCTTGGTCTCAGGCATAAAAAGCAGCTGGTAGAAGAAGCCGAGAAGTGCCAGACCACCGAAGAACCCGATCGTCAGGCCCGTGTAGGTCATGGCCGCTTGCATGCGGTCAAAGTTGTAGGTAACGATGAACGACCAGAGATACAGGAAGGTGGAGCAGATGGCCATGCCCTGGCTGCGAGTGTTGAAGTCGAAGCTCTCTGCGGGGACGACCCATGTCAGACACGAGTAAGCGCCGAAGAAGCTCATGTAGAGGACCATTCCGGAGAAGAAGAGGCCCAGCGCGGTGTCCTTGTTTGCTTGGAAGAATGCGTCGCCCTTGTTGGTGTACAGGTAGCCCACACCCACGAGGACCAGGCCGACGATGAAGACGAGGATGTTCTGTGCCCACACGCGGCGACCAAACTTGTCCATCGTGAACACCGCGGGGATGGTACCCAGGAACAGTGCGCCGCCACCGACCATCGACATGAGCACGGACTCGCGGTCATCGAAGTTCATCTTGGCCATCAGGTTCGACATGTTGTACATGACCGCGTTGATACCGGTCATCTGGCCGAAGAAAATCATCGCCGAGGCGTAGATGAGGGCTCGGCGGTTGCGTGGAATGAGGCACACCTCCATGTACCGCTGCCACCATGCCACATTGTTCGAACGCTCAACCTCATTCTTGACCGTGATCTCCATGGCAAGATACTCCTCCAGATTCTTAGGATCGGTCACTTCACGCAGCGACTTCCACACTTGCCATGCCCGTCCGTTCTTACCCTTTGACACGAGCCAGCGCGGTGACTCCGGCAGGAAACACATACCAGTCCACAGGATGGTCGAGAACAAGACGGACGAACCCAGCATCCAGCGCCAGCTGCCCGAAGGAACATCGAAGAATATAGCACCAGTGGCATAGCCGATGACCTCACCAAAAGCGATCATCAGCTGGTAGATCGACACCAGGTTACCGCGCAGCTCCGGCGGAACACATTCAGAAATATAGATACCGACACAACCACCTTCAATACCAACGCCGATGCCGAGAATAAAGCGGCCGGCAAACAACATCCCCACGCTCCGTGCTCCAGCGCAGAGACCGCCTCCCAGCGAGTACCACATGCACGAGACGATGATCGAGTTCCGGCGGCCGAGGTAGTGGTTGAGCGGCATCATCATCAAAGCACCAGCCATTGCACCCAAAGGCATCAAGGACGAGATGAGAGAAATATCATTCGCCAGTTTCGGATCATCCATACTTGCCCATTCGCCTGTGCCGATGAAATGCTTCCTGATCCCAGGAAGAGCACCGGAAATCACAGACTGGTCCAGGCCGCTCAGCATTCCGCTGAACGCCGCGAAGGTGCCCAGGGTAATGACCAACGCTCGTGTGTTCCTCGCGCCGAATGGGATCCGGGAAAAGGCTATCCGGTCGTACACAGATTCATTTTCCATGTACTGCCGGCTTTGCCGCTCTTGCACTTCGATCTCGCGCTCGACTTCGGCCGGGGAGAGAGTCACTGCAGAGAACTCCTTGCCGCCCTCATCGCGGGTGGACACCGGGTCACTCATGATTACCTAGTACTGTCAGGAAAGATGGGTGTCTTTGATTTATGATAATGGATGATTTCAGTCAGGACACTATCAAAAGTAATAAATGTACTAGACTCGTTTTGCCGGCCACCCCGAATAAGGTGGAAAGAAAACAATGAAAGAAAAAGACATGTACCAGAACCGGAATCAAAAATGTGAACGGGAAATGTGGGATACAATAATATATGTAAACCCCACGGGCCGATTTCACCTGTTTTGCGGAAATTACTCTACCCCATCTCTATCCCCAGTCTCCACTTCCGGACCCCGCAAAGTGCCTCGAGGAGCCGGTCCGCATACGTCCTCCGGAGTATTTTCGGAAGATAAAACCATGGACCCAATCGAATCCGCCGATGGCCCATCTACAGTATCCAGTCGGGATCCCTGGATACGTAGGCACTGCAGGGAATGGACAGGGGACGGTACATAGAAGTCGAATAGATTGGTGGATTAATGACCATGATATGATAGCCTTGCTCTACATCTTCTCTCTCAGTCAGTCCAACTCGGAATCGGTGGCAAGACCAGTGGTATCGGGCCCGGACAGGTTCCGTGTCCTATACCAAATCCATTGGTCCAACAACCAAGTAAGTTCGGTCAAACTCTAGCCTGGGGTGGGGACCCACGGTCCTGTTTGCGGAGAGAAGGGTTCAGATCAGACACGTGATTGATGGATCGATGGGCTTGATGTCGTCCAAATACCCTATTCAGGTTGGTTTCCGATGTACGTCTTTCCGTGTTCTGCCAACGCCAAGTCCCAGAGGCCAAACTAGTCCCTCCTGTCAACCCGTAAGAACGAGGGAGGGAGCCGACGAGTTAAAAGACACTCCCCGATGTCCCGGTTTCAACTCGGCGAAGCTCCGTACTCGGGATGGAGTAGAGGTTACAGGCGAAGACTGATATTAGTGCTTGGCACTGTCGCGAAAGCACGGGGCTCCAGGATCCTTTCGGGATCTTTCGGGATCTTGCTCCCTCCCAACCGTTAATACGGAGACCCCATGGGCCGGCCTACTGGATGCATTCATGGCTCATATTAAACTCAAAACAACCTTGTGAATTGCTTCACCGGCATTCCGAATTAGTTGATTTTGACGGGTACGCTCGGCTTGAGTGAGTGAGTGAGTATGTCCGGATGACACTGACAGCTGCATTTCCCCGGTTGCCCCAGTTTTCCCCGGATATTCGATTGCTGGTATGCGATTATCCGGCCCACACAAGCGGCTTATGTAATTGTAATATTTCTTTGACGTAATTTGATAAAAATTTTCTCTATTTTTCACTAGGGCTACATCGGTATGGCTAACTTTTACGACCACCTCGCCGGACGGAGTAAATAAGTTGGTGTCTCCAGGAGGGTCCCGAAGCCGGGATCTCAGGATAATACCCGGTCGAAGCATCTCGTATTCAGTTCTGTCGGGACGCCGTGCGTCAGCTGTGCTCCGGGAATTGATTTCCGTTTGTAATCTTTCGAGAACGATGAAAACCACGACAGTGATGGAGAATCCGGCTCCAGAAGATAGCTCCGTATGTGCTCGAAGAGAGTGCTCGCTTGTTCATCGTTTCAAATGTCGCTCTCCGGTGCCAACTCAATATTCGGCCAATTTGGACGATCTCGAGGTGCATCCGGTCTTAATGCCTCGGGGTTATGCGTAATAAAGCATACCAACTCGGCGACTGTGACCGGCCACGGGCGGGGAGGAGAGTCTTCCGTCGCTGACGTTGTTGCGTCTGGGTGGGCGTGAGTCCCGTATGACTTGCCTATTTGAGCTATGGTTAATCTTTCTTTTCTTCTGTGCGTTGGTATTCTCCATTTATAACACGATGAGGTACTTTGAAGTAAGCTGATCGTAGTAGCTGGCAAAGCAAAGATGCTGAATATTAGAAGATTAGCTCCCTCCAGCCCTCATTAGGGATCTTTAATAAGTGCACCTTAATATCTCGCGCTGATCTTGGCTCTGCGTCGCAAAGCTAAGTGGCACGAGGTTTCTTGGTAATCCATTTCCTATGTTGTTTAACAAATAAGAGTCCCGCTGCTTTTGTAGGAGCGCACGCACATCCGCAGGACTTGAAATGCTGAAATAGTGTTTGGTGTATAGGCTGTTTTAGGCACATTGATAAGTCAATCATGTTGTGGCACCTTGCATCTCCATCTCTGTGCTGAAATTTGCGCTCATTACCATTGATATATTCGGAATAGGGATGTGCTGTATTACGGAGTGCTTAAAGAGGAGACCGCTCAGTACAGAAAAGCCCCGAGTTATCAAAACTCCTATCCAGCCTTTTATTTCCGGACTGTCAGCTCAATTCAACTAGGGATCTCGTGTCAATGGAGTTTCAATGATATAAAAGAGTAGCCCAAAATGGGAAAGGCGTGTTTTATCCTCCCAGATGTGTTTCGTAGATGACCCACTGAGAACTTGCATAAAAGTATTGTGTTCTTCACTGTCTCAGAAGTAACTGTGGTTGGCACGAATTTATAATTTCTGATCAAAGTCTTGTGAACAACTTATCGCCAACACCCGTAAATGTCTTACTGCACTCAAAATATTGAACCCATGGTGACCGAGTATTAACGAGGCCTTCAACACAGAATTCCAGCGACTGAGGTCGCCTTGTTGTAAGCCCCTGATGAAAGCTCAGTGGACTGATCCGGAATAAAACACGGCCCGTTCCCTATTGGTTCTAAAGCGGGTCCTCAGAAATGCTCTGATGCCCCCATATTCAAAAGCGAGAATTGCACCCCGGAAAGCCACTTCGTCTTTTAAAGGCATCCTATTCCAGTGCTACCGTGAAAGTGAAGCAGACTTGGTCCAGTTACGTTTGAGTGCAGCCTCGCAGTCATCAATTTAGCTTAGGATCTTGCGTCGACGGCATGGGTCTCTCTTTTGCCCAACAGACAACTTTCTTAAGTCATTCGCTTCCATTTTGCAGACATGAGTAATCTTCGTTATTCTTGTCCTCGTTGAATAAAACACCGGCAGTTACCCTCACTCTATCTTCCTCGTTTGATAACAACGTTTGAGGTTTTGCTGCATCAATGAAGAAAAGAAACACATTCACAGGAGCTATTCGAGTCCCCTTGTTCAATCAAGACACCTGTTGTTAATGCTGATCTCTTGATACCAAATGAAAGGGATCCAAGAGGCGGATTTCGGGCTTGTTGCTCTACTATCAAGTCGCATTATGAATGTGATTATATCATCTTGCTTCGTGTCTCATGTCAGTTTTGACGGCGATTGTGATATGTCATCTCAGCTCCAAATGCACTGCTACCAGTGCACCTCACTGTTAAGCTATTGCTTATGCGTGCAAAGAGGCAAAGATAGTTGTCGTCATGGGTCTGGCTGCTTATTTGGGTAAATATCTCCAAATCTGTTACCCAAGGGGGCCACAGTTACTTGACAGATCACGAGTTGAAATATACGGATCTCTATATGCTAGTATTCAAAGCGTTATCTGCTAGGTTCTCTCCAGTCATGCTTTGCTGATTTATGAACCCCAGAAAAATATGAGGGGACCGGTAGTGGCCATTCCGTCGGTACGAGACCAGTAATAATTCAAAAACAACCCCACACATGATTGCTGTGTTCAGTAACCGAAGAGCCACCGCCTATTGCAGGCACCATTACCCTCTGGGTTTGCTAGAGCAAAAGGAAAAACGAGATTGGGAATTGAGTGAATGATTTGTCCTTGTGTTGATCATTCGGTATCCTGCAATTGGTGTCACGGGCTCGGAATAGTAGATAATAACGAACTGAATTCCTATCTAAACTATTGTAGCCATCGACGAGAATCTCGAATCTGGAGAAGAAAAGAAAAGAAAAGAAGAAGTCGGCCTAGATATGAAGAGGTTTTAAAAGGATCGTTGGCAACGTGACTGGATAGTGTTTGTGATGTATCATCCATTGCCGTAGTGTTGAACCACTGTATGTGAGCTATCATATGTGAGCCGTCACAGTTGGCTCCAGTTGTGGTCTGCCAACATAGGAAAAGATAGACAAAGCAGCTCGCAGGCAACGATAAATGAGAGCGTTCTGATGTCTATTTGTAGGAAGCCAGGTTGTCAATCTTCACTCAGGGTGAACATCATCTCATCAAGATTCGCATTCACTAGTTTCAAAGAAAGCCAAATATTAACATGACACGAATATGCAGCAATAATTAAACACTAAAGAAAGATCTATCCCACATTCGAAACCCTTCCGGTTCCTCCAAAGCAATCTTCACCTCTCAAGTCTCGGAATTGCAACCAGTGATGGTCCATTGGCATCTTGCTCAAGTCCTGGTAACTCAGTTCGCAGTCTTATCCGACCCAAGCTGCGGCAAAATGTCGTTCTATGTCACATTCACAAACGGCAGGTATGCCGCTTCACAAACCGTCCCAGCCTTGGGCAGAGTTCCATCGTTAAAGTAGTTCCGGATGGCCTTTCCTGTGCATACAGAGCCGTGTTGGACGGTGCAGTGTTATCGATAATCCATTAGCCCCAAGACATGCTATAGTATACAAATAATGAAATTGGATGACTTACGCCATACCCCCCGTGCTCCAACAAAACACTCCCCTCAAAGCTCTCACTAATATTCCTCGCAGACTTTATAGAAGTTGCAGGGTCGTACGTATTACCGATGACGAGCATGGGGTGTTTCGTCTTGGCCCTAAAGTCTCCCGTGTACCGCTCCTTGGCCTCGAATTTCCACTGGGTAGCGAGCATAGATACAGGGATACCGGCTGTCCCAGGAGAGTACTTTCATTACTCAGTGTGCTGACAGCAGACAACGCTTCGCCAAAGGTATGTGTCTCTGGTTTCTTGTCTGAACAATGAATCCCATAAATAGCCTGGTTCAGACCTCCACCGGCATACGCGGGACTCAGAGCCGTCTGGATTTCGGAAAACTGGAATAGGTTCCCGGCGAGCAACGAGTCCAGGAGGGTGGATAGGGCTCGCCAGGAAGGAGGGCTGTTGAGGGCTGAGCGGATTAGGGTTTTGACGGTGCCGTGGTTGATTATTGTTTCGTTGTAGGCGATTGGTTGGTATTTGAGGGTGTCGAGGAGGTTGTAGATTGATTTTTCGAGGAAGGCGTTGTTGTTGATGAGTTGCGGGCGGCTAGGGCGCAGGTGTTGGGGGAGTTGAGGCATTCTTTGATGAATTGGGTAAATGTTACATCTGTGTCTGCGTAGGCCTCTACATCGCTGGGTTTGTTAGCTTGTTTGATAAGTTTTTTGGGGGCCGAAGACGTACTAGGAGTTGTAATATTGGTGCGGGTTCATAACACCGTCAATTATGATTCACTCGATTCTGCCCGGAAACATCGCTGCAAGTGTTGATCCAAGAATCGGGCCATATGACAAGCCTAGGACATATAATTGTCAGTGTATGATATACTATAACTAATTGGTAGGGGACCTCACCCCAGAACCTCAACAACCCATCCTCCTCAACCGCATCGACAATCTGCATAACATCCCTCGCCGTGAACGCCGTACCAATCAACTCACCCCTTTCTTTCGATTCTGTGTGTTCATAGCAAGCCTGGGCGACCAAGGATGCACCCGCCCACAAGCTTCCCAGTGTCATTTTGTCCCCCGGACGGGGGAATTCTTCGAACCCGATTTGACTGAGACTGGCGAGACATGTAGTATCATTCTCGTAGCAGGAAAAGGCAAGGGTATTTGCTGTTCCTCTGTGTGTTTATTAGAAATGATATCGGAACAACACAGCGACGCTTACTTGCAGTGGATCATTGGCGATAAGATCATAGTAACCACCAGTCAATTTAGTACCTGTCAGCGACCTACACTAAAATATTCTTAGCTGAACGGTGCAGTTCCACGTTTGCAGTAACTCAGCGCTCTGCGCCAAATTAGTCCTCGTCTCTATCCCCGGTCCACCAAAGTTGAATACATTATTTCCCTTCTTCAGCGTCTTGTCAGTGGGCATTTTTAGCATCTGGACATCGGGAATTGCGTCTGATTCTGTGTCCGTGTAGTCCAAGGGCACAGTAATGTTGCTGCACTGGACGGGAAGGGTAGCGACTGCTTCAATTTCGGGCTCGCATGAGCCCCAGGTAATGTTCCCTTCTGCACAGGCATGGTTTGTATTTGTAGCGTAGGCGCTGAGCGCAAACGAGAGCGCGTATCCACGACATCTTTGTGATGATTTGATATATCGCTCGGTTGAGAATCGCGCTGCGATTTCACATTTATATACTTCTCTGCATACCTTCAGATGGCATATGCTCTCCTTGGCACACAACTGAATACGAAGCAACACGACGCATTGTATACTGTGGACGTGGCTGAGTTTCTTGGTCCAGCAGATTTATCACAGGATGACGTAGGATTTTTAAGCTGAAGGGTCTATTGAGTAGTATTATTGGAAAGGAGCTTCTGGGCATACCTAGTCTTACTATGTGCCCGGATTCAATCAACACAAGCCAACACTGACAGAGTGGTGTGATTTGCGTGGTGGGTTAGGCACCTCATATTTGCTGGGAAAGCAGGATCCTTGGCCACTTCTCACCCCTGTTGTTGTTGCTGATCACTGATTCATGAGTACTTACGATAAATCGATGGAATACTGGCTGACTTTATACAAGTGTTTCCGTTCTATCATACTTTAGAGTAGCAGCACGGTCTCGAACCTATTGCGAAGCCTCCATTAGTTGAATCGAAATAAGTGCTGCGAGTACAAGTTTTTAGACCATAGTCCTCGAGATATCAAGCCACAAGATACTAGATTGACTAGCTGAAAGTCCAGTTAGCAGCTACAATAATAAGAGAGGTAAGGATCGAACACTATCTTCAAGCAAATTTCCTACCTCGCCAGTTAGCAAATCCCTAGAGCAAATCAGACCACCTAGCCAAGTTATATCGCTGATCGATCAATTCATCGGGAACAAGAAATAGAGCCCAGTCGACAAAATACCCAGCCTTTGGAAAGTGGTTTCTTTCGTGGTAGGCGGAACCAATCACATTTCTTCCTTCGCAGACCACAGAGGAACCATGAAGATTACTCACCATGTGTTGATGTGAGCCTTGGTTTATGTAGTCCCATCTGCATTTTATTCATCGCTGAAGTGGTCCAGATGGGTTATCATTGGGGGCGCGGATCTCCCAGAGATGGCCTCGTTGCCCTTCCATGTAGCCTGTAAAGGGAGTATCTAGAATGAGATCAGAATTTGTAGAAATAGAGTTTCCTCGTGCTAGATTCGTGAGATGAGTTGGAAGACTCGGGATGACGGTGTTTTGGAAGAACTCGTTGGTAAATTCTATGCCATTCGTCTAGCTTGACCAATGCAAGAGCTATCTCGGGAACATATTCTGTAACATCTCCGACTCTTTGGCCGTCAGTATTTGGTTGGTACGCGGCTGTTCCAGGAGAGAAGCCACTGCTGAAAATAGTCATGTATCTGGCTCCTATGCGGTCCTGGACTAGGACACCGGATGACACGAACCGCTCTGAAATTTGTCCAGAGCTAAGCATTACTCCTGGTCGCATAACAGCATATTCTGCATTGTCCGATTGACCTGGAATGGGACTGCTAGTGCCAAAGGCAGAAAAAAAGGCCTCGTAGCCGACATAATTCTTCCTCGTTTATATAGAAACATCCGCATCCGCCAATCTTGTATGGCACCAATGCCAAGTCAGTAGGACTTTTCCAATACGATAATCACCAAGTTATCCCAGTACTACAACTCCGTGATCGGTATCTCTGCATTAACAAACCATGACCGTAATCCGTAAAATCGAACCAACATCGTTTTCGATATCTGTAATTACTTCTAGTGACCAGTTAAATCCTTAACCGGTCGATACGGTATATAGGGACTTCCGGCTATGCGTTACTCCAATTATCCGTGATGTAGCATGCTAGCCCGGCGACTTTCCGTGGCAATGGGAAAGATGGAGGGAGATGGGTCTGAAAGAGAAAGCCAATACTATGAGTACCGTACATAGCACATAAAGCCCACAGTACCAGGTAATATAGCCCACAGGAGGTTCTTGTTTGACTTATTCGAAAAATGCACTTCGGACCCCGCATAAATCGAAAGGGAGTATCATCTACCGTGACGGTTTGGGTTGTTAAAGTCCAGGTGCCTTGGAGGTAGACGAGCGCGGTTAGCTGGTATGACTAGACATTTCTCTCTACACACATAATTAATTCTCTGCTCAAATGGAATGGGGTGGCTACTTACCAACTCTTGCCTTCCCCGTAGGAAAAGCCTCGCAGGAAGCGGAAAACAAGTGGATCAACCTGTGACATGTCCCCTTCTTGAGGGACATAGAGAGTCCGCAAAACAAGAATTATCTTCTTCTCCTGGGCGGACTCTGGGGCCGGCGTACTTGCTCGTCTGCTGTCGCCGGTCAGCAGAAGAGAAAGGGAGAGGCATACAAAGTCGGAGACCTCGGAGTTTGGTTTCTTGATTTGGAATGTCCATGATGTCTAAATCGGTTAGTGGTTTGAGAATAAACTGAAATAGAAACAGCGAAGAGTTAAACATAGAATGCGTCAGAAATTTCGTTGCCTGTGATGAGATAAGATGGAGATCATCAGCCCTACGGAAGAAGTAGTCATGTTAAGTGTCATGACAGAAAAAAATAGAAACGCGGGGATCTGAGTGAGACCATGGATATAGGAATGATACCATGTTTTGTCACGCATGTATCAAGATCCTATATACTCACTCTATACAAGTTCTCTACGTAAGTACTCTGGGTAGTACTCATGATAGTGCATACTCGATGCTCCACGGAGAAATTCCGGGCAATCTCAGAGGAAGAATCAAAATCCGGTCCGTGGGGGGCCAACCGGCAAAACAATTCCGATTCTCGAATGACGATAGAAGGGAATCCCCTTGCATGGTCCAATAGTGACAAGTCATCCAGACGATCCCGATTATCAGACGGGACAGTGTGACGTATCGTGGATAGTATGAGTACATATTCTGTACATCGAAGTAGTAGTAGTGGTACAAGTACGGTCACCTGTATACAAACTCAAGACAAGTAGCAAGCGAGCCTTACAGGCACTTAATTAGAATTGATTGAACACACACAAGCATGAGTCCCATTACCGGTACAAATTAACCTGCATAGCGGACGGTCAGCAGGCAGCGGTGAAATTGAGGCTCTTTGGCAGGTAGAATCTCCCTGATTGGCCAAGAGTCTGCCCTACAGGGCAGAATGGGCGTGTTTCTCCACTTTTTACCCCATTTGCGGGTCCCTGGCACGTGCTGGCGGTCTTTGATTGGCTAACCCGTGTCTAGGCTTCCATGCCCCAGGCTCACTACGCGTTTTAGCGCACAAGCACGGACGCTGATAGGCTGATTTGTGTTGATAGGCGGGGTGTAAGGTTATCCCCCGAGGAGAATTCATGAGAAACATAAATACCTGGTCTATCCCAGCTTTCTCCTTGCTTTCCCTCACTGTTTTACATTCTACCAAGCTATGCAAAAGCAGACCCAGTTTTCCAATCAACAGAATAACTGTATTTCTCTCTCTTCCACTTCAATTGACACAAACAAAAAGCACTCTCGCCCCAAATCTCCCACTCCTAGCGATATTTCTACCAGTACCACTCTGGTAAATCTCCCCAAAATGACTCAACGATCCGCCAGCCCCGTCCAGATGTCTCCCCGCTCCTCCTTCAGCAGTATTTCTCGTTCCGATTCTCACTCTCATTCTCGGAAGCACGTCCGTCACTCCAGAAAAGCAAGTGATGACTACCGCCGCTACAATGGTACCGTGAACCACTACGGTCGTCACTCGAATGACTGGCTGTTCGGAGGATTCAGTCTGCGCGATACCGTTCGTGGTGGTGTCGAGCGACTCCGTCACCACAACCACCACGGAAATGAGGGCTGAATGTGTGCTGCGCCGTCCTCGTACCGAGTACGCAACAAAAATAAACCTGTACCCATTCGAGAAAGGATTATTTCCTACAAACACTTTGCATTGGGCTTGCTTTGATCGGCTAATCGACTTCGAGCTTTCGGGTGACTATTGTACATCTACTCGCGTCGGGCACTGCTGAGATCTGACGCGACGAACAGCAGTCCAACGGATTGCATGCGGCTCTTTTTCCGCCGTTCGACCTTGTGGTCATATGACCACCACAAACGTGTATCCTGCATATACGGACATTTCCGAAGGGTGACATGTGTCATCGCCATCTATGGGTCGTCAACGATTTCCTTTGTTGATATGATTGCTAGACTATATAACTAGTTGATAAATCTCTGATACGAATTACGCATCATTATCGTTGTCTTCATTTTGTCTCTATATTTCTTCTCGTAACTTAGGTCGCTCTGCTGGCTGTAGAACCCACTTCGTCTCAAGGCATCAGAGAAATAAAAACTGGCATCATATTCAAGGCGTATATCCATTTGTACTTGCAAACAATACCTACTTTTCTTATAGTTACACCAAACGTTCTAAATAGATTCTCCAGCTCTACTGCTGTATTTTTGTCTCTCAAAAGCTTTAGTAAGCGAGACTTCCAGCACTATGGAAAACTATTTATATCAGTCATGGGCAATACATCCTCTCATCACTCTAAAGGGACCGAGTAGATGTGTCCAGAAACTGGTATGAACCTAATGTATCTGCGTGCGATTCTTCCAGACCTAGATCTAGAGTTCTATACCGGAAGCCTTTGATTTGGCGAGATTGACGGTTTTACTGTACAGCAAAACCCGGGATTGTGTAACGGTCCCGTTCAATATGAGATCTATTGGTGGACTATCTAGCGAAATACTAGCATGAGGAAGAAAAGGAAAGAGCACTGGGCCTGCCAGCGCTCAACTATTTAATGTGCGAGGGGCTCTGCCCCTCAAACAGAACAAAGAAATCAACACAAAGGAATCCAACATGTCATGTGACTTAGCGAGCACCCCTGCTCCGTGACAGATTGAACGATTTGATAACTTCTTCGAGTGGTGGGCCGACATTATTGGGGCGAGCAGGTACAGCTTATAACAGGCAGAGGGACACTTGCAACCACAAGCAGGCATGTTGTATATAAGATACAGCTAGTAGATTGTGACCTTGTCTCTATTCAAAATATCTCGATCTCTCTAAAGAGCTGTGAACTGTTTCTCAGAAGGCGGTTGTATCACAATCTGCGCCGATTTCTTAAACAACTTTATGCTGGCTTGTCGGAATTGAGCCGTGACCTTGTGGCACCGCCGCCCCTAATGTCACGGAGCATGAATGCTTGTCGAAATCAAAGGCTTAGTCAGGGTCGAAAGTACGTATCGGGCGTATAAGGGTAAGGTCTCTGATTCTCTAGCCGTGATCTATCTAGAACACTATATAAGGCGAATATCCATCTAGTAGACCTAATTAAGCGATCTTGTGAGCCCTAGTAGTGAATAGAGCAGCTAACTGGATAAAAGAATGAATGATCTGCCTGTTCAGATGATACATAAATCAGGCATCAACCAGGCATCAGTTGGTATTGTTCGGTAAGGAACCTCTATATTCCGACAGATTCCTTTGTGCTGTTTGGAGTAGGGCCAGGCCCCTCACACACTAGATATTTCAGCGCTGGCAGGCCCAGCGCTCTTTCCTTTTCTTCCTCATGCTAGTATTTCGTTAGAGAGTCCACCAATAGATCTCATATTGAACGGGACCGTCACACCTCACGACAGAGCGGGGTTTGAGGAGATCTTCGAGGGTGGGGAACACCCACGAAAAGACAGAGCCTGAGGAACTGGCGTACAGAGTGCTAAACATCCCTCTAGCATCACAGGGATTGGTGCCAATATGCGCTTTGTCGATTCGACAGCCCATGCAATTGTCATCCCGAATTCCTGCAAGTGAGCCTTGGCTCGGGGATGATATTAGTTATACTAGATACTAATCTTTAAAAACTACCGCCGAGCCGGTCCATAAATTCAGCCGAACCCGATTCGGTCCCAACTGGTGATGCAACAAGACTCCCAACCATCTTGGCCCCACTGACGAATTTCCACCTATCGCTCAACTTAGAGGCGCTGTTGAATATACTCTACTTAACAGTACAATATTCTCTGGTGCTTTTTACGCTTGTTTTATTTTAGGTTAAGTGCTACTCCTTCCTCACTGGCTCTAAGTATTCAGACCTTACTTCCGCGCAACTTTTGACAAGCCATGCGACGAATTAAAGTACGGCCATGTCGCACGCCTGTGTTCTAGGTTTTTACATCGATCTATCGACTTTCTTTTTTTTGTTTTTGTTTTTCTCATCACTATGTATATCATTCGTACATCCCATCTTTCTTCTATAAGATGTCTATGTCGCATTCTACATTTCCATGTTGAAGACATGTTGTAATATCAATCGGGGTAATGTCGGGGTAATGTCCCGTTGGAAAACATTCAGTTTCAGCAGAGCGTTGATCTACATTTTGCAACCTGCTCATGCAAATTACGCCACCACCCGATCGACCACATTCTAGAGCATTCTTAAGTATACTAATAATACGAGTTGGGCTGGGGATTTCTTTTCAATAAACCCCGCTTCTCCTCCCCCCTCCCAAGAAAAAAGAGTGTGTCACGGGCTAGGACTAGTAACTAGTAGATACTAACAAAACCTAAAATAGTGTAGCCATCTGCGAGAACATCCACATTGGGGAGAAAAGAAGAAGAGGAATCTATCTACAAGCAAAAAGGGGTTTTATCCATGGGCCTTGTGGCCGCGCTAAGTGCTTTCTTTGTTTGCTTGCTCGGATGGCGGTGTTGAAGCGTTGAGCTGTCACACACACACACACACACACACACACACACAGAGGCAAAGAGGCAACAAGGAAAGAGATGTAAGCAGCATTCAAATCTGTATTTATATCATATATCGATCCGTACTCTGAAAAAACATGTATCCAACCTCAAACCCCCACATCCCCGTTTCAGCGTTCTGAACCTCCAACTCGCCTCCGATGATACAAGTATTTCTGATTTCGATCTACATGGTAGCATACACATACAACGCCATTTATCATTGCTGAGAATATTAAGCTGCAGCTCAATACGTTGTCCAAGTGGCGGAATCCACAGCCGGCGTGATTGTTCGGAGGCGATTGATTGCATTTGCAATGCATGAGCTGATAAAGTACGTCCGTGCCTTAGTGCCCGCAGAAATATTCCGCCAAAGGCGGGCGGGAGAAGGCAAAAGAGAAAGGTACATCATTGGTTTTTTTTTTTTTTCGTTGCAAAAGCCTATGCTGTACAGTATTGTGGGTGTTGTACTGGGCAGTGTAGGAGGCAATTCGTGTAAAGAAAACTGTAGCATGGGCCTAAGAGCTGTATAGCGGGCCTAATTAGTCTCCATGGTACGTTGGAAGTCAATGGATTGAAGATCACGCCAACCTGAGAGGCTGCTAGGCCAGATGGGGAGCAGGGGGCAGGGGGGGGGAGCAATTAGATAGAAAGAGTCAATTGATGATAGAAAAGATCAATTAAGTGCATTGATAAAAAACTCGCAAAACTCCCGAGAAAGACGTATAGCTCATCGCAACTGGTCATAAAATGAACACGAACCTGAACACGAACCCTCCAATGTATCATTATTCTTCTCTGAAAGTCCTTCGTAGCCAGAATTAAATAAGCCCCAAATTCCCAGAGAAAAGCACTCCGGTCTTCAAAAAATCCAGCTCTTGGTAAACCTTGGACGTAACCAACGCCAATGCTCTGACTCCAGTAAAACAGTAGCAAAGAAAGGAAAGGGAACAGTTTTAAATCAAGCCTGCTGCCACGCCGCGATTTCCGCATTTGTTATGTCGATGTTTTCCGTCATTAGGCTTCGGAGCTTGGAGACCTGTGCTGCAGCTGGTATCCTGTTAGTTATAGTCAAACCCAAGTACCGAAAATACATACTTGGTCTCTGGGATACAGGAGCCCCTCCATCAACAGTGATAACCCCCGAGTCAATATAAACCTTAGTCATGACTCCGCTCTGCGAAGCAGCGCCCAACATCACCCGCAACTTGTACCGACCGGGTTGCGAGATAGTAAGGGGACTAAACCTCGCATATCCGCTGGTGGTATTTCCATTGCGGCTGCGCACACTGGAGGTAAGAGGTCCTCCTAGAGCTGAGACGTTTGTGCCGGATTCGCTCTTCAAACACACATTGGCAGCCAGTTGGTCAGTGCCGTTTCCTGGGTTCCCTGATCGGACGGCCACGATAACGGGGAGGGTGAAGGGGACATTGGGCCGGACGGCGTTTGGGGGACTGATCTCGAAAGTCATGCTGTATTCGCGGCTCGAGCTTCCGTTGGCACCGTTGGTTGCTACCATTGTGATGATAAGTTATGGTGATTGTTCTAGGTGAATATGCGAAAAAATGGAATTGATTGATCGGGAAGGTACAAAAAATGAAAACTTTGGCGGAATCAAAGTAGAGGGAAAGAAACGAAAGTCAGCAGAAGCTATTGGCTCAGAGGTGGACGTGGTAGTAGTGATGATATCAGGAGATCTGTGTTTGGGATAAGCTTGAAGTAAATCTTGACGGGATCCGGGGAGCCTTTATATCTTCGGATACAAACTCAATCTCTTATGCCATGCAAACCGTTGAAACTGTACATCCGTACTCCAACTCATCAGCCAAAAAACACTTGCATGAGACATGAATCTTTTGCCACAGCAAGCACACTAAAGGCAATAAATTCTCAATGATCAAGACAAAGGATTGTAAAAGGATCTGACGCTAGTATTGCTTGATGCACATCAATAGTACTGCACGGTGTCATGGGAAGCAACATCTGGGCGATATCGGGGGCCGGAACGTAATACCGGCTTTCTGATTTGAGTTTGCTGCTCCATTTTCTTTTTCCAGACGCGTCAACACGGCGACTAGCATGGAGGTAGCTAGCCGGATCTGGAGGTCATTGCAGGAACCGGTTTCCAGGAAACCCAGGAAATCTTGCATAATGGGACATCAGATCAAGGCAGGGATACGCCATGCCAGGGAATTGGAGGTTAGAACCTTATTATTGCTCCACATAGCGCGATATCTCCACACATACAGATAAGCGAGATCGCCAATTGCTGCAATAGAAATAATCGGTGGTATCGACCCGACGAACCAAACGTGGACGGGGAATGCGGAAGCCTTAGGCTGTACTGTTTTGACCAGCGCTTATCAATGGTCTGTTCTTTGCCTCTTCACATGGTAGGTGGTTCCACTTTCCTTCCTGAGCGGTGTGGGATCGATATGACGGGGCCGGGGGGTCCATGAGTTCTTCGAACATCTACGTCGATGGCCCCTGCTCTCAACTATCATGCATTAGTCAGGGCGATTGAGTTTTTGCGCTTGAGATCCACCACTTGCTAACCATTTGGTCCCTGCTCAAGCAGCCGAGTTGTCGAGCAGTAGAGCCAGCTAGCTCCAGGCTACCACAATATGAAGGCAATCTGCACACTGCATCTGGAAATCCTTGAAAAGAATCCTGCGTCACAATAGACGGTGGCTCTACCACAATGCTTGCACATTCGTAGAGGGCCTAGCACCCGAAGACCCAATCCACCCATGGCGGTCAAACATTGAGCAGGTTTAGAAATCAAAAGCCAGGGCACGAAAGCCGCTCAACGCTCTTCCCAGCAATTCCTAGCGTATCCTAACGTATCTGTAAGAAGAGCCAGGGGGAATGAACAACGGCAACGAAAAGGGCCGGGAGACCTGACAAGCCACACCGATGTGCTTCGCCACATAACACTACCCACACTAGCCACATATACCTCCACCGCCGCACCCACTTCAGCCTCAAGGGATCTGCAGATTCAGCAACATCGTCTCCACCATCGCATCTTCACTCTGCGAGGGTCTAATTGTTTTTTGAACTGATTAATTCCTGCTGCCTTGATCCCTCGTCTCGCCTTCCATTTAGAGGTTTTATTGCGAGATTGCTCAGTATGTTCTTCGCACCATTTTGCCGTTTCCAGAGGAACTTCTGTACAGCGGATCCGCTACGTTCTTTGATGCGCTCTCCACATGGAAAGATGTGCATATCCGCTCGTCCGGAGGTCAGGAGAAAAGGATTCCTGTCACACCTCTCTGGGATTATCAGCATTGAACCAATTGATTGTGCAGGGACCATATGTTCCTTGCGGCATTGCGAGTCGAGAATAATGTTTAATAAGCTTACTGGCTTTGGTGACTTTGTTGATTTGGACCTTCTTTTCTTCGGGCTCACGATGCTATTGACCGTGCTCACCCGGGATATTCACCCGAGATTTGTTCACCATGCTCCTATACGGGCAAGCTAGTAGCCACCCTCCCCCACATCGTCTAGAACCTGCTTAATGGAGACGCTCCAAGTTCGGCAGCGTGCATATGGCCACGAGTGTGATTAGAATAACAATCTCCACACAATGAAATTTCGGAACATCTAATCCTCTGTGCTTATCTCTGTTTACGTCGTGGTTTGCGAATTTCTCCTTGCCCCTTCCTCCTGTCATGCAACGCAATGCAATGTGCTGCAGCGCAAAAACGATTTGACAACAATTCCAAGGAGCAAGTTCTTCTGATTGGACTGGTGAATGCAATAACAAGCCACATGTGGCTTGATGGAAGTCCCGGCTCCGAAATGTGGCGGTGAACATCCCGATTTCCGGCCGAAACGGCCCTTGCTACTAGTTAACTATTGCGTTTGCTGAACAAGAAAACTGACGGTCAGGAAAAGCAAACATTAAGTCTCGACTTCTTTTTATGTTGTTCTCTGTTTACGCACACGGCCGAAATGCAACTGCCTACAGAAGCTCTGGATGATTCCATCACTCTCTGCAGACGACGATGGCAATCTTTATGACATGTTCTCAGGTTGACTCCGAGCATTGCGTTATTACTGCAAAAGGGGATGCTTGTGAGTCTCACGTTTTATGTCATTGGTTACGTTGAATGGTCCCTTGACTCTTTGCGGTGTTTTGAGATCGATCGCCGTGGCCCAAAATAGGATCGGTACGTGTAATTGCAGCTTCAATCGACCGACTCACATGATCCCCCTAGATCTTCGCTTTGGAAATCCAACTACCTGACTTTTGGATGTGCATTGCTCAGTGCATCTCTCGATACCAACATGATTTTGGCTGGACTGAATCATTCAATGCGCCTGACCGGTATCGCAGCAATACGCTGGATCGAATGGCTACTTTCAGGTGCGGCATCTATGAAGCAAGTACTCTGTTGAGCAGATAAGCAATCGGAGGCTGATGACCTACTGCGGTTTGTCCTGTTGAGTACGCACCGCCCAATCGCGCGTCGGATTTAAGCTATTATGAATTCTGTGGATACTTTCAGAGATTTAACAGCACGTAGATATTCTCTCATTAGTCCTAGGAATTTTACGGCCTGTCATGTCATTAACCCTTCGACCTAACCTCCCCGTGCGAGAAACTACTGAAAGAGTGCTTCGGTTTCGACTCTCGCGTAGCAGTTTCATGATCGCCTTACCCCCGTAAATATGAACAGACTCCAGAGTCGACACTTCCTCGCGCTGTCCCTTGATTAGCAATATGCACACCCCACCACAACGCCGCACCGCCACACTTCTCATGTCAACACCATTATCAACAAGAAGCTGAAGCAGTTCGAGGTTATTAGTCGCTGCCGCAGTGGAGACTAAGCCTTTGCCATTCGACGATGTTGGGATCGCTTTCGAGAAAGAGTTTGACCATTTCTGGTTGACAACTGTGCACAGCACAGCTCAGAGGCAGGAGGTCGAGGTGAAGGCAGCGGCTGGCTTGGTAGTTGATGTCGACGCCTCGAGCGAGAAGAATTCTGGCGATATCGTTCCTGCAATTATGGCCTGCCGCTGCCGCAAGAGCTTGCTGTACATGGTCCTTTGCTTCTGCTGGGTGATTCTATGAACTTCCCATGTATATACCTCGTCTTATATAAATGTCAAGTGTCCTTAGTATCCTTTGGAGCATCTCTCAGATACCCCGAAACTGTCGTTTCACGTCAATAATTATTTACACCTGCCGTCCGAAATCCGATGCGCAAAAAATACAAAATCAACAACATAATATGTTCACCTGGCTCAAAAACCTAATCACCCGCCCCGATCCCGAAACCCTCGAAGCCCAAACCCAGCGCAAAAAGCAACGCCGTGCAAGCAGGAATCACAACCGAGACGTGCAGGCCCGCGAACGAGAACTCCGTCGGCAGGCCCAGGGAAGTAGGCGGAAAGCCCCGTTCTATCTGGGCAAGGGAGCGGATATGCCGCCGCTGTTGGGGGCTTGCGGAGCTTGAGCTTGTCAAGGCGAGAGGAAGAAAGGATTTGGGCTTTGATGATATCCGTCCGGGTGGACGGAACTACGATACCCTGCGAAAGAAACGGTGCCACTGTAAATAATTAGCATGTCCGGAGTTCTGTCGGAATAATTCCAACGTGGTTTGCGACATTAGATCTGTCTCTGGGGTCATAGGGTTATGATCCACGATGATCGATATGATATGCGCCTACGCACAGAATTTCTGTGGCTTGAGCATGAACTAAGCATTGGCATAAAGAGAACAAAGAAACCCCCTGGATTCTACCACGGATACTCTAACTTCCTCCCATGGGACGAAATAACCATTTGACATAATTATTCATATATCAATTAATTCTTCTCCACCTTAGATTTCGTAAGCGAATCAGCCCCGATGGTCTAGTGGTATGATTCCTCGTTCGGGTGATCAAATCTGATATCGAGGAGGTCTCGCGTTCGAGTCGCGATTGGGGCCTTTCTTTTTACCTTTTTTTTTCTCCCCTCCCTGTTTGTATGGTCTTGCTTTTCTTTTTTGTATTGTTGTCTTCGTTTCTATTATCATTCGTGGATCATAATATTGCTTGCTTAATGCTGAATAGATATATCCTTTTGTTCCTTTGGATACCATCATCAATTGGAAGCGGAGATAGAGAGGAAGAGATGAGAGAAAGAGACGAATATGTCCGCTCCAATAACATCAGCCGTGTATCTCTTTCTGCGATCATCACATACAAACTCATTCTAGCCCGTTTTTAGCGTTTCACCGGCTTTAAAGTCACCATCATCGGCGTCTTCTGCCAAAGACTATACGAAACCTGATTCAACCAGTCACGACATTCATCCCTAAGCTCCATGTCAAAGTTCCACAGAAGTTTCGCCAGAACAACGCGCATTTCGGCATAAGCCATGCTAAAGTGATTAGTAGCACAACAGCACCAACTTTGGGTTTGAACTTACTTTTGTCCGAGACAGTTCCGGGGTCCGTAAGAGAATGGCTGGAAAGCATCCCTGTTATCAGACGTGAACTTCGGGTCTCCATTGTTTAGCCACCGTTCTGGAAGAAAGGATTCGGGTTCTGTGAAGTTGGAGCGTGCTCGGAAGGCAGAGTAATAAGCTATTGATACAGATACCTGAGGTTTGTTAGTATTGGTGGGGAATGAACAGTGAGACTTTGGAGGTTTCATACCCCTTCTGGGACGAGTTTGCCGTCAATAAAGGCACCACCCTTGGGAACCCGTCGGGGAATTATACCCGGCGTTGGTGGATATAGACGGAGTGTCTCTTCTAAAACACAGTAGAGATACCGAATTTTTGCAGAAGAAAGGATTGTAATGTGGTCTTGTGAGCGAAAGGTCTCCCTAATCTCGTTCACCAGCCTGTGGTATATGTCGGGGTGGTTTAGGAGATAGTAGATGGATCCAGAGAGCGCGGTGCTTGTCGTTTCGCTCCCAGCGATGATAAGAAAAGCTGCATTCGATTCGATTTCCTCGTGTGTCATCCCTCGCTCGTCGTTATATCTTAAGATACACGAGGTAAAATCCGGTCTGTTAGTCTTTGTCGCAAGACGGCGGTTCGCTTTTTCCTTGCTCATTTGGTAGTGCTGATCACTTTTCGTTTTCAGACTCTTGGGGATAACCCAGGTTATCAGGAATGCGAACAGTGGATAGATTAGAATGGTCCTCATGAATGTTGCGATTCGGATACTGTCAAAAAGAATAGCTACCCAAGGATGATAGCCGTTATTACGGAGACAATCGAATGACTCTCCGAATGCCAGGTCGCCAATGATATCAAAGGTTGTGTAAGTAAGCCATTTGGAAATGTCTACCGTCTCACGGTGCGATGCGACTTCCTGATGGAGCTTTTCCACCAGCATGTCGATGTACGACTGGATAATTGTTTCTTGCTCTCGTAACGCTCTTTCGGAAAATGCGTGCGATAACAGGCGCCTCTGTCTCGCATGCCCTGCATCATCGAAAGTTGTTTGAATATTTGGACCGTTAGGACTCGGGGTAAAGAACTTGTCATCTTTGACAAAAGAACCTGTACCGGGCTTTCGGTGGCCGTAAATGTCTTTCCATGGCTGTGCGCTCCTGTATACGAGTGATGAGGGTTCGATTCGGACAACGTCGCCGTATTGGTCATGCAGATCTTTGAGTTTGGTATGCAGCTGCCCGTTGTTCGTCCAATAGACGTAATACAAGCTGGATATGGCTGCCAGCCTTGGACCCGGGTATCTACTGAGCGGGTGGATGTAGAGATTGTAGGTAATCCGTCCTAGGACATACAATATTGTCTGCAGGTACCGTTCGTTAGCCAACAGCTCAGCAAATGCGATCGTGGCTACTCACTGAGATTGAAACCGCAGTCAGCACAGACCCAAAGCTGGGAAAACTGAGCGTCTGAAGTGCCATGATGCGGAAGAACCGAGCAAGTTCGTATCGGCTCCCTGGTAGGCGAGACCGTCAGGGTCTTTATATACCACCTTTCCGTGCTTATCCTACAGTAACACGGATCGACAGAGTGAGTTCCGGATTGCGAATTGAGCTGACATGAACACGAAACAAATAGGAGAAGTTATTTTGTGGAATCTGACGATGACGATTATGTACAGCCGGAAGAGCAGATACGGCTTTAGTTGGATCCGAGCAGTCTTCCATCCGGCTATGTTGCCTATGATGACGTGAAGGCTAATAGGATAAGCACCGGATAATGGCTTATGTTAAGCAACATAATAATTGGTGTTCCTTATCGAATGCGGAGTCGAATACGTATTCTGGACGTTGTGTAGCTCATTGGCGCTACTCAAGCGGTCCTGGAAGCAAATTGCCAAATTGTTTCACAAATCGGCGACTAAGCTTTTGTGGCCTCCAGATAGAAGAGATAAGGCGGCATTCGAGGTGAGGGTCCAGGGTTGCGACTACTCCGACAACGACAAGAACGGCAACAGCGATGCCTTCCTCCTTCCTTGCGGATACTCCCCCAAGCAAAAACGTTTCCCCCGCTAAACACGCAAGACTGGACAGACACTATGAGCAGACAAGTACCATTTTACCCTCATATTGTTACCATAATGACCATATGGCCACACAAATGATCCTTCGACTGATGGCACCGGTCCTTCCACGACAATATTACCACTACCCTTCGCCTCCTCGACCCCCGAAAGAAACACCAGGGACACCCGTCCCCGTCACAAAATACATCAGCAAGAAAGTGTTTTTACAACTCTTTGCTGGCACCGTGTGCATCTTCGTCCTTGGAGTCCTGTTCTGGAGGATAGGTCGGTGTTTTCGACGGTTTAGTCGGAATAAGGTGCTCAAGAAGGGAAAGAAGGTTAACACTCGGTATGCGAGGACGTGGTATGGCTGGGTACCGTTAAAGCACCACGAGGCGGCCAAGAATGTGTTTCGGAAGTGCTGGAGAAAGATCTGCGAGTGGACATCTTGGAAAACGACTAGGGCTGATTATCATTGGGTGTGGTGGGATCCGGGACAAACGGCGCATGACGAGTATCGTCAGAACAGAAGTTTCTTGAGATGGATACCGAGATTGTTTAGGAGCAAGGAACACACAACCGCGGATACTATTTGGAACCGTGGTCCTCCCCCAAAACGGCATAAACGTGTCCCGAGAGAACGCCAAGGGACCGCGATGGCAGACGCTTTTCCATTCTCTCAGAGATACTATGCACCCCACACAAACCATGGAAGAACGAAGGGATATCGGGACAGATTGAAAAGATCCCGGCACCAGTTTCCTTCTGTGGATTTCATTGATGGACGAAGCTCCTTTGAGGCCATTCGCAACAGCTTTCACGGTAAACTGGTCAATGGTCCACGCTTATCAGTTGATCAGACCAGACCATTTTGGTCTCTTCAACCGCCTAGTCGCACTTGCAGGAAGAGCATACCTTTGGCGAACGCACCTATAGGCGAGAACAGGTTACCACAGAGTGTCTCTCTCCCTTGCCTTCTGGCTGTCGATTTATATCCTCAACGGCAGCGTCAACCCTCCAGCACCTCATGCAAGACTACCAGCACGTCGCGTACGCTTCGCAAGGTTCGGTACTCTCGCAAATATCAAGCTTGGTCGGCTCGAATGCAACTGCAGGCATCCAACCAAGTGAAGCACAACTATCACGGCTACCAAGAACCACCAGGCACTCCAGCATCTGAATTGTTGCGAAGTTATGCTTCTGAGAATAGTGCACCATTCGGGTCATTGGATCGATCGCAAGGAGCAAAGATTGCGCGCCATTTGCCTAACGAAAATAGCCAAAGGATTTCAAGCCTCAGACAATGTCTACCTCCAGCGCGAGTGCCTTTGAACGCTTTAGACGAGCGCAACGGAAGTACGATGCCGGCTCAGCAAGGAGCTCAAAATCTATTTCCTTCCATAGATATGGTCGTTCGGAGACAGTGGTCTTCATCTTTTTGCGATGATCCCCTCCAGTTGTCGGAGAAGCAGGTAAAATCTGGAATGAAAAATGCAAAAGGAAAGCGTCCGGAGAAGAGACCTCGTGGGCTCAGACCAAAAGGACGTCCCCTTCCGCTGCACAAAATGAACAATTGGGAAATTCGATGGATGGACAATCTGGATCGAAAGCTTGAATGGCACTTTGATCAACTTACCCCGGGACGAAGGCCGTTTCATTTCCCGCTTCTCGCCAATCACTGGTTAAATAGGAAGACTTGGATGGTTATTGACCCCGTGTCACGAGTTCCGGTTGACAAGAAACGGCAATTGGGAGATCCAAGATTCAACGTGCCGTATCCAGCTCCGCGCTGGGAGGCCAAGCCGAAGTATCCGACAGTCCCCCACAAGAAAGCTTATACGCCCGGGATTGATTCGTGGAGACTTGCGGTCAATCGCCAGAGAAGGACGTTTGGGATGAAAGACGTGGTCAGGACCGTGGAACTATTTGACGACTCAGTCGATGAACCCCCTGACGGACACATCGACCCGGCGAGCTGGATACTCAGAAAACCGCCACAAGGCTTCGGGATGTCAAGTAAACAGCGGAACGCATACTACGAGGGTGGTACGGGCTGGCACGAGACGCTGAGTGATTGGCAGCGGGTACGCCGTGGCTATCGGATTCGGAAGATGGTCTTTGAAGGCAGGGTGAACCGGAGGCGGGCGAAGGAGATTGCCCTGGGTATGAGTCGACTTTGTCAGAAGACTATAACCAAGGATTCCGAGAAAGAAAATGCACCTGAATAAGTATGGAGATTGTGTTATTGCATTAATCTGGGCATGGTTACTGGGACGGGGACAGATGTATCGGAGTATGGTCGAGATATTCATGGCATTCATGTCTGCCATATCGTTATCGCCATTTTTGTTCAACGAGTTCGCTTTGATGGGATGGGAAGTTTTTCTTGTGTCCTATTTTTACTACATTTGCCAAGTTAACTGTAGCACCGTCGAGTTTGTTTTGGAGATGTCCAATTGCGTATGAGATTGACTCAAGGTTAATAAAACATTGTTCATAAGTTGAATTCCCGACTACCAATAACTCCGGATATCCTTCCTGTAATCTTTTGTAGCCCGTATCCCCTCGTCTTCGTAAAGAGAATCTGGCCAGTGTTTTGTGATGTATATCGTACAATGAAGTTCTATATGCATTGTAGCGACGACAGTAGCCGCTTTTCGCCCAAAATTCGAAGGTGGTAATCGATACTCCATTTAAAAACCAGGAGGATTGACTCGTTGGCTCACTCGTGTCCACTTGGGCAGTTCTATGGCACACTCGGTCAGCATATCCCCCGGTCTGGGTGACCAACGCATCAAGACACATACTGTGAATTCCCTTCCGGTAAGTCTTCTCCTTCTTGTCGAAGATAGTGTACTTGTCCTTGGGCACCATCTCCTCCTCACGGGGCATCTCAGCATACCACCGCTCAACGGCCTTTGTGCTCTGTCCGTTCCGTTGCAGGGCGGCGCTGAGGGTATCGACAACGCGGTCGACGGAGCGTAAGCGCTTACGCTGGCGGGCTTTCTGGGGTTGCGAGATGCGCCATGGGGTCTTCCTGTATTGGGTAGTCGAATTAGTTTGTCGTTCGTTTCCTTTCGTTGCTATTGACGGCGGAGTGAGCGGGACCACCGCGCTCGTTCGTTATGGGAGATGTGCAGTCGCGAGAAAGCAGACTTACCAGAGAAGACCCGAGAAGAGGGCCAAAGTAGGCTTGAACATTCTTCTTTGCTGTTCCGGAGAATCGGCAACTGGCAGAAAAAGCAGAAGATTGAAGTCGGGGATTATCGCTTAACCGCAGTCAACGGGCGAAAAAAAGGCGGCATGACGCAGCGAGCCAATCACAGCGCGGTATAGCTCCCACGCCCGCCGATCCGGGGAGCAGAAAGAAATTCGGAGATCAACTTCACTCTCTTTCTTTCCCTATCTTTTTTTATTCTTCTGTATTAATACTGAACCATTGATGGGATCTCTCTAGCAGCCGCCATGTCCAGCGATGGGGATTCCGGCGCAGCTACGGCAGAATGCCCTTCTCTGCCATGGAGGCTGCTGTCTTCGATGACCATGGTCGGCGTGAGTGCATTGTGTCGCGGGTTTCTGTATGGGTTGAGCCATCCGGAGGTCAACGGGTTGGACTCGTTCCTGGAGATCATTGAGTCGAGGAAGGATCCGACGCAGAGGTCCAGGGGGTTGCTTACTGGTAGGTCATCTATGCGGACTGCGTCGGGGATAATGGCTAATTGATTACTTCACTGGATAGTCTCAAATCACACGAGTGTGTACGTACGTTTACGGTCGATCGAACAAGCATGTCTATAACAAGAAGGAATGCTGACCGGTAACTCACGATAGAATGGATGATCCGATTATGTGGGGAGCTTTGCCAATGCGATACCATATGCGATTCCCGGCAACGAACATGCGGTGGTCATTTGGGAGTCATGATATCTGTTACCAGGGCCGGTACGAATAGAGCTTTTTCCTTCGCTCTTCTCTTGTGAGTTTAGAGTCGGCTGACAATATACCTCACGGCGTGTACAGACCGTTGGCGTTGTTCTTCACAATGGGTCAAGTGCTACCCACGCATCGACTTGCGCATTCTCCCTTCGGTGGTCTTTCGCAGCCTGCAGTGACCCAGGCAATTCGATTACTTTCCAAAGGACCGTTCCCTGTTGACTCCTATCGCGCTTTACCAGAACGTCAGGATTGGAGCATACAGAATGTCTGCGTTGACCCATTTTCCGACCTTCCTACTGCCTACACGACGAATGGCCAGGATTCGCATCTGGCGCCCTCCGCTTATGCCTGCAACTCGCATGCTTGGATGCATATCTTCCCCGAGGGCAAGATTCACCAGGCGCCGCATAAGACGATGCGTTATTTCAAGTGGGGAGTTGCGCGACTCATCCTAGAAGCTAGTGAGTGCCCGGATGTCGTGCCTATTTGGTTGGAGGGCTTGGATCAGGTTATGCATGAAAGCCGCAAGTTCCCACGATTCCTGCCCCGGGCAGGAAAGCACATCAGCATCACATTCGGAAACAAGGTCGATACGGAAACCGTGTTCGGCGGATACAGAAGACGATGGAAGCAACTCAGGGAGAAAGTTGAAAAGAGCTCGCCCTCCGCTCGAGATCTTCCGCTCGGAGTTTTGAACGAGGAATTGTTGTATGGCGAAGAGGCAGTCGAACTGCGCAGAGAAGTCACAAAGAAGATAAGAGATCTTGTGTTGGACGTCCGACGGACTAGAGGCTTGCCTGATGAGGATCCTAAGGAAGGTCTCGTGGAGACATGGCTCGAAGAAGGTCCTAAGCGTGAAGGTAAAATGAAGGACGATTCATGGGTTCGGGATATTTGAGTGGGCTCTGAACCACAATGTATTATTAAAAAAGCGAGAGCATTGTATAACATCCATAGTCGTGTATAAATTTTTATTCATTCAATTTCTTGTGGTTGTGGCCATGTCAGAGGCAAATCGCTGTCTTTCGTGGACTTAGCAATTCCGGGCATCTCCTCCCCGCAACTCCCAATCTTTTACCCTTCTTGAACAATATCCAGCATCTATGCCCAAAAAACGACATAATCCCATTTTTACAAAGCCTGTGGATACTCCGCATCACACTCTTCTCAGTTCCCCTCGAAGTTCCCAAAATGATAGGTTCCGATCATCGTCCTCAAGCGCCCAGCCATCCGTCAACGACTTGATTCATCACCTCCGCCGCACCCAAGTATCTAGCTCTGGTGATCGCACCTCAAATCCTTCCGGCGTCGTCGCTCCTCGATCCGTTCATCCCTCCTTACGAAATCTCCTCGAACTCCCTGAGACACCTCCCCCGCGCCCCCGCCCCAATGCGCGCCGCATCGGTGTTGGACGACTGAGAAGGGTCCCGGGACCCCCGCCACCGGAGAGCTGGCTACTGGGAAATAACCAAGATACCAGCAATGAATCAGAGCAAGACAATGACGATACCGCCGCAGAAACGGAACGAATCATATACCGACTAGAACGACTCCCGGGGACGACATTCCCCCCCAAAAATGGCCTATTACACATGTCGCTCAAGGCCATGGCCCAACACTGGGCATGGCATGTGGCATACGATGGACAGTTTCTGGCCATGCTGCCTACACATGTCAAGGTGTTGTTGTTGAGTTATATCGCTGTCTATGGGAGGGATCAGCCGCTGAGGGGGTTGATGCATGGGTTGAAACCGTTGATTGTTGTTGATGAGAGTGATGGGGAGACCCAGGGTGCTGAGTTGGATAATATCTCGCGACTGGATATTGGTGGTGCGCTGGGACGGTGGATGGGGCTTAAAGAGCTTGACAATGAATTGTTTCTGTCGCAGAGGCCTGGCGCTGTTGATTTACCGCGCAAGTCGAAAGACGTCGTCCCGGCGTCGTGGGAAGAAGAGTATGAGGAGGATGAAGCATCATCTATATCGAAGACACTCGATCAGAGTTGTCGCTTTGAGAACCTCCGCTTCCTCTCCCTAGCGCATCCGCATCCATCTGCCGCGAATTGGAAATTACTCCTCAAGCTACTCTCTCGTCTATCAACCCTCACACATCTATCACTCGCCCACTGGCCAGTCCCAACTCTTACGCCCAACGCCATCAACGCTCGCGTCCGCCACCCAACACACAGATCCCTCACGTTCTCCTACGGCGGCACAGACACCTACTCTGCCATGGAGAACAACTGGGCCGAGGCGGCTGGTATCCTACGCAAACTGTCACATGCGACTTACTGCCTAAAATGGTTAGACCTCGAAGGTTGTGGTGACTGGATCCCAGCGCTAAGTTGGACAGGACACGGCCCTGATGGCGAGGTATATCGCACGGGGCCTGAGTGGAACGGAGCTTGGAGAGATATCGAGTGGATTCGTTTGGGACCTGGGTGGTTGCCGCATGTTGATGATGCTGAGATCATTGGTCTTCATACTCTTGATGCCGACAGGCCTCCGTCGATGACAACGACAATGACACGGCTACAGCAGCAGCAGCTGTATCAACCGCCTGCATTCCGATCCCTAGCATTGTCCATTCACGCACCGCTAACTCCGCCACCATCTTTGTCCCGTATAAGGGGAATTGAGACTGGTGACGATGATGATAGTGATAATGATACATCCTGGGACGTGGAAGTCGAACGCGTCAAGTACAGACGCGCGAAGGAGCTAGAGCGATATCGGGAGACAATGAGTACTTCCAGGATCGTACAGCAACAAGTACAGCAGCTAAGACGGGAGGGACGGGGAAAATGGGTACACTTCTCATTCGGCATTGAGGAGCTTAAGGAGGATGTGGTTCGGGAGTTGTTGGGGGAAGAGTACATGGGTTTCCTTCCGTAGATATGCATGGAGTGGCTTGTACATGGAACGGAAATATTCAATACTATCACAGAATTAAACCCAATGAAGGACAAGTCAATATATAACCAAACCCACCACACACTACCCTAGACCCGACCAACATCAGTATGAATCGGCTGCTTCGGACAAGTCCCCATAAGCACCTCCCCACCTGTCGGCAGAAACTTCTTCTCCTTCCCAACGCTCGCAGCCCCCCGGACCCTCCTCTCCACCTCAAACCCAAACCCAGGCTCCGGCAGCAACTCGTAAACCCCCTTCGCGTACTCCTCCGCCACACAATACACCTGCACCAAATATCTCTTGATACTCAACCAGTCTCAACAATCCCGCCGTATTCGAATGCAACCTTGCGCGGGCTTTCGCATCCATAGCACGCCTGTAAAGCTCACGCGGCTGTTCATACTCAGATTATCGTGACCCTAGTCATGAAGAGCAGCTCATTGTCGATCAACCGCTCGTCCGGATCAACATTGTATGCGATGTTGATGGTGACATGGGAAAATTCCTGTGGGTACCAAACTTCCGAACTTCGTTGAATGTAGGGCTCAACAGTAGATCTGAACATCACATTGCAAACCCGAGACCCTAGACCCTGAAAACATGGCCTCTTGGAGCACGTCATGGATTGTCTTGCCGTAAAGGTTCGTGCGGATAATCAGTTCAATAAACTCGCTATTTTTTCATCGGAACCTTGAGATTTGAGATCTTATAGCCGTCAAGATTGCTTTCTTGCTCGTCAACTTGATCTTCGTCCTTAGATTGCTTTGGCCTTCTAGGGCACAGTTCCCATTGGGAGACATTGCTTTGGAATTCTTTGTGGAAAGCACTCGTTGGCAAGAACTGGTAGATCTGAAGAAGATAATGAATGTGACACTCGTGAGAATATGGTCGAGAATTGAAGGGATGAAAGAGCTGGTCTATCCTATCGAAGTGCGACTCGCCGGAAAGAAAAGAGATCTAAAGGCAGGAACAAAGTAAGAACCTTCACATTGACAGTGCTCATTTATTTGAGTAGTGAATACAACAACCTTTTCCTTTGTTGATTGTTGGCTACTTGCAATGAAAGTGAATGACTTTAATCTCTCAGACAGAACCCTGTTTGTATCCAGAGTTGTAGCCAGAACGATGAAATATGTCTATTTCATACGTATCTTAGCGGAGATCAATCATTGTACATGCGATTGGAGGAGGTTTTTAGGGCTATGGCTATGTATGTCAATTAATATCAAAACGTCCGGCCTGGAAGAAAAAAAATCACTCTTCAAATCAAGCAGTGCTTCTGAAACTTCGCTATGGTATCGCAAAGCATATTGCGTCTCTCTGGAGGAATATACATAAAGGTTGACGCGGACGGTAGGGCTAGGACAAATATCAGCGTAAAACACTATTGACTTCTAACATGCCGTACGCTTGTTATGACCAAAATGCAATTTGTAAGTTATGTCGCTACACGTCCAATGTTATCATTGATATGACGAGAATTTTAGCGGGTTGACTGTGGCCCTGGTCACTTTTAAAGTCTCTGGGCACCAACTTTATACGCCCCATATTGTGCTCGTGCTTCCGACCATTTACTATGGCCCCTCCTATCTGTTATGAAGCCTGCGGTTCATGGTAACTAATAGGAGCAGTAATGGTATACTCTGATCGCTGAAAAAATCGCCATGGAGTCTGATATCGCGGATGGAGAGCCTCTGGTGGGGCTTGACTGCCTTCCCCCTTAAGTTAGCACACTGCACACTTCTTTGGGGGTTATCACTCCTCTTTCATCCTAGATATTTACGTTCTCGCTAATCTATTCGGTCATCACTTCTTTCCTTTTCACAGATCCCATGTCCGAGATATTCTATCATAGTCTCCAGTGACGGATGGTCGACGTGTTGATAATCGAATTTCCCCCACGGCGGAAAACCTGCAGCATTTCTATTTGCATTTACTTGTCTGTGTAACTCCCCCAGTACAGCCAAATCAAAGGAAGAGAGGGTTTCTATGTTTGCAGGACTCTCTTTAGCTCCATAAGTGTCTGGAAACAGACAAGGTACTAGAGGAGAGCCCGCTGGGTACCCACACTGATCGATGTGAAAATCAAGGAGACGCGACAACGAGCAGAGCGGCAGTAATAGTTGTTCCCACGTTCCGGAGTTCAATTTGACCAATGACAAGTCAATGTATCTGATCGTCTCTCTGGACTGTTCGATTAATGATAGAAGTTTGCGCCATGGGATAGATACTCCTCCCAAATGGAGAGACCGGAGACGAAGTGAGGGTGGAAAGTCGAGTTCATCAAGATCAAGAATGTTTCGGCTGTTGATTGCGAGAGACTTGAGATTTGGGACAAGCTCAGCCATTCTGGTCATGAAGGTTGTTTGGAAGAGCAGCATATTCCGGCAAAACAGGATCCCGCTCATACCTTTGACCACGGTCATCTGTCAATTCACACACGTACAACCCGAGATGTCGAAGATTATGCAGAACATCGCTAATAGGGATCCGTAAAGGGCTGACTTGGTAGGAAAGAAATCCCCAAAATCATGGGTAATAGGGAAGTGTACGTCCAGTTCAGTCAGATTTGGAATCCGCACGTAACGCAATGCCGAAATAATCGTATCAAGATAGACCCTTCTGTGTCTCTGGGGAAGGTCTAAGGGCAGTTCGTGAAACTCGAGCGCCTTTAAATTACGAAATTTGGCCAGGCATGACGGAAGAAACCCTGCAAGGTCCTCTATATACAGCTCAACGGCAACATCGGCAAAACGTGTTTAAAATCCGAATCCCAAATTAATCTGACATACACACGCGGCATATGGACTTTTGGACAAGTTCGCGAGTCGCTCCAAAGGTCGAGAATGTGAAAAGGAACTATATCTTGCGACGATATGTTGAAATAGACAGAATGAAGCGCTGCGACAGAAGGTCTTGTTAAGTAGGCGCAAAGCCGCCAAATCTTGTCGGATGCCATCTTCGATGGCATAATATTGATTATCGTCCTTCCACAAGATGAACTGTTTCTTGTTGCTTTGCCCGTGGAATACGATCTGCGAGCAAGTTCTAGAGCTGAACGTAAAATCGCTTGGGAACAGGTTTTACAAGGTCGCAAATCTCTGTTGGAACATGCATCTTGATTTCCTCGGCGAATCTAGAGTCCAAGTTACTCGTGCAATTGTATGAGGTTTGCGAGTTTGATTCAGAGCCTTGTCTTTGCTGCGGGGCTCATGCAGGAAATTCAATCACGTGGTGTATCAGGCGTTTGCATTTCTTAATTTTCAATTCTAAAGACTAGTGATATATAGAATCTGATACTTTACATGCAGAAGAGTCAAGTTACTCTGTGCTTGGTTTAGGGCAGTATGTGTTCAGAATTTGGAGGAACGTTTTCATATGCTTAGCATGGAAGAATAGTAAAACCATACGAATTATAAGATAACAAACATATCCAATGCACCTAGATCATTGAATTGATGTTTTTATCACGGTTTAACTCTTTACTCTGTTGGCTAGCGTTGGACTGATTGGTCTTTTACAAGGGTCGGTCCCCATTAGCATGATTTGCTCCTGTAGCTCGCGTGCCAGCTTGAGCTTTCAGAGCCACAGCTGTTCTCGCTTGTCGTTCCGATGCCAATTTCGTCTTTCACGATCCATAAGTAACGCTGGAACTCTATCGAGAATCTGACAATGACCCTCGCTCTACCCCAAACTGCCTCCAGTCCATATTCTTCGAGGCCTTCTGCAAAAGTCCACTGGACGGACCAAGGGTGGAAAATCGCGCAAAACATGGTGTACTACTTATGGGAGACTTTCGATTCCGGAAGCAAGCAAAGACATGATCATATACAGATCGTTCAATTGCCGGAGCTTAGGGGGTGGGAATCGGTCCATGAGGGCTAGTTCGAAAAGTTTCGTCGTAAAGTGCACATATCTTTGAGTACCTCTTTGAACGAAACCAGAATTTTCTGACAAAAGTGATCTCGCTGTACAGAGTCTGTCTATGCAGAATGCTCTGAGTAACCAAGTCAGGCAAAGAACCTTTGCCCACAGCATGTCGCTTGCTTGGTTTCTGGATGTTAAAGTTTTGCTTTAGACCATGGATTGATTTTTGCTGGAGCTTCGCTCTGTAGATCAGCTCCTCTAATTCCCAGCGTTCTCTCGGGAACTCGATAGTAGCTTGATCAGCTTTTATATTGATGGCTTGTTTCCATTCATATCTGGGCCAGGCATAATGTCCTTTCGAAACGATCATTGAGAAGAGTTGAGATTGGGGTTGCTGTGCTCCCCTTTGGCTTGACAATGAACGCAAAAGGACCGGATGATGAATTTCCATCCCTTTATTCCAAACCGCCTCCAGTCTGTATCTTTTAATTCAACTCTAAAGAGACACTTTATACTTAGAACCGTACATTCCGTGACAGTCTTCTGCCAGAGATAGTCGGCTAACATACTCAGTATTAGTTCAGAGAAGCCCTCGGTTCATCAAGCGACTTGACTTATCATCCGTTGAAGTACTCGCGGGAGACATTTTTGCCTTTGCCATCTCATCTCAACTAACTTGTTCAGGGCTATGTGCTTGGTGGTATCGTCTCCTCTTGCCCTTTAAGATAAAGATACTCTTGAGACAATGGTGATTAGACAAATTTTATCCTGCTGAGTCGTTTTTATTGAAGGTGCAGGTCATTATGTGTTGGTATCCAGAATCTTGGAAGAGGGATGAAGACAGGAGACTAGGGTTGGATTATATATGTTGACAATACACAGAATTGAATGTCATGTCATGATACCTACACAGGGCTTTCCTAACCAAGCTCTCTGATTATTACACCAGTTATATATTTTGATTGAACTATACCTATCTATATTTACATGCGACCACAAAGACAATGGTATCATCAAGAGCACAAACTTTTATTTCCTCCCCCGATTAAACGTCTTCAATGGATCAACTCTCCCACCGGGTTTCCTACCCCTTCCAGCCTTACGATTCCGCTCTCTAGCCTTCCGAATGCGATTATCAGTCGTCTTCCGCAACCCAACATATCCAATATCCTCATTCGAAATACCCTTCCTCCCCTTTGCGGGCATCAGGTAATCTGGAACATGCTTAAGATGGGGCTGGATACGCGCAGAACGCAACTCGCCGTCATGGCGCAGTTGTCGCAGTTCCTCTGGGTTCTCTTCGAAGTGGCGCTTGAGCTTCTCGCTCTTGATGAGTTCTTGGCGGATTTCACGAGCACGGGCTTCTTGCACGGCGAGTCGGGTCACAGCGCGGAGGGCGTCGGACATACGGTACCTGAAAGCTTCGACTTGGTTCATTTCGAAGTGGTAGGGTTTCACTTCGTGACCGAGCTTGGACTGGCGCTTGACGATCTTCGCAAGGACGGATTCGTCGTGCTTTGCGGTGGAGATGGATGTGGGCTTGTGTTTGCCGAATTGATCTGCTGGAACGACGAAGGAAAGTGCCATTCCGGCCTTGCCTGCTCTTCCGGTACGGCCGATACGGTGGGTATAGGATTTGGAGGTGGTTGGCAAGTCAAAGTTAAGGACACAGGCGACGTTCTGGAAGTCGATACCGCGGGAGATACCGTAGTCTTTTTCTTTGCCGGACAGTTTGCGGCGCTTGTTGTCTCCTTCATTCTCGTCCTCGTCACTCGACTGTGCCTTCTCTTCGTCGCCTTCTTGCTTGAACTTCTTGGACTTGCGAGCACCCATCACTTCTTGGTCGTCGGCGGCGATGATAATGTCGTAGACACCCTTGTTGAACTCCTGCACGACGTGGATCCGGGAGTTGACGGGCAACTCTGAGTTGAGCACACAGCACTTTACACCAAATTGTTCTAAGAACAGCTTAACACGGTAGCACCGGTCGATATCGCCTACGAAAACGATGATCTTGCCCTTGATTAGCTGCAACTTAAAAATAACGTAGGCCAAGAGGAATTTCTCGTCCTCTGCGCACCTGTGGAGTATTAGCGATGTACCAGAGAGCTTATTTAAGAAAGGTTCCTTACTTGACAACAAACTGGCTCACTCCAGCACCCTGGTCGTCTTTATCCTCAAGCTTCAAGGTCACAGGACTCCGACAGAACAGACCCTTCAAGGTATCGACCTCTGCAGTAAGCGTAGCACTCATCAAGAATGTCTGCACGCCACGGGGAATCGCCTTCGATAGCGCCTGAATATCCTCATCATATCCATATGAAAGAACTAGATCTGCCTCGTCAATAACCAGGTGGCTCAGATTATCGAGCGACAAAGCGGAGTTGCCAATGTTGGACAGGATACGAGCGGGGGTCGACACGATCAGATCGGGGCAATCGGCGAGCATTGTACGCTGAACTGCGTCGGAGACCTTCTGTGTGAGGTTTATGGAGCGAACTTCCTTGCCGCAGAATGCTGCGAAAGCGGTCACGACATTCTGCACTTGTTCGGACAATTCTCGGGTTGGGACGAGGATGAGGCCGGTTGTAGCTTTTAACGAGGGTTCAGCCTGCAGCTTATTAGTGCTCGAACCCTTTCAAATAGATTTCCAATAGCTGAAGTGAAATACTAACAGCCTTCTTCTGAAGAATCGTCTGCAGAATCGGTAGGACATAGGCCGCAGTCTTTCCAGAACCAGTTTTTGCGCGAGCTGATTTCGTTAGCATTTGCTCCCCTAAGTTGCGCAAGCACAACGCAATAAACCATCACTCACCGAGAATATCCTTCCCCTGAAGCGCCAACGGAATCGCCTTCGCCTGGACAAGAGTCGGCTTCGAGAATTTCTCTTTGGTCAGGGCTTGGCGCAGTCGCGGGTCGAGGTTGAGACTTTCAAAAGTGGCATCGTCGGAATCGTGGGTTTCTGTCTTGCCAGCGGTCTCTGGCGATGGGACATCGTTCGCATCAAGCTTTCGTTTCATGGTGCAACGTGGTTCTGAAATGATCTTCTGTTGTTGTTCAGTTCTTCGTTCTGGTCCTGAAAGTTTTCGGGAGGAAAATCTGTCGGGCGGTGAGATTTTGCATATCATTTTTCACCGCCTTTTATTTCGGACACCTTCCGTATTAGGACTATCACGGACACTGAAGAAGAAACACTAAAATGCCCACGGAATAATCCTTCAGACATTTATCCTCTAGGGAGATAGTCAAGCTTGTTCTTCCAAATATGAAATTACTTCGATGACTCCATCAACCGGCCTCGCGAAAAGCTGCCACTGCATCTCCGCAGTTGATCAAGCCGTGAATAGTCAGTTCTGGTGGAAGATAAGAACTTTCCCATAGATAAAAACAGATCGACATTAAGAGTACACTTTATTGACCAATGATTTGCTGATCTACCATAGATGGCCCAATGTGTCCATTCCTGCTTTATCTATTCGACTAATCGATTGTGGTTTGAATGCAGCGCAGAACAATAAAATATACGAATACAGAAAAAGGGCTCTGTAATAGATACTATCACCGACATCAATGTTTCTCATGTCTGTCGGCCCTGTGCCCCCTACTTATGATGCATTAGCATGAGAACTTTCAATGAAGCCAGATAACATACAAGATCGCCCCTGCTCATGGTAAGAGGTATATAGCCACCACAAACGACAAAACGACAATCGTCCGGCCAAGACATTCGGTCACAGATAGCCTCGGCCAACCATCTTGGAGGCCGAATATATTCGCAAAGACCAGTCGACACACATGGATCAATGAAAAACATATGAATTCAAAGGCAGAAGTCCTCGTGGGACCGATCTGGGCTATGAGCCAGATGAGAGAGGCTGACAGTGTACCTTCGAACAGGCTGCTCCAGAAAGGAGCCCACTCAGAAGAGGGTGGAAGCGAGGCGAATAATGTGTCCCAGACGTCGGTCATGGTGAGGTCACGAATTGGACTGTAGGATAGAATTGAATGTTTCTGACTTCAAGGGAATTATTGAAAGGTGAGTAAAAATCTGCTCACAGGGTTGCTTATGCTGTTAGGCTGGAGGAAATCGGCCTCTTCCGAATCTCGAACGTTCGTTATGGAAACGTTGACTTCTGTGTACTGGGGCTGCTTGATATCTCGGCCGAACCGATTGATCAGTGCAATTCGTCCATTCTCTGCTGCCTGATTTTATTCGCCGGTGAGTGCTTACGATGGAAGATGATAGGATCAGGGGACTACGGCCCTATACAGCCAGCATACTTTAACTATGGCAAACTCATACATGCTTGATGCACTTTGCATTCCTTTGACACTTTGAACTACCTTCGCAATGTTTTCCTTTAGTAGCAAGTTGCTGGACGCTAGAATTTTTACTTGTATACCTAGTCCCTTACGATCGATAATCTTCTCAATCAGAGCCCTTCCTCTATTCATCCCTAATAGCGCCTAAGACAATATACTGAGTAACTGCAGTTGACAGAAGAATAACGGTTCAGTTGGGCGGATTATTATTATTATTTATTCAAGTTTATTGTCTATACCGAGCCCTAGAGCTATGACAGACCATGATTCATGGACTCGAAGCCAGCAGCTATTCTACAGTCTCTTGTCCCTATAAGTTCCTGGGGCAACTCCCCCTTTTATAATCTCTCTGATCCTTTTTCTCGCCCCAGGCCGCCTATATGCGCAGGGCTTTCGAGCATAGTACTCTCCTTGTGTTTCGGAGCAGGATTGGTGTAGCCTAGGCTGACTCTCAGCTTAGGCTACCCTTCCTGCTACCCCTCTCCTGTTCTAACCGCCTCCTCCAATGCTTCCAGTCCCCATTCGTCATCTCTTTGGGCCCTTTCCGCCATCCGCTGTAGGTGCGTCCGGGGTAGAGCTACACTGGTGCTGGCTAGGAATTGTAGCAATGCCCTTGTAGCTTTGGGTTCTCCTAGGGGTTGTCCTTGTGGATACTCTTCTGCAGTGGTGGATCTCATGACTCCGTCTGTCTCCAGGTCCTTGTAGAGCCTGTTCCGTTGGTGTCGCCGTTCCCGACATTCAAAGAGAAGATGGTGTGTTGTTTCCCTTGATATACCACATCCCTCACAGGTTGCATCCTCCTGGACCCGGATCCGATGTAGGTGTGCTCCTATAGCTGCATGTCCTGACTTCAGTTGAAAATAGCGGCTTGTTAGGTGCTTGGGAGCCATTGCCGCTGCAGGGTCAAGCCGCCAGTTGTTTGACAGGAACAACAAGAGATCTACAATGCCGTCATCAACTATCTACACCAGGCAGATAGTGCACCGCGGCTATTTTCAAACCCTATTGAGCTAGAGGGCCTTGGTCGACGATTTGCTCGCCCGGCCAATAAGTAGTGAGCAAGATCTAGTGAGCTATGAGTGATTCGCCGTAGAAGATTATGTGCATAATTGATCACAGAATATGTGAGATACCTAACCTAATGCCCGGTATGAATTCCAACTCGGTGGTGGCATTCGGTTCAATAACCATGTAAATTCCCTGGATGAATCCTGATGACAGTGGGTTGGTTCCAAAACGTTTACCTTGATTACTGAGTCCAGAGGAGTAGAGGTGGCTTGAGGGGTAGATCCTTGGAGTGCCGGGCTTTCATTCAGTTGGGCCTAGATTTCTCCGTCCAAAGATAATCAATTCCTTCCAAAACCGTCGTTGTCTCATCTTTCAAGCCAATCTTTGCCAGTTCATCCGAAGTCATATATGATATCAAATCGATGAGCTGTTCATTTCCCACCCATGTCCAATGAATGAATGGAGAAGCTCAGCCACTGTTCCTGCCAAACCGCTCTAGAAATTCGGCATTCGATGAGAACCGGTCAAGAGGTAAATTTGGTGACAGACTACCATTTTCAACTACTCCTGTCCAATCGATTCCCTGTTGCCTATCTGGACAGGCCAGGAGAAGCCAGGTAGTTATTCCTGCCGACTGTTCCTGATACACAATGAATGTCAGTGATGAGCGTGACACATCAGCATTTCAACCTGTCCTTTTATGCCAATCAGTTCTTCTCACCTGCGGGTCAGGGAAGGCTGAGTTGTTGTCTGTGCATCCAGAACTCTGATGAAAGGTGTCAAGAATGAAGTCAAAGTGGAGATGGCTGATGCCGCTGCGCTAACAATGGAACACAGTAACTAACAGGTCGTCCTTCGAACAAGGCAACCGATCGTAGTATTATACGTAGGCGTGAACATGGCACAGTGATGTGATATGCAGAGAAAACCGATCCGCCAGGGGACGCTCAGCCAGCGGAAGATAAAGGGTTTGAGGATGACGTGATGAAAATTATGATGGATCATTCAAGTCGCATGGTATCATTGTATCTCAAAACATTATTCTCTGTTAGTAGAACTTTTCAACATAAATGGGGGACCATACTGGTGTGAAAGACTGCAATGATTATGACTGCATCCAGCAAAAAGGGGGTGGCGCAATGAGGGGCCCTACGCAAAGGATCAATAGCAAAAATGCCTCACCAAAACCATAGGCGGCAGAGGCGAAAGATGCAAAGAAAAACAGCACAAATTTGGTTGAAGTCGAAGCAGCGATGGAGGGCGACTTTATAGAGCACGCACAGTGATGCCAAGCGACAATGGGACGCTAAACCTAAATGGGCACGCTATACCGCTTCTAGTAATTCAGCATCACCCAAGAGTACGGAGTACATTAGTGTGCGGTATGAGTAGGGCAGATGGGCATTGTGTATAGGCACCGTCGCACTGCACTCCATGTATACGTGAATCGATAGCGGAGTAAATACATAATGCTGTTTTCATTTGTGTCATTTCTATTAAGACCAAATCATGGAAACTATGCTATCATATCCGGGCGATCTGTTGTTTCCCATCCATTTCATATCCATCGTAAAAGCTCATTAAACCCAAGTCAGACCATACCGTAGCAAACAAACCCAAATCAATTGAAACAAGAACAAAAACAAAGGAAATCATTATTCACATAAGCATGAAGGCCATAACTACGAATACCTCGTCTCCTCCCCATCGCTCTCACTCAGACTATCCCTCCGTCTGCCTCGTCCCCCATCACGACGGTACCCCTTAGTCAATCCGGGGATCGGGTGGTGGTAGCTCCTAGTCCCGCTCTCATCCTCAGAGTACAGGTTCGAGTTGAACTCCGATCGCGAACCCAAGGATGACTCGGTGTAGTGGCCACCGCCGTTGCTGCGACGTTGCTTGCGGGGGTAGTGGCTATCCTGGCGGGACGACGAAGACGAGGAGGTTGGCGGAGGCGGGTTGCGGCGGCGTTCACGACGACGGTTGTGTCGACGGGCAGACGGCTCGCGGATACGACGGTTGCCAGTGTCACGGGGATGGTAAGACTGATCACCGGTGACTTGACTCTCGGTACCAGGCGTGAAAGAAAAGTTGCGAGACTGTCGCTGACTGTTGTGGCGTGCCGCAACTGGCGGAGCAAAAGCATAGTCTCGGACTTCACTCATCTCGCTTTGATTATACTGCGTCGGTGGTGCAGAAGTATCATAATCACTCCCGTGATACGTCCCCCCAGCGTCACGGTTAACCCCACCAACCCTAGCGGCCTTCTCCTTCCGATAAGCACGCACATCCTCATCCTCATACTCCTCTCCATTCCACGACTGCTCCTCAGCACGCTTCCGCATGAACCGTCTCTTCGCGATATCCTTCAATCGCTGCCTCCTGTCCCTTCCGGTCTTCTTGGTCAAGTTCGTCGCCGTATCCGCATATCCGAGTCCACTCTCCGTGTACCCATCACCCTCTCCTTCCCAATCACTATATCCCTTGCCCACAACACTCCCTCCACCAAGCTTTGTGCTTTTAGTAGCATTGCTCAATGTCTTTCCATCAGGACCCTTCCGTCGCAGAACAGTAGACTTGTACTCCTCCCAATCGCCCTTACGCCACTGGAACCCACCGTTCTTCGCCCAGAAAAAGAACCAGATCCCCGCTATAACGAAGGCAGCGCCCAGAATCGCAAACAGAGCTAGCAGGCCCTGCATGTTGATGTGGTGTGGGTCGACGGCGCCTTTACCGGGGACGTAGGTTTTGTCGGAGCGGGCGGTGATAGATTTCCCATTGCCGGTTGAGGAGATGTCGATGTCTCGTTTGGCGAAGTATGTGTCTGGTGATGCTGATAGCGATGGGGATGCTGAAGGCGAATGTGAGGGTTTGTGGTCGAAGAAGACGTCGCCCGGAATGCCGGGGAAGTCCCAGACTTGTTGCACGGGAGGCATGGTTGATCGCTGTCAAGAGCGCGGAGCTCGAGACTTGGGGATCTGGTATGTGTCAGGAACGTGGTGCATCCCATGGTTATCTCGGATAGTTATCTTACCAGTAAATGCCAGTCAGTAGCCAAGTATGGTCAAGTATAGTTGCTCGTTCTTCAAAATTGATGATAACAACAACGTACTCTGCCGTAGCGTCAGTGGTACAGCGATTCTCAAAAGAAAAGGAAAAGGGAAAGGGAAAACAGCAGATAGCACTGCCGACCGATGAAAATGCGGTGGTTGGCATAAATGGGAGGCTGGGATGACGCCGCCTTGTTTGGCGATCGGCGTTGCGTGGGCAACTCGCTGACTCAGCGGCTAGGGTTTCAGGTAGTTAGTTAACTACCAAGTACGGAATATAGAGTAGTTATCATGGGAAGTACAATATTCTAGAGAATAGGATATGATCTATAATGAAGATGTTGAACTCATTCGTTACTCTAGCATATAAACAGGGTATTGGCACGTCGTCAAACAGAAACACTCAGCGCAACGCAATGATACAATCAGGGTGCAAAATCTACCGGACATCGCTGAAACAGGACATAAAAGCCAAAAACGAAAAAGGACGCCACACAGTCAATCATTTCAGTCACGAGCAGAAGCAAACAGCAAGGGATGAAAAGCGACAGAAAACAAGCAAGCTACGCAACACAGCAACAGTGAGGAAAACCAACGAGACAAGTACATGGATTGCTAGAACAAAAACCAGAGAAGGGCAAAGCAAAACAACGTAGAGGACAGACAAGCCAACAACAGCAGAAAGGGTATATTTCTCCCCCCTCCGATTCTACCCAAACATCGTAACAGAATCATGATCATGAACATTGTACATAGCACGCTTGACAAGGCATCACACATAGAACAAACACCGAATATAAGCAGAGCAGATGACAGAAATGACAGAAATGACAAAAAACAGACGAGATTAGACGGTCATCCAGGTCATCAGAATCATACAATCATGTCACCGTGATGGACGCGATCGGTCAGAGTCGTACAACCAGCCCTTGAAACCTGAAATCGACGACGTGAACATGGAAGGAAAAACAAAACCTCTTCGCAGCGCCTTTTTCCTTTTGTAGCAACAAGGAAAAAAAATTGTATCACAGACGCTTTTGCTTCTTTTGTTCGAAAGACGAAGCCCGACCCAAAATCACAAAACTTTTTTCTTTGCAGAATTTTTTTATTTTTTCTTGTCATTCCCAACTGACCCTTTTGACGAGAAGTAAAGGAAGAACCGAAAAGTAGACGACAGGAAAGGCCTAAGCCAAGAATCGCCCAGTACCGTAGGTAGACCGACTAGAACGGCGACTGTGGTGCCGTTCGGATCGGGGTCTGTCTGGCCTATCACGAATCTGTCGAGAGACAGGGGCAGGAGGTTCAATCTCCCGCCGAGCCACGGCCCCGGTGTAGTCAGACCCACCTGAGGTCAAGTACTTCTTGGGCCGCTTGCCCTCGACGCTGAGCTCAAGAGCTCCCGTGTTGTTAGTGCGCAGGTTGATCTTCTTGCTATTCATGGACTCCTGGGTGAAGCTCATGGTGACACCATTCATGGTCATGACCAGGTTCTTGTCTTCATCCTCTTTGATGGTATTGACGTTGTTGGTGCCCGCGTTGCTTGCGCTGTGCGTGCGGGCATCGCTGGCACGGCTGCTGTTCGAACGGCTCTTCTGGCTTCCGCTGTCACTCTCTGCCCGTGATGCCTTGGTTTTGTACAGGGCATCCTCCGTCAGTGGAACGGGCACGGCTTTGTGGCTCTTGGACTTGGATGCTTGGTATTCCTCGGCTTCGCGCTGCTTGTCCACGAGGTCGCTAGCAGCTTCGTCCGCGTCGATATCGTCAAACTCAGAGTCATAGTCATACACGACCTCCCGACGGCGTCGAGCACCTTCGACAGCCATGCGAGATGGACGAGCAGAAGAGTCACGGTAGGCGCGGCTGGACCGCAAGCTCCGGCTGCGCTCCGGGATGAGGTTCTCTCGAGAGCGTCGGTAGCGCGGCGTACGAGGTGGCGTGTAATCACCGGGTAGCGCCGCGTCCATGTCAGTCATGTCGAAAGTCGACCCCCGACGGCCATTTGTAACGGCATTTGTACTAGCGGGTTTCCGCTGCAGCTCGGGGCGTTTCTGGATAATCTGTGGGGAGGTCTTCTTGATCGGAGGCGGGGGCATGCGATAGTAATCCTCATCGGGATCGTAGGCAGGCGATTGTGGGGACATGGGAGCACGGGAGTCCCGCGAGGCGACAGGGTCGAGGGGTTCCCCATCGTCGTAGGTTGGGGTGGGCGGGTCATAGTCGACCATGGGCGGGCCGTACACGGATGAGCGACGGTCCCTCGGGTACTCCCGTGTGGTAGACATGGAACGTTCCCGACCGTGCTCAGCGGGCGGAGGACCGTAGTCCGCCAGAGAGTAGTATGGCGGCTGGGGCCCGTAGTTGGCAGGACCAAACGAAGGTGAATTCGCGTACGCTGAAGCAGACAGCGGGGGGCCATGTTCATAGCGGTTCATATTGTAGTAGTTGCTGGCACCATTGCTGCCACTGGCGCCGTTTGCAACCCCGGGCATCATTCCGTGGAAACTCAGCGGTCGGCCATTGGTGTGGTATGAATTGGAGCGACTCGAACGGGCGGAGGGTCTACTACTGGAGACATGGACATCTGGAGCGCCCGGTGGTGGTGGTGGGGGTGGTAGAGCAGAGTATGATGACGGGTGCTGCGCAGCGGGCATAGGTGGTGGTGGCGGTGGAGTCGGGTGCTGGTATTCTGGCAAAGCCTGTGGCTGCGACATATAATAAGGATATTCGAGGGGAGTCGAAGGACCAGATGGGCCGGCAGAATGATAGATGCCATTTTCACATTCCCAGCAGGTGCCGGGATAGTGACGGAAGTGGGTGTTATTCTCCTTGGGTCGGGAAGTGGAGGACGACCGATTGTGGGAAGAACCATGGTAAGGCCCTGAAGGGTACGACGGATTGGCCTGCATTTTGTCGCGACCCTTGGTACTCTTCTTTTTTTTGGTAGTAGTGGTGGTGGTGGTGGGAGGAGGAGGAGCTGGGGGGTTATTAGTAGTATTTATCGTGGGAAGAGTGGTGGTGGTGAGCGGCTCGGTGAAGACGTTGGCGCCCGACGGAACCGACTGAGAACTGGTGACAGTGCGACTAGAATAGCCGGAGTCACTCGCGTGGTCGAGAGGGTGATATGGCCTGTAGTGATGAGCCTTTTGCTGCTTTTGCTGGTATTTTTGGCTCTGTTGCGGTGGCTGTTGGGGAGGAGGAGGTGATGGTTGAGGAACAGACACCGCAGGAGGAGGGGAAGGAAGAGGAGGCGGCGGAGGAGCGGTGCTCTTTTTGATGTTGGCGACCTGACGGGTTTCGGGCAGGACAACCTCACTGTCCTCGTCGTATTCCTCACAGAACGCGACCAGAGGCGCTTTGCCGGACATGGCCGGTTCTTAAGTATTTAAGAATGTGATCTGTAGCTGTAGGAGGTGTGTGTGTTTGTGCGCTGACAGGGACCGGACTACGTGGTGGACTCAGATGCGCCGGAAGGGGGTGGGAGAGGATCTTTTTTATCCAGTCGGTTCAGCAGTCCACACGCCTGATTTGACGAGAAAGGATACGCAGAGAAAGATCAAAAGAATAGAAAGCAGAAGAAGTGACCACTCAGTGGATATCTACTACTCCATCGACGGCCAGCGAATCGACCGTCCATCCAGTCAGGTTAGGCTGAATTTTGATGCCACAATCGGATGGCGGCAGTATGTAATTAAACCGATGTAGTAAGATAAGCGAGAGGAATCAAATGAGATAAAGAAAGTGAAAGCAAGAAGAAGAGGTCAAAAGGAAAAGAGTAGGAAGAGAAAAGAGAAAAGAGAGAGCGCGGCAGTGGATATAAGACAGCAGAGAGGGGTTTGTCACTGACCACAAATGATACACATTCGAAGAACAGTTCAAACAGTAATTCTTCCCTTTTTCTTATTCTTCTATTCCGTACACCTTTCTTTCCTACTTTTTCCCTCCTGCTATGCCCGATGAGGGGTTCTCTATTCATTATTAAATGCACGACATGAGATTCGGATAGTGTGTTGGCACTGGGTCCATCCTAACCTTGTCTATATTCTGTCTTCAGTATCCCTCTTATCCATCTGTATTCAATCTCAGCTACGATTCCTCTACTTATACCACCAACCCCTCTTATTCTTTTCTGATATAACTACTCCGTATTATACCCCTTCTTATTCTCTCACTGATGCCCAACCTCATCGCGGCCCAATCATAATACCGCATCCCCACTGCAGAAATCACTCACTCGACTCAAATACCGAATTGGGTCAACCTCCTGCTTAGATCTTGTCGCGGAATAATGGAGATGCACTCCGGATTGTTTAGCCATTGGTCCATCTATATTACTTCCACAATCGCGTTCCTACAGACTACAGAACATGTACTCAATCGTACATGGTGCTCCGTACATGACTGACTGCACGAATTTAATCCACCATGTGATTAATGATTGTCCTAGCGCCTCCGTACTAACTATACAGACACTACAGTAGTACTACTACGAGTACATTTACATGTGCATACTCATCCTTGCACCATCCCCTGCAGCGATTCTTCGCTGACATTCCGTCAAGCTCCCCTCGCTGACAGACGACATCATCCTACAGCTCACACTCCAGTGCGGTATGCAGAGCGCCGGTCAATGTGCATCATGACGACTTTGGATGCATGCTGCAGCGCTAGCTATGGATTCCCTGCTCTATATTCGTTTGCTAGGTGGCAGTGTGGGGATCTGTAATAAATTTAGGTACCGTTGGACATGTCATATCTTTCCTATCGGCATGCAATTCGACTCAATCGGCTATTGTATGGAGTAAGTTGAAGGCCATACGTCACTTAGACCCGAGTAGTACAGGTAGAGTGAGTCATATACTAGTCTATTTAGCACGGTGTCTACAGTCGGTTAGCTCAAAGTAGTATTAGCATGCATCCCGATTATTTGGATATGGGTCAGGTTCGCACTCCTACTAGCTCGTGCATTATGGAAACTAGGTCCGAGCTGGAGATGACCCAGTATGAACTATCCGGATGATCGTCTATCCTGAGACCTAATACATTCCGACAAGCTGTTCATCTCACGTTCATTCCCTGCATTCCCTGTAACCCAATTCGACAGATCACTTGATCAATTCGGGTCTACTGAGTGCACTAGTGTATTCTGTAGCTTTGTAGTCTCTAGGGACCCCGTGAACTTCTTCGTCGTTTGCACCCAACTCCATGGGCCCGATGACCTCAAGTCTGCATTAGCTTACCCACGACTCGACAAACAATCGCACACAGACTATGTACGGAGTTTAATGTCGTTAAGGATGCCATGTAATCACAGTTAGAGTAAGTCAATATATATGATAGGATCAATGTACATGTTCTCGACTGCTGCATGGCTAAATTATGCCTGACTCTGGTCTCGCAAGCTGCTGCCGGTGCAACTTCACCAAGATTAAATGACGATGTGTATTATGAAGCTAAAAGAACTGATTGACAGACTACATGGGCTAACATATACCATACATCAGCCAGGGATCTATAAATTTCCATCCTCGTCCCCCCACATTGAATTATTCCAATATCCCGTAAAATGCCTAGATATTTATTCGTATCTAATAATAATGGGGACCACGGTTCTACCGTGATACATAATACCCTGTTCAATTAACTTGGACCGTGAGCTGGAGCTGGATGTGGTTTAGCATTGATTTCAAAATTCGCATATGAAGCATTGCAGTATCAGGAAAGTCTGTTGAGGCAAGCAACCGTAGCTTGGTTTAAAAGTTTGTGGGTCAGTAAACGCCGGTCATGAGCTTGAGATTCAATCTCGCAACAACAAGCGCCTGGACAAGGCAATTGAGTCGCAGCGTCATTTAAAGTTTGGAATTTGTGATGGCCGTCGACCTGATAATGTACAATTCAGATTGTCCAGTAAATCAGAAACATTGACAGCTAGGCAAATGCTTGGTTTCGGCCGGAACATGGGTAATTGCTGTTTCGCCAATCATCGCAGTATTCTCGTGTATGCTTCGTTCTCAACGGTCTGAATGCATCAGATATTCAGCATGTGGCAGACGAGCAATAGGTCTCTCTTGCTCTTGGAGTTCAATAGGATGCCGGGGCCGCGTCGTGGCAGCCACTTCCTTGCCCTTCTCGGCCGCGGGCATCGTGGTGATACGCAGTCGGTTCATGGCCAGCCATGAGCTCTTTCCACACCTCTGATTCAGCACATAATCAGACTAATCTCAGTCCACTTCAATATTTCTGTTGTGTTAGCTGTCGGTGCCAAATGTGCAGTATACTGCTCCAATTGGCTTTGCGTGACAGCAGGTTGAGACTTGTCTCGAGATGCATATACCTGTCAATCATGTAGACATCAGGTAAGCTGACCTCTAGTAGAATGCTACGACCAAGGGCATCTTGGGGCACCTTAGCTTAGTATCTTCGAAACGATCAACTCACTACCATGTAGGCACTACTGAATGAGAGGTCATGAATCCTTATGCCTAAGGTATCAACATAGATCAACCTTACCTTAATAGGCTAGAGTCCGCACCAGACAGCCAATCACCGCCCGCACGGCCATAGACAGGCAACAAGAGTATACAACGACGTCAAAACTACAAGGACAGGTAAAGGAGGAGTCGATAGCTCAGTTCGAAAGTCTGTTAGTCGCGAGTTCAATCCTCGCCTGGTTACGGGTTCTCTTTTTCATTCCCTTTTCCCCTTCGATTATACAACTTTCTGTATGGTTGATTCTCTATTCTTTGGCTTTTGTTGTTAGAATATTTGTACAGCAACGTTAGGGCTTGAGACATATAAAAAATAAATAAAAAAAAAAAAAAAAAGAAGAGAATCCGACGGGCAGCCGGGAGTCGAACCCAGTCCTCGTGGGCCTCTAGACGCAAGCGCTCTCCGTTGAGCTACAGCCCGTCCCCGGATGTTCACTATAACTCCTTACAATTTTCTTCTTTTCCCATCCGCCCGTTGCGGGAAGCCCGTAATTGTTCGAGCTAAAATCTCGAAATTCCCTCACCGGTGACAGTCTCTGTAGCAATGAGGATTGAAGCTTGGGGACTCTGCCAATGTGTGCGTTGGCCTGGCGAGCGTCCTGAAATCACCGATTTTGCCGAACAAAATTTAGCGCCAACAAAATCGGCACTAAAGCCAGCTGTATCTGCTTTCAATGGGAAATGAATTCGCACGAATACCTCCTAGCAACTTGTGCATTTGTGACCTATGCCAAGGGGTTGCGCGGCAGTCATGCCGTCCCTTTTTGTACTTCCTGTGTAGGAAAGACTTTTTTGTACTGGATAAAAATAAATTAATCGCCCTAGAAATGGGCAACATACTGTCAGACTTGGTATGTGCAATCATCGCATTCACTCCGGATCTGGCTCTGGCAGGGACTCGGCCCTATCGTGTACTTCAAATTTGCCAGAAATGGAAGTCTCTATTATTATTAAAATACTATGTATTGTAAATCTATATATCTCTTCTTCCCTCTGCACTCATCCTCCTCTATCTTTCCTCTCACCACTATCACCATCTCCATTTACCCTCCACCTCCTAACGCCTCCACACCAACGCCAGCCACCCCAAAATCCGATATCCCGCAATAATCCCAATCAAAATCCCAATCCACTTCCCCATATTCCCCGTCCCATACCCATACTGCTCCAACACACCGGTCCCCCGAATCAAGCACTGATCCTCCAAATCCGTACTATACATACACCGACATCCACTCCCACAACTATAATTCCTCCTTCCAAACTCATTCACCATCATCCCCTGAAACACATATGCCTGGTAGTCAATGTAATGGAAAACGTAATGCCAGAAGGGGTTGAGGATTGTAATGGGGACAAGGAACCCGCCGACGCTCATCCAGAGGCCGTTTGCGAAGGCGACGACGGCGAGCGAGAGCACGAAGTTGGGCAGGAGGGCTGTCACGAATACAACGAGGGATTCAGCGGCGAGGAGGTCTAGGAAGAGCCAGAGGACCCAGGTAAAAAAAGCGGTTGCGGTGGGGGTAAAGTTGGAGAGCCAGTAGGCGACGATGGAGAAGAGAATTGCTATTATGACTGTGGCCTTGTTAGTGAGGGTATAGACAAAATGGATGGGGTAGGCGTACATAGGAATGGAAGGCCAATGATAAAGTTGGCTACGATGAAGGGCGTCGCACCGTAGAGGCCGTTGGCGCGTTCTTTGACGAATGTTGCGCGGTCTTCAAGGAAGGCAGGGACGTATGCGACGGCCATGAAGCTCATGAAGGCAGATCCGAAGAACTAATCAATTAGCAAGATTTTCTCAGCCGGCTGGTTCTAGTGCGAGATACTCACAATAGCATTGGTGAACGGCTGAATATGCTCCTGGGATGTATCCAATCGCAGCCATACGGTGCCCATCATAATCGCCAGACCTGTCCTGTTAGCTTTAACATATTGATCTAGAATGTAGAATACGTACCCAGGTACATCACAATGCGAATTCCGTACGCCACCACATCACGATAACTCTTGATAAATGCGCGATGCAAAAGGGACAGCGTGATCCATGCAATCCCCGGACGGTCACTGGCGTTCATGGTCGGCTTCCCCTTCTCAGACAGCTGGAAGGATTCGATACTGCTCGATTCTGTTTTTTGCATCCAAGCATCCTGAATTTTCTCCACACGGTTCTCGTCGGTATTGGAACGTCCCGCAAAATCGGAGCTGACAAGATCGAGCAGAAACTCAGCGGGGTTGGTGTACACGTCCAATGGATAACCGATGCCGGCGAAGTAGGGCTCAATTTGTTTTATCGGGCCAAAGTAACAGGTCCGTCCTGCAGACAGAAGCAGCAGCGCATCGAAAAGCTGGAAGGTGCTGGTGGACGGTTGGTGGATACTCGCGACGATGATGAGCTACACTGGTCAGCTGGTCCCAAGCGTACTTGATTGAAATGGAAACTTACATTGTTCGCCTTCGCCAACTCCCGCACATACGAGATAACCTCATAGCTTGCCGTCGAATCCAACCCACTAGTCGGCTCATCCAAGAACAAAATCTTCGGACAAGTCATCAACTGACTGGCAACGCTGACACGCCGCTTCTGTCCACCCGAGATCCCCTTCCTTATAGGCGTCCCAATCAGAGTTTTCGCTTGATTCTGGATTCCAAACGCATTGAGCAACATCTGAATCCGCTGCTTCCTCTGACCCTTGCTCACGGAACGAGGTAGGGCAAGGTCTGCCGCGAACTGCAGCGTCTCCCAGACATTCAACGAACCGATAAGCGCGTCTTCCTGCTCGACATAGGAGGCGAGCTGGTTGAAGGTGGTATCGTCGACTTTGGTGTTGTTCACGTAGGAGTCGCCAGTGGTGTTTTTGTGGGCTGCACGGCGGGCGAGGACGTTGAGGAGGGTTGTTTTGCCGCTGCCTGAGGGGCCCATTAGGGCGACCAGTTGGCCTGGGAAGTCAGTACTTGCTTATATTTGAGCCTTGGATGACTTACCAGCTTGCACATCCCCGCTGATGCCTTTGATGAGATCGCGGTCGTTGACGGAGACGGTTATGTCCCTGAACGAGAGGGAGCTCACCGTCTCGTTGAGAAGGAACTTATTGTTTTTCTCAATGTCGTCCATTGTCTTGTTTGTCAATGGTTTCGTCTCTCTATGAGTTTGACTCCCTGTCTAAATAGGCTGGTAATCGCCGTTCATATGGAGCATATACTCCGGTGATTGACCGGGGACCTTTGGTCGCCGAAACACTTCGGGGGTCAATGGACTTTATTAGTCGCCGATTCCTTAACATTAATGCTATTATGGAATGGAAACGCTTGGAGGGGTAGTTGGGTTGCATTCGATCTCAGCTGTCAGCATCAAAAAAAGCAATATGCGATAGTCTGAAGCATCACGATAAGCTGGAAGTTTGCTTGGTATCTTTGTTCTCTGTTTATCTCATCCCGATCCTGTGATATGATTACATTCTAGATGATAGGAATATCAATATTATGCTACTGCAGTGTGATGCTCCACATCGTATCAACATGTATTCTGCATGTTCTATTATAAACATAGATCTCAAGGCTCCACTGTTCGTGCGGAGACATCTCGCGGAGATATTGAGCCACTAATATCACATGGAGATATGTTTGAGGGTTGAATGAGTTTATTGGATTATATGGCAATAAGCTTGTGAAGATACATTATGGTAGCTCATGGATAGTTGAGTGCACATTCAACTGTATATCTGTATATCTCTGCCGGCGAAATAGGCTGGTCGATCTGGACGCATATGAGATATTAAATATTCTGCTGTTATCTCAAGATGCTCCGTAGTTTGTACAGTTGGTTCACAGGCATTATTCTGAAAAAGCATGCGTTGGGCTCGCCACTTAAGATCCATGACAGAATCAGATCGATCTAGAATCGACAATTACCCGGAGGCTCTTTACGGCAGCCACTTTGTCTCGGGATCTAAAGAATTTTTCATGGATCCGACACCTGATTATCACCTGACATCACCTGATCTCACCTGACTCGTATACCCATTTACCGTTTGCGGAACGAGAACCCCGGTTTGCGGCTCGTCGGACCGAGAATAATCCGGACAGGGTTGACGATCGCACCCTTTTGGGCCCGCTTAGTCCGCGTCAGCCGAGTGGAGCTTTGCCAATGGCCAATAAGCCTTTTGGTTCCTGGTGCTTGTTTCCACTTCGACCAATGGGTGACCTCCATCTCTGCCAATGATGACATCTACCTATTTTTGTAAAGTCACGTGTGTAAGGCTTTGTCAGGACCACCGACCGAAAACGGCAAGTGAGTGTGAACGTCGGGCGTGTCAGGGATAAGGGGCGGCTCCGCAGTAGGAACCTCGCGCATTCCTCTCCAACTCTCCGACACGCTTTTTAATGACATCTTAAACTGCATCGCATATCGTGTACCTTGCAGCAGTACATTCTTCGTTGATGTATTGCTCTGATCTTGGCATTGCGCTATAGATCTGGACTGCGGAAAATTATGAATTGGTTTCATTGGTTAACAATATGGGGTGCATTCCTCCAGGCGGGGATATCGCATGCGCTCCAGCTGAGCATTGACGATGATGGTGCGTCGCCTTTCTTTTCTATGCTATGCGATTGTAGCGGGAAGCTGATATTCTACTATCGCTACAGAATCCATCAAGAGCGCCGCCGAACAGGCCGCACATGGAATGTTCATGTGGTATGCCGGTAACGAGACCGGTCAGATTCCTGGTTCATTCCCCGAGAAATGGTGGGAAGGTTCAGCCTTGTTTATGGCCGCGCTGCAATACTGGAAGTATACCGGCGACACGACCTACAATGCTGAGACTAGTCAGGGCTTGGAGCATCAGTCTGGTGATGGGGGAGACTACATGCCGTCTAACTACAGTACCTACCTGGTAAGGCGTAATAGCTCCTGGATGACTTCTCGTGGCGATATTCTGACCCATAGTGTAGGGAAATGATGACCAGGGCTTCTGGGGTCTGACCGCGATGCTTGCGGCAGAGTTGCAATTCCCCGATGTCGAAGATGGGTTTTCGTGGTTGTCTTTGGCGCAGGGTGTCTTCAACACACAAGTTGCCCGATGGGATACGACGTCGTGCGGTGGTGGATTGCGGTGGCAGCTTTTCACCTACCAAGCCGGTTATGCGATGAAGAACACAATCTCGAACGGTGTTTTGTTCCAGCTCTCGGCCCGACTTGCTCGCTACACGAATAACCAGACATATGCTGACTGGGCGGAGAAGATCTACGATTGGATGGAATCGACTCCTTTGCTCAACGAAGACACATGGCATATCGCTGATTCTGTCGACATCGATGACAACTGCAAGAGCCCGGGTGATAACCAGTGGTCCTACAACTATGGAACATTCATCATGGGTTCCGCATACATGTACAATTATGTAAGGTACCTCTCCTTTCCCGTTTTGGACAAAATGCTGATGCGATACGTAGACCAATGATGACAAGTGGTTGAAGCGGGTCAACGGTTTCTTGGGAACAACCTTCAGCACGTTCTTCCCCAAGAAGTTCGGTGGCAACACCATGCAGGAACCTTGTGAACCGCTCGAAGTGTGCAACAACAACGAAATCCTCTTCAAGGGCCTTGTTACCTCCTGGCTCGCGTATACTGCTCTTTTCATCCCTTCTACCAAGGATAAGATCCAGCCAAAACTCAAGGCATCCGCTGAAGCCGCAGCCGACTCGTGCGCCGGTATGGGCAACAACACCTGCGGTGTGAGATGGTACCAGCACAAATGGGACGGATGGAATGGAATGGAAGAGCAGATCATCGCTACGAACGTGTTCATGTCCAATCTGATCATCGAGTCCAATGACAAGGGCCCCGTCACCTCCGACACTGGTGGTGACAGTAAAAGTAACCCGAATGCTGGTTCGAGCGGTGGCGGTAATGACGGCGGCCAGACGCTGAAGAAGATCACTACTGGTGATAAGGCTGGCGCTGGTATTTTGACTGCTCTGTTTGTTGGCGTGTGGGTTGGTATGGTTGCATTTATGATTACCGGTGCTGGTTGATCTGTTTCCACTTCTTGATTTGCTTGTATATTCTTTGATGCCTCTATAAAGGCCGGATGCGTCGTGTTTTATATAGCCATGCTTGTACATTTTATTTTCCGTATTTATCGGTATTTGTCGGTTTTATCTGGGTATACTGAGTGCTGGCTTACTTCTATCAACAACTTATCTTCTTCGCGGAGTAGATCGGAAGGTGTTTGAATGTACATACTGTACTAATACCAATACAAGAAGAACCTGAATTCCTACTGGTGAATATTTACTGCGAGCAAATATCCTGAATGATCGAGCAAACCTCCATAACTCGGATTTATAGCATCAACTGAACCAACATCTTCACTTTTACTTCTGTGAATACGTCTACCATATGGCTACGATATAGAAAAAGCTCAACCAGGCATCAACAGAGTAGTCTAGCGCCGAGGTTAAATTGAGGACTACTATGCCCAGGTAAGCTGACCGTTTGAGATGATATGATATGATAGCCGACTAAGCATCTCATATCAAAACTTCTAACCTCAAAAACGAGGCCTCTTCATCTGCAACCACGTCTAGGAGGATCAATCGGATCAAAGATGAATGCAAGCAAATGCCAAAATTTACACACAAATGCTGATTTCCCATTATGGAAACCAATTTTTATCCTACAACGCGACAGATGCGACCTGGTATGACCGGCCATACACAGTAGACGTTGACGATGACGGGCTCGCAAGTGCAGTCTTCTCGGAGATTGCGTCTGCCCCAATCGACACCATCATGGCGAGAATCGCCGCATCGTGGACCAAGTATGTCCTGACTGCAAATGACAGTAATGTCATTCGTGGAGATGTGCTTGTCCCTGAGACTTACATTGCAGTCAATTGGCCATTTCTGACCTTACCAGCTGTCGTCCTCCTTTTTGGTTTAGTCTTTTTCCTCGATACCATGGTTTTCAATAGAAGAAGGCATGGACAGCTTGTGGAAATCGTCTTTATTGTCTCTGCTCTATCTTGGACTGGCTAAGAATCTTCACAATGATCAACATGATCAACATACCACTGTTAGCGAGATGGAACAGCGAGCGCAGAAGGTGGATGTCAAGCTGCAGTTTACAGACAGAAAGCTGACACTGCAATGAATGTTCATCCTGAGCCATAATGCAATATTAACTCGCTTTGCTACACGTGTGCCAGCTGATGTCCCTCTGCCAATATAATATTCGACTGCGCGATAGACCGTGGGAGCAGGAGCAACTGAGAGGCGCATTCGAAATACTTTTTATACGGGCTGGATAACTTGAGAGCCCATTTGGGAGTACACTGATTATATGATATGCTCGGGGTCATACAATGTGAAATGGATTGAATGTATGAGCTATGCAGAACGGGCTAGCCAATCGCGAAGTGGAATTTGGTAGTTGTATTAGCCATCATGATTCCAGATATCGACACTCTCGTTAGTCACGTTGGTGACACGTCCTATGCCAATAGAGCATTGTTGGTAGCAAGAGCAACATTACTTTGGAGGTGTTACTTCACACAGGATGCTTCTTTCCGCAAGGTCTTTTTACAGCTTCTTACGATTTATTTGCGCTTAATATCACCCCTGACTGGAAGACGAAGTCGCGAGTAGCAATCAACTGCCTCCATAGTTCTCTTTAAAGCCCTGATCTCCACGCGTGATACTTGAAGCGATGAAATTGCAACAAATATCACAGTCCTTTATCCTAATAGCCACGGCTTCAAAAAGAGTCATTTACCCTTGACAGTGAGCTTGCTTCGTCTATGTTAGCCTTGCTGAGCGGGAGACAATCTATCTGAGCCCGTCAAACGTCTTGGACATTTCTGCATCATCAAGCCCGTAGGCATGCCGATGGAGTTCGAGCGTGTCTATTCACACCCACGCAGGATGCGTATTATTGCATTCAAAATATGCAGTTACGATAATACAAACGTTAAGGGAACCTAGAAGCTTTGACCAGATCAATCTGCGAGGATTAGTGCGAAGATGATTAGCGGTTCAACATGAGATCTCACACTTGCAAGACTTTCAGCTGGAGCGATAGTGCAGAGTACGGATCTCCGAAAGCTTGCATGCAACAAACCCAGCCAGGCGTTAGAATTGGGATCAGGGATTCTTCTAGCAATATTGACACCCAGTTGAATCATCATACTCGTTGAAAACGAGAAAATAGAAATTATACTGATGGGTTGGCGGCCATTTTGTGCAAAAAGAAATATAGACACACGGTATCAGCACTGGCACCTTCTCAGTGTATCTGGCGGGATATTTTATATACAAATTGCCCTAAACTAAGAACGACATCAGAATGTATTTCACCGCTTGGAATATATGAACTTTAAGCACTTATCAATTCTCAAATTTGTAATAGCTTGAATACTACACATCTCGTAACGGCGAAGATCTCTTGCTTACTCCAACCCAGATCGGAAGTCACAACGGTTCCGATATCCGCTGAGTCATCATGCAAGAATGCCCCAATATCTGCTGCAAGATTCGGGCTTGTAGAGGGCATCCCTGATCTGTGGAGGGAATCACCATATAAGATTATACTTCTCCATTATTTTCTATCTCGCGGATATTGTCGACGCCTATTTGTATGAGGGTTGCTCTGTCTATTGTTGGTCCAATGCTTAAAGATCATCATCGAGATGTGACGACTACTCGGACGTTCCGACTTGGCCTTGCCTTGCTGCACATAGTATGCAATTGAATGTGATGGCATTTTGAAGCCTAAGATCGATTCATCTTACAACCGAAAAACAATATCCCGAGCGTGCACAGAAATCCCCCGAGGACATCCAATATGCTCTTTTGATGCATATTGAAACCCTCGGAAATTCCGGGGCTGACGAAACGCACGTGCCAGAAACCGGGGACACTCCACTGATCGATGGTATCTTTCCTATTGTGGACAGGGATAGGCAACCCTGATTTCGTCAATTTCGTTTTATCTGATCCTTTTAAACCGCAGGCGCCATGCGCGAGTTAATTTCTGACGTGAAAACGGTCCGGTATAATATTCACACCTTCCCGTTGACAGAGAGATGCGCACTCTCACATGGCTCGAGACCCTACTGCTGGTCCCAGCAGTCCTGGGCAGGAATGACTACGGCTCGTTCAGAGATCCGGCCAACAACGTGCGCGTGAAATTCCGATACTGGCTCCCCGATCCAAGCGTGGATATCAGCACCGTTCAAAGCGACATCCAATCTGCTGCGTCCATTGGAGCCGGTGGCGTCGAGTTTCTGCCGCTGTATAACTATGGAGGATCGTTGGCGCCGCCGCCAGAGGGGGCTGATTGGGCGACGTACGGATTTGGAACGCCGGCGTTTAATCGGATATTTAAGGCCTCGTTGAAGGCGGCGAAGGATGCGGGGATGGTGTTTGACTTTGCGTTGGGGCCGAATCAGGGACAGGGGGTTCCGGCTGTTACTACGGATAAAGGGTTGCATTGGGATTTGGTAAGTGTATTCATGCGTGTTGAGGGATGCAAGTGCTGATAGGAAAAGGCGCCGTTCAATGTCAGTGTCCCTGCGAATGGATCCTACAGCGGCGCTGTTCCTGGATGGGGTACGGGAGAGCTAGTTGCTCTTGTCTCGGCAGAAGTTCTATCCTCATCGATAATTCACAATCCGGCCAGCACTACGTTTAGCACCCCTTCGACAAACTCTACGCGTCTAGTACTCCGAAGCGATTCTCTTACAAGCCAGACGAATAAGGTCCAAGACGATGGAACAGTGAACTTGCGCTTCAACACCACTGGCGCAGACTATCGTCTTTTCGCATACTATCAGTACCAGGACCTTGAGAAGAATCTTGACATTCAAACCAATACAACCGGAACAATCTTCGACAACGGCTCGTATACCGTGGATCACTTCAGTTCTCGCGGTGCACGAACGACCATTGATTTCTGGGAGAAGCATATCCTCAACGACACGGAGATCAAGCAGCTTTTGTCAGAAGTTGGAAAGTACGCTTGGGAGGACAGTCTTGAAATAAAATCAAATATCTCCTGGTCCCCTTCGCTGCCCCAGCGCTTCCGAGACATGAACGGATATGATCTGCGGAAGTACCTACCTTTGGTTCAATTCGGTAACAACAACCCTGGTGTGCAGCCATCCTACCCTGGAGATCTGGCGTGTGTTCTCGACTCGGAAGATGCTGGGAAGGGCTTCGTCAATGACTACCGGGAGGCCTTGGCCCAGGGATATCAGGAGTATCTGAAGACTCTTACAACTTGGGCCGAGGGTTTGGGGTTAGAATACTCAGCACAGGTCTCATACAACCTCCCACAGGACATGGAATCAAGCATCGAGTACGTCAACGTACCCGAGTGTGAGAGCCTAGCCTTCAATGACAACATCGACGGCTATCGTCAGTTTGCTGGCGTAGCCAACGTTGCTCAGAAACAGGTTATCTCCAACGAGATGGGTGGTGATCTGCGGAAGGCCTTTAAACTTACGGCTTCCCATCTGCTGTGGCAGATCAACAGTGCCTTTGCAGGAGGTGTGAATCAAGTTGTTTTGCACGGTCAGACCTACACTGGCAACTACTTTGACACGACGTGGCCGGGATATACTGCATTCTTCATGCTCTTCTCCGAATCCTACAATGACAAGCAACCTGCGTGGCTGCACAGTTACCCTGAGGCAATCGCTTACGCTAGTCGAAATCAGTACATCCTGCATCTAGGACAGCCGCGGACGGACGTAGCTTTCTTCAACAAGGCTTCCGTTACGGACCCGCAGGTGGGAACCGTTTACCCCGGTCAGGACCTCATCGACGCTGGATATACATACACATATCTGTCATCGGATAACCTCAATATGACGAATGCGCGCGTTACTAATGGCCTGCTCGCACCGAAATCACCAGCGTACAAGGCTATGGTCGTTACCAGCCACCAGAATGTCACCTTGGACGTCGTCAATCGACTCCAGCAATACGCACAAGACGGTCTCCCCATTATCCTCAGTGGCGGCCTACCGGGATACTACGCCTCGAGCAACGCTGCTGACGGAAGAGTCGGCTCTTCAGCCTTACAAAAGCTCAAAAACACCAAGAACGTATATACCGTCGGCACCCACGAAATCGCGCAGAAACTCGCAGCCCTCAACCTCGCCCCTCGCGTCCGTGTTCAAACGAATGGCACCTGGTACCCAGTTTTCCGAACAGATAATACTACGGATTACGTGTTTATCTTCTCAACAGCCAGCAGCGCTTCATCAGGAAGTATCACTGTGCAGACAGCCAGGACGCCGTATTTCTTCGATAGCTGGAGCGGCAAGCGTGCACCGGTATTACATTATCAGGTTCAGAATGGCAGTTTATCTATTCCGCTTAGTTTGGCTTCGAACCAGACAATTGTGTTGGCATTTAGCAATGAATTAGCTTCTGAGATTGATACACCATCCGCGCACGCTGTCAAGCTGCCATCAAACGTCCTGGGATACAACTACACTAAGGCCATCGGTCTAGCCCTACACATGGCCCCATCCACCCAATCAGGCACTCTAAAACTCTCAAATGGCAAAGCACATACCCTCAGAACCAACAGGAACAACATCACAACACCATTCAAACTATCCAACTGGACCCTAACAGCCGAACACTGGGAAGCACCGTCAAAATTCACGAATGCCAGTATCCCCGCCATAAAACACAATACTACGCACCGTCTCCAGGGCACCTCGCTACCCTCCTGGCTCGATATCCAAGGCCTACATAACACATCTGGCGTGGGGCACTACACGACGACATTTACCTGGTCCTCCAGTAACGAAACTACCGGGGCGTACATCTCCCTCCCACGCGTTTCCCACGGCCTGCAAGTCTCTATAAACAACCACCGTCTCCCAGGTCTTGACTTCAGCAACCCTACCGCAGATATTGGCCCTTATCTGATCTCCGGGACGAATAAAGTTCAAGTTATCGTGCCGACGGTGATGTGGAATTATATTCGCAGTTTATATGATAAGATACAAATTGCCGGGTCAGAGCCGATGTTGAGTAGTACCGGGCCATTGCCGGAGAATGTGGAGAATGGGCTGGTTGGGGAGGTGCAGGTTCTGCCGTATGTTGTTAGGAAGGTTGATGTTTAGTTGTGGCTCTTGGGGGATTTGTACACATTTGATTGGGGGTAGTCCGTTTATGTATGATTTTCGAGGGTCAAGGTTCAATTTAATACGTTTGATTTTCTCAATGTTGTCTAATATATCATTATTGAACCAAGTTTATGGCCAGAGTCGTAAATTCGTGTTGAAATATAGATAACCAGGATAACAGAAGAAAGGCCTTCATCTATCTATCCAAATCACTATAGAACATTGGTATTTAAAAGGAAATCGTACTTTTCGCTTTTTCAATTGACGCGTTCACACGTTTCACGTTTACATCCTGCACAAGTTAGCATATCCCCAATACCAACCAAACCGGAAAAAAAAAAAAAAAAAGGGAAAACATACCGATCAACAGGACTCAACCCCACAATCCGCATACCATTATACAGCACCTGGCGCGCAGCCTCATAAAGCATCATGCGCGCCTTCTTCACCTCCTCCTCACTACCGACAACTTTAAGCACATCGTAGCTCGAGCTCAACATGTGCGTCATCTTGAACAGGTACGTGAGGATGGTGGTGGGTTCGAGGGTGCGGGTGGTTTGGAGGAGGACGTCGGGCCATTGGGCGAGGTAGCGGACGAGGTCGATTGCGTGGGGCTCGGTGAGGAGGTCGATGTTGGAGTCACCAAGTTGAGAAGGGTCGAGGCCGGCTTTGCGGGTGATGGAGCGGAGGCGGGCGTGGGCGTATTGCAGGTAGGGACCGGTGTCGCCTTCGAAGGAGGTCATGGCGTCGAGGTTGAAGTCGTAGCCATTGATGCTGTTTTTGTTAGCAGGTTTAGTGGGAAGGGAAGTGAATGGGAACGTACCGCTTTCCGCTCATGTCTTGGACCATGACAGAGGTGATACCCAGGATATCGGCGGTGGCCTCGGGGTTCTCAATCTGCTCGTATTTCTCGGGGTTCTTCTTCATGACCTCGTGCATCTTGTCACGGACATCGCCCAGGATGTCATCCAAGAACTTGACGGTGCCTTTACGGGTGCTCATACCACGGACCATACCAAAGTTGACGTGCTGGCAGCGGCTAGCCAAGTCCTTGTGGCCCATGAGCTCAGTAATCTTGAACAGCTGAGCAGTGTGCAGGTCCTGCTGAGCAGCGATAACGTAGATCATCTTGTCGAAGTGGAATTCCTCGTCACGCTCGACGATAGCACCAATGTCACGGGTCAAGTACAGAGGAGTACCGTCCTTGCGAACGATGATAGCCTTGCCGAGCTTCTTGGCACCGTGCTTGGTGAAGTCGACAATAACGGCACCGTCCGACTTCTCAGCGACGCCGCTCTTCTCCATGGTCTGGTAGGCAGAGGTCATGCTCTCGTTCTTGACCTGCGACTCTCCCGAGTAGACGTCGAAGTCAATGTTCAGACGGGCGTAGGTCGACTTATACTTTTCGATACTGAGCTCACGGAAGCGCTTCCACAGGGAGAGAGCATCCGGGTCGCCGTCCTCCATGCTCTTAAAGTACCGACGGGCCTTCTCGTCCTCGCTGGCATCAACCAGCTTCTGTAGCTCAGCCTCCTGAGCAGAAACATCCTCGCTCTTCTCCTTCTTGGTCTTGATTTGCTCCTTGAGCTCCTTGATCGGCGCATCCTGCTCAGACACAATGTTGTTGACCTTGACATACACATCGAACAAGTGGTTGATAGGGTCCTTAGTGAGTTTCTCCTCATCACCAAAGTACTTGAACCCGTTCGCCAGCAGACCGTACTGCTTACCCCAGTCACCGAGATAGTTCATCTTAATCACATCCCAACCCATGACGGTGTGCAGGTTGGCAAGGAAACCACCAATGATGGTACTCCTCAAGTGACCGGCGTGGAACGGCTTAGCGATGTTGGGCGACGAGAACTCGACGATGATCTTCTTGCGGCCCTTGGAGGGGTCCGCGGGGTCCCGCAGACCCTGGTTTCCGTTCGTACCATAGGTAGCGCGGTCCTTGAGAATGCGGCGGAGGACGGTGTGCATCAACGGCTGTGGCCGGAAGAAGAACTGCAGGTGCACGCCGGCAACGCTGGGAGGCTGGACGAGGTCGGACTGGGGGAACTTCTCGGCGAGTTCCTTGCCGAGTTCCTGGGGGTTCTTTTTGATGCCGAGGGATGGGATCTATACCTGTTGTTAGCTTTCCATGCCTCAGTGTACCAATACCCTCCGATGTGAGCATACCGGCAGAACCAAGTCACCCTTGTCCAGAGTACTCGTCCACATCAACCGAGAGTAGATCTTCTCCGCCTCAATACCAGTGCCCTCGCTCAGCTTTTCCGCAATATGTTCGCGATAGATATCAACCGGGTTCAGCGACGGAAAGCAGTTGGCGAACTTGGAGGTCTCGGAGGTCGACTGGAGGGACAATCCCTCCACCGAGATGGGAAGGTCATTCGAAGCCATGGCAACCGTACGTTTAGAGGTACCGAAAGCTCGTCGAGAGGATGCAAAGCAGAAGGAGGGGGAGGGGCGCGCGGAGGAAAAAAGTCGATAACTGGAGCGCAGAAAAGTCGGGATGGAGGGGCAACAAGTCCGGGCGGAAACAGTAACACTCTGCAAAGCGAAATATCGGGCCCCGCTTACCACTGCACGACCCATAAAATATTCAAGGCAAACGAACCACAAGCGAGAAAAGAACCCAATTTCCTCTCTTTTTTTCGGGGTTTTTGGTTGACTCAATGCGACGTTCTGCCGGGCGGTGTATTATGTCATGCCATGTGAGGTCATGTGATGTATACACGTGCACGATAATACCCTAGCCCTATTTATATGAGTGACGTCATACGAGGCAAGACCAGTTGTTGATACGAGGTGACAGCACATGTACAAGGCTACAGGGCCTGTTTATGACCAAGATGAAGACAATACGACACTTTACACTCATAAACGACAACATCCAACAACCATGGGTAGTTGCCGCCAGTCCGCGCTGAGCAAATCCATCCGCTCAGCTCTATTTCGCGACCCAAACGACTTCAACAGAACAACCATCGGGCATATTCAGGTTCTATTTAGCATCTACTATATCGAGCTTTTGCGCTATGCCAATATTCTTTTCCAGCGACTGCGCAATAATGTCTGGCAGATCGACGAGAACGAGTATCTGGATTGTTTCTCGGCGGCGGATCGAGTGAAGTCTATGGGGGACTTGGGGTTTTCTGGATCGGTATGCGCTTCTCTATCTAACCTCTGCAGTTGCATATCACGTTAATGTATATTGGGTAGACATGTTTTGGTACCTTCAACGGAAAATTCCAAATTCCTCATCAAATCCCTACCGCGACACTTCGAACACTCGTTTTTCCGTTGCGACCTCCTGCAGCCGTACTACCTGCACGTGTGCACGAACCTTGACTCCCTCCTCGTCTGGATAACGGACTATGTCTTCGCGCCGTACGTCACGATCGGAAGCTTGCTACGAACAACCCCTGCGCACCACATCATCATGGAGAACATGCTTTGCGGGAAGAACGATGACCCTGCGAAAGACCAGTGGGAGACGTATGACCTCAAGCCGGTGGACTACTTCTATCCTGAGCGTGATCTAGTCCCTGATCCGTTATTAAATGAGAAAACCATGGAGAAACTAGGTGATAGATTGGAGGATAAAATCCGTCTTTCATCGGGGAATTTCGAAGATTTGATGGTGACTATGCGCATCGATACAAAGTTCCTGCAGGAGTCGAACGCGGTCGATTACTCGCTCTTCCTTGTCCGGTATCCTGCTAGTTCGACGCCCACGGTTGTGGGGAGGAAGAATCGATGGCGAGTTGGAGTGCCGTCTTCTGATGGGAGGTGGAAGTACCGTGCCGTCTTGTTGGATTTCTTCTGGACGAGGCATAAGTTGCATGCGCAGGCGATGACGGGAGTGGTGCAGACGTTCAACATGATTGGGCGGCAGGGGCCTATGACTATTACCACGACGGCGGAGTATCGGGAGAAATTCTTAGAGATGGTGGAGGCTATGGTGGAGGTGCATGAAGAAAACTGTTGTACCCGTGATACCCTGAATAGCTAATAGCTAATAATAGTGATAACGATAACGACGAATCTCTTGTCTCATTGCTCATCGAAGCCTGCTTCTTGTCTATCTATAAACAGATCGTATTCACAGTCGCGAAATGCTACACATCGCATCCTAACTTCCGTATGCGGGAAATGAAAGTGCTCCTAATTAATCAATCATGATGTCTCCTGCTTAGAAGCAGAAAACCTGGTCCTCGAGCTTGCTGACAGGGCGGGCCTTGGTGTATCCGAGAGACTCGGTAGCCTTCTTCATAGCGCTGATCATGGGAGGAGGACCGCACATGAGAACCTTGACATCGCTGGCGGGGGCAGGGAGACGCTCCTGTACATCATTAGCACCGTCGCATTAGACCGTTGCGCAAAACAAAGCTTACCTTGATCATGTCAGGAGTCACGAAACCAACACCACCGTTCCACGAAGCCGGCGGGTTGTTGAGCACATAGTACACATTAAACCCATCATCCTCCTTCTCAAGCTGGTCAAGCTGGTCCTTGAGCAGGATATCATCAGGGTTCACGTTGGCAAAGATCAAGTCCACCTTGGTCGTATCATTGCCACCGTTGCGCGGACGGTTACGGATAATAGCCTTGATAATCTGCAGCATAGGAGTAATACCAGTACCACCAGCGATCATACCAATGTGACGGCACATGTTGGGAGTGTAGACCATGGCACCCTTGGGACCGCGCACCTTCATGGTCTGGCCGACCTGCAGGTTCGTTAGGTACTTGGAGATGTTACCCTGCGGGTAGGCCTTAACCAAGAGGTCGAAGTAACCGGCATCCTCGTCGGAGGAGATGGGGGTGTAGGAGCGCACGACTTCCTTGGGCTGGCCTTCGATGGTGGCGGCGAGGGAGATGTGCTGGCCGATGGGGAGACCCAGGATATCGGTGGGACGGGGGAGGGAGAAACGGTAGATGGTGACGTTGTGGGAGATTTCGTTCTTTTCCTTAAGGACGAAGTCTTGGAACTGGTCGGCGATGAGGACCTTTCTGGCCTCTGTTTAGGTGTTAGTTGTCGCATTCACATGAACACCGGGATAAACGCCACGTACTGTTACCACCAAAAAGCTTGACACCGCCCAGAACAGCGGCAATGGCCACGGCGAAAGGAAGCCATTCCTGTTTCACAAGGAAGGTTCCCAGGACCAAAAGAGCCGAGGGGATGTAGACCCCGTTGATGTTTTCGGTGGAAAAGGCGCTGCTCAGCTCGGGTCAGTCGCGAAATGGCAACTTGAGAATCGATTGTACATACCCCATTATGAAGACTCTCCGCGAGAATAGGAACAAGAAATACGAAGAGAAGAGAAATAGAGAAGACAGAAGAAGAAGAGAGGGAAGGCGGTTGAGAAAAGGAGGAGTGAGTGACCGCAGACAAAATGTTGGGGAACAAAAGCCGAATCTGCAAACCGCCGGCAGAATAAGCGCGGAATCAATTGCTTCTTCGGCCCCGGAAAACTATGCTCAAAAGAGTATTCTTTCTACAGACAAACATAGAGAGTTGATATTCTACTCGTGCATGGACTATTCCTCATAATTATCCTCAAAATGACCCCCTTTACCCTCACCGAAACTGACCGCCAGGTCCTCTCTATGACCGACGACGAATTCGTCCCGCACGACTGGGAGGATCTCTCTGCGATCATCGGTATGCCACCACTGCCATAATAATAATAGCTGTCCCTCAATAAGCAGTGGTTGACTCCCCGCAGCTAAAAACGACCTCGGTGCCCTGAAGCGGAAACCCTCCGACCTCCTCCGATACCTCTCATGGTCCAGCACCACCAAGGCCCAGTACGGCACCATAACCAACTTCATCTGCCAGGTCCGCCTAAAATGGCACCTCCCGGACCCTTCCTCTTCCACCTCCGCCGCGGCCAATAGTGCCTCAGGCACCGCCGACAGCGGCCCCGTCCTGCCCTTCGCGAACCCGATCCCTTTTGCCGATCCCTCGGACTACAAGATCCTCCGCAATGACTGGCCGTATGGGTTGGCGCCGGGGATTGCGCATTTGATTGTTTGGTTGAGGACGCCGGTTCCGGTGAAAGAGGATGGCGGGGATCTGACGCATGAGTCAAGAGGGTTGATTGAGGGGTTTGTGAAGAGGATGTTTGTGCGGAGGTTGGAGGGGGAGGGGATTGAGGGTGCTGAGGGGCGGGTTTTGTGGTTTAAGAATTGGAGTGCGTTGCAGAGTGTGAAGTCTTTGGAGCATGTCCATATTCTTGTGAGGGATGTTCCAGATCATATTCTAAGGGAGTGGACGGAATAAGCTACGGTAACGTAATGTGCCATAACGAGTAATGAATCACGATATATTCAAACACCGGTACAGAATACTATGCGTTCCTGCCATATGGCATTTGTGGAATAGACGAGAAGAATTGATACTGATTGTAACGTTGTTAAAACGCTGTCGCATAAGATGAAGAGGGAATATGCTATACATACACGCTGTGGGCCTCGAGACAATAATTTCTTTTCCTTTTTGCCCGTCGGATGTGGTTTATTTGCCTCTCAAAAGACGATTAACGGGCATGCATGTGAGTATTGGGTCCAACCCACTGACTGTCGGAATGCCCACACAAGCATCGTAACACCAGAGGGCGATCTTCAAGCACTAGATAGACATCAGCATTTTAGGACCCATCTCTTGGACTTCAATATCGGCTTAATGATCTGTTAGAACAAAGGCCAATACACATTGTTATCGTAAGCTGAAATCTCTCGGATGAGCTGCAAAATGCTGAAAATTCTGCGGAATGTTGCTTACGCGTGCCTAAACGGACCGTCCATATAATTTTGCACGTTTTCTAACCACGATAGGTAGAGTTGTCACTCGTGTCCTTTGATAATTAGACCGGAAATCGGTGGGAGATGTTCCCCTGACAGATTCCGGTACTTCATGAGGATCGAAGATTGAAAGATAAACGACTGCACAAACGCGTCTATATCGTCCTCATTTCGGAGCTTGATCTTGATGCCGCAGAGGAAGGCGGTCATTATGTTACAAAGTGCTGCGATGGCAGCGCGACTACTAGCCAAACTTTGTGTTGCACATGAGCCTTTCGGATGTTTGTTCTCCCAGGTGGCCCTTCAGGGTGTAGAGCTTTAAGGGACTGCCGGTATGAAGGATGCTTCCGCTGGGGTAGTGTCCGAAATCGCGTTTTAGAGCTCCATTTTGACAGAATCTTCATGTCATCGGCATGGATAGGTGGGGTAAAGTACGGGAATTCTCTCAATATTTGCGATGGAGTACTCAGAAAGTGTTAAATTAGAGGGGGTAATGTCAGATGGAGCTAAGTCGGACGGTGAGGTCACAGAAGTCGCGGGCGAGGAATGTGGTGGATGGATCCCAGGAATGATAACCACTATACTTGTGATGTCTTCTACAGCCAGTCCTTTATACACTTCGCATACATCAGGCGCGCATTGTCCATCAGTTTCCTAGATATGAGCTTCGTGATACTTGATCAGCCCTAATTCAGTATGGAGTACGAAATGTAGAAAGTATGTATTTAACTAAGTATTCTCGCATAGGCTTTTGTGCCCGTCTTTCTGTCATGTGCCATAGGAATGGTATATAGTTTGAACCTGCTCTGGTTTCTGTTCAGGAATCAGGATGGCAGTTGTCTAAGCTCAATGCATAAAATTATGTTCTGTTTCAAGAACTAAATCCATCTCCAGGAAGCTCCAAACACAGAAGTTCCCTGTGGCCAGAAATGTGAATCTTTACTGATTGCTTTACAATAATATACCATATTTGAGCAATAAAGGACATTGGTGCTATATTCAGTTGATTATATGGACTGCACCAATGCAAATCAGAAGACCATGAGGAGTTCATTTACCTGCAAAAAATGCCTGCAACAAGCTTCTTGGACTTGAACTGAATGTACTAGAGCTCACTAGGAATGAGAGAAAAGTTTCGAGGCAATTGAGTACTAAACTGGAATATGATGCACTGGTAACTGAGAAATAAAGCTGTTCGTTTGCTGATAAACAGAGCTCAAGTGTACAAGATGTTGTCGTCGGTATAGTTGCCAGTTCCTGAACCGCTTCTACCTGTAAAGTCACGTGCTTCTCGACGTATAGCGTAATAATTAAATAGCAAAAAAAAAAAAAATAATAAAAACAAGAACCACCATACGCCTCTCATTACATCCCTAAGTTGAAAGAAAGAAAAGTACATCCATCCATTACACCCTTTGCTCCTCAACAAACTTCAACGCTTCCTCCCTCGAGACCACGTCGATGGTACTAGCCTTCTGCCGGAAACTCACACCGTAGCACTTCTCGGCTACATGCACCATTTCCGGACGGAATGTTGTACAGATGAATTGGCCATTGGTTGAGTCGGAGATGGACTTGAGCATTTGTGCGACAGCCGTCCGGTACTGCGCGTCAAGGTTGGCGTCAATTTCGTCGAAGAGGTAGAAGGGTGCTGGGTCACAGGCTTGGATGGCGAAAACTAGGGCGAGAGCGCATAAACCTAGTTATATTAGTAACCTGTCTTCGAGTGTAGAATTATGTAGGGAGCGTGGGAGGGCTTACTCTTCTGTCCACCACTGAGCTGTTGAATACGCTGCTGGTCATCATGCTTACTGTTGAAGCTGACACTGATACCCACACCAACGTAGTTCTCCACGCTCTGCCGCGCACCCTCGTCATCCGAGTCAATATCCTCGCCAGCCCGAACAGCGCGGTCAGTCTTCCGCTGGATGATCAACCGGCCACGACCCGCGGGAACCAGTTTCTCAAACACATTGTGAAACTCACGCGAGACCTGCTTGAAGGTCCGCTCGATGGCTTCGTCCTTGCGCTGATCAAGAACTTGGATAAGCTCGTCAATTGATGCTTGCGACGCGTCGAGTTCCTCGCGCCGAGTGGTGAGGGTTTCTCGCTGTTTCGTGAAGCTGTTGTATTGCTCAAAGGCCTTCTTGTTGACGTGAGAGTACTTCTTCAGCGCTTCATTGGCCTTATGTAGCTTCTTAACGACGGTGTTGGAGTCAGTGTTCTTGTACTTGGTGAAAGCCTCGTCGGGAAGAACACCTAGGTCACGGATGTTGGCTGCACATTCAGCAGCCTGCTTGGTCAAGGCTGCCTTCTTCTGCATGCTCTTCTCCATCCGGCGCTGGTGCTTCTCGATCGACTTGGCCAGGTCTTCCAGCTCTCGCCGTGTTTCGGCGTTGCGTTGCTGCAATTCAGACACCCGCGAGTTGGATTTCTCGATGGACTCATCCACTTGCCGCAGACGGTCGCCAATTTTCTCCAGGTTCTTGCCAAGGCGCTTCATCTCGCGCTGAGTTTCTTTCAGGTTACCCCCGTTGTCGTCATCAGCCATATCAAGACCCTGGTTGAGTAGTTGATCGAGACGAGGGTGAAGATTCTCCCGGAGTTCAACTTCGAGAACAGACTTACGCGCCTCCAGCTCACTGCGGCCGCCGGTAAGCTCTTGATACTGCTTACGGAGATTGTGAACAGTAGCATTGAGAGTCTCCAACTGCTCTTCCTCCTCACTGGTAAGCGCCTTCTGGAATGGAGATTTTAGTTCCGCCTCGAACGCATTGACCTGGTCAGACAGAGAAGCATAGTTGGCCTCGATGTTCCGGAGGCCTCGCCGCTTGGAGTCTAGGTTGTCCTGCTGCTTCTGAAGTAGTTCGCGCTTGCTCCTCAGCTCGTGTCGTAGGGGGCCGCTGCTATTTTGCACTTGGTGCCGCTGTTGTTCAAGTTTCTGCAACTCACCAACGGCCCAAGTGATGACCTGGTCGAGCTTCTCCAGTTCTCGCCGGATCTCCGTGCCGCGGTTCTTCTTGCTCTCGAACTCGTCCCTCCATTTTGTGAGATGCTTCACTGCGTCAAGACGAGAAGAGCGAGAGTCGTGGAAACCACCAGTGAGGGCACCTCGCTTGTCGGATCGGTCACCCTCTGGGGTGATAGCGTTGACGCCGTGACTGCGGGCATACTGCGATGCAACTTGCAAGTTGGGACAGATGATCGTCTTCCCAAACACATGTGCAAACGCCTTCTCATATGCAGAGTCATATTGCAACTTCTCAATCATGGGGATGGTGTCACTGGCTCTGGGCATGTTGATGGGCTTCGACCTCAAACGGTTCAGAGGCATAAATGTTACTCTTCCTGCCTTCTCATTTTGTAGGATTTCCAAGACCTTGGTGGCAGTTTCATCCGTGTCGACGACGTAGTGGAACAGACTCTGGCCGGCGGTCACTTCAACTGCCGTCCGGTATCTTTCGTTTACCTCGAAGAGATCAGCTAATGTCCCGTAAACACCCTCGAGGTTGTATTGGCGTTTAATCCGGCGAACAGCTGCGATACCACGGCTAGTGTTGTGATCCATCATATGAGAAAGGTTGCGTTCGGCTCGCTCAACTTCATACGAGGCGTTAGTCAATATCGAATCGAGTTTGGCTTCTTCTCTCCAAAGTTCTTTTCTTTGGTCCATCAACCGGTCTCGCTCATCCTTTGCACTCTGGACTTGCTGGTCCACGGAATGGATAGTATCTCCCCTGCCCTCAATTTGCTGCCGCAAACGTTCACTCTCTGGCTCCAATAAAGCAATCTCATTCTCAAGGTCCTTAATATCCTCTTGAGTCTGGGCCATCACACCTTGGACTGTAGAAATGGAGGTATGGTTGTCCTTAATCTCAGTTTGCAGCCACTTGTCCCGCTCCGACTTGTTCTTGAACCGTGAATTCCGACCCTGCTTGGCATATAAGCGTTGGCGCAATGTCTCTGCATCAGTAAGCTGCGACTTGACATTGTCTTCCTCGTCTTTTGCTGTGTTGAACTGGGGAAGGAGTTCCTGGAGTTCAGATTCGCGTTCCTTGATAGCGGTTTGAACGGAATTCAAATCCTGATCGTGGCGCTGTTTCTGGGACTGCGCAACAGCCTGGTTATCGCTGAGCGATTTCGCCTGGAGTTCCACTTGCGCGAGCGCTTTCGAAGCCTCACGGCGCTCGTCCTCCAGCTGGGCCTTGTCAACCTTGAGGAACTCGATTTGTTGCTTGCATTCGGCAATTTCTGCGTCAATTTGCGCCATTTCCTTCTCTCCCTGAATGAAACGGTCACGGTTCAGATCCGTATCCTCGACACCGGTTTGCCGCTGCTCCTCAAGACTATCCAAGACGCCCGCAATCTCCTGCTGTTCGCGCGAGTAAATGGTGTACTCCAGACATCTCCTCTCACGATCTCTTTCTTGGAAATTCCTCAATTCGTCCTTTTCTTCCTCCAGCTCGGCAAGTCGTTCGTTAATGAAATCCAAAAGCTCATCGATCTTCGCCCGCTTGCTGTTGGTCTCGTTCATGATCTTCAGGGATTCTCCACGGCGCGCTTCGTAGACTTGTGTTCCCGCAACTTCCTTAAGCAAATTCAATCTCTCCGAATCCTTCATATTCGTCAAAGCGGTAACACGACCCTGGGGAACGATATAGTACGGGTTCGATCGCGAGAAACCGGCCGATTCGAGGAGGTTCATGACATCGGACTTGGTAGCGTTTTTCCGGTCGAGCGTGTATTCATCTTTTTTCAAACCGATCGTACGACGAAGGACGACTTCTGGTTTACCAGTTGGGAATCGATCATCGGAGTTGTCGAAGATAATTTCGACATAGGCCGACATGACGGCGGAGCCAGATCCTTCCTGCTCAAGGTCAGCCACCTGCAATATATCCATCTAGAATAGTAGACGCACGTGTAGAAGGGCTTGTCGCTCTTCTCTACCGAGGTGTGTATAGGCATCGCTGAGGACGAAACGGATGGCCGCGAAGAAATTACTTTTGCCGGAACCATTGCGACCAACGATCACATTGTGCTTGGGCGAGAAGGGCTCAATGACCGTTTGGTCCTTGTAGCTGAGAGGCGCTCAGTATCAGTCATAACACAAATCAAGAAGGATAATGCGCACTCACCTCTTAAAGCCCTGGATAATAATTTGCTTAACGTACATCTCGACGAGGCACGCGACGCGAAATTGACACTTATTCCCACCAAAGCATCACGCGACGGTGCACAATTAGAAAAAGCCCTCTTCGTGAGCGCTTGACGGTGCACGCTATAAGTGTGCAATAGCGCAAGCCGTGAGTTGATGCTTTCTGGCCTTGGAGAAGAACCTACTACGGTACGCGCTACGCGTTGTTGGCGGCGAGTCCTCAAGGCCGCGGGGTTCTGCCGGGCGGTGAGTGTCCATAAGGTCCGCACTCGAAAAAAAAAAATCGTCGCAACAGTAGTCTCTTTGCGCTTTTCGCCTATTGTCAATCGAAATCGTCGCGGAGCTTAGATAGGATGGCATCCTCCGAATTGACAGTAGGGCCGGCCGATGGTCTGGCGCCTTCCCACACCTATGTTCCCAATCAAGGCTACATGAACGCCGATGGCAGCGTCCCCGCGCTGGCGGGGCAAGATCCGGAACAACTTGAGGAAGGCGAAGAAGACGAGGAGTATTACGATGACATTTTCGAGGAGGAGATGAACGAAGAGGAATTTACATCGTCGAACACCGGTGATCTGACGAAGGGCTACAACCGACAGCGCAGAGTGAACGAACTCGCCGCAGACCCTAATGCGCCGAAATGGACGTACCCCAAGACCAACACGCAGAAGCCCACGGTGAATACATATGCCTCCGTCGATGATCAGATTAATACTTTGACTCGCCATACTGGAAAAATTAAGCTAGATGATATGCAATCGGGAATGGCGGTTCGTGGTGACCGTGGCGGCGACAGAGCCGACAGAGCAACGTCTGAGCAGGTGCTTGACCCGCGCACACGAATGATTCTCCTCCAGATGATCAACCGGAACATAGTCTCGGAGATTCACGGCTGCTTATCAACTGGTAAAGAAGCCAACGTTTACCATTCCATTTTCCATCCGGAGACCGACGAAGACGAAGAGCCCCCTACCATCCACCGCGCAATAAAAGTCTACAAAACCAGCATCCTCGTCTTCAAGGACAGAGACAAGTACGTTACCGGTGAATTTCGCTTCCGCTCCGGCTACAACAAGAGCAACAACCGGTCAATGGTGAAAGTCTGGGCAGAGAAGGAAATGCGCAACCTCCGTCGTATCTACAGCGCTGGCATTCCTTCCCCAGAACCAATCCACCTCCGCCTTCACGTCCTCGTCATGGGTTTTGTCGGTACTTCTAAGGGCCGACCCTCACCGCGCCTCAAGGACGTTGAATTTGACGTCCCCGAGCCGGAGACACGCTGGCGCACGCACTACATGGAGTTGCTGGGCTACATGCGCGTGATGTACCAGACCTGCCATTTGGTTCACGCCGATCTGAGCGAGTATAACATCCTCTACCACAAGGAGAAACTTTACATCATCGACGTCAGTCAATCAGTTGAACACGACCACCCGCGCAGCTTAGAATTCCTGCGCATGGACATTAAGAACGTCAGCGACTTCTTCCGCAGGAAGGGCGTCGACCCGCTACCGGAACAAACAGTCTTCAAATTCATTATCTCCCCCGAAGGTCCCGCAACAATCACAGACTCAAACGAGGAGATGTTCGATGCGATTGAAAAGCTCTTCGAAGCCCGCGATAACCGGACAGCCCAGGACGAGCAAACCGCTGAAGCCGAAGTTGACACCGCTGTCTTCCGCCAACAATATATTCCGCAAACCCTTGAACAAGTGTACGACATTGAGCGCGATATTGAAAAGGTCCGTGCAGGCGAGGGTTCTGACCTCGTCTACCACGATCTTCTAGCCAAGCACCGCCCCAACCAAGACGAAAACCCTTCTGACTCGGAATCTGAGGGAGGTGTCTCCATGTCTGGCGGTTCAGACGCCGAAACAGGCGATGAAAACGAAGAGGAAGACAAGAAGCCCCGCGGCAAGCGGTTCCTGGACAAAGATACAAAACGCGAGCACAAGCAGAAGGTCAAGGAGGAAAAGCGGGCACAGAGGGAGAAGAAGATGCCCAAGCACATGAAGAAGAGGATGGTTGCTTCCTCTTCGAGGAAGAAGAAATAATCTGATTGCATTTTCTATGTATCTGTATCTGGGAATGGTTTTGGGCTATGGTAGATAAAAGTTTCGGTATGGTTTATGATATTCAGGACGGCGCTTTCATGAAGTGATGGCATAGATATTTACATCAATGAATACTTTGACATGTACTTTCCTCGGTCTTTCCCCGTAACTCTTCGGCCTTCATCCTCACGAGTAGCCGGTGGCGTGGGCTGGGTTCTGCTGGAATCTTTCCCCCCGATTCCTCAGAACTTAGAAATCCAATTCAGAGAGAGCACCATCTGTGCTCCATGCCTCTTACATCACAGCATCTGTTCCCCATTCCTGTGGGGTTAACCTCAATATGGCCCGAAGTTCTGGCAATATACAGAGAAGTGGCCCTGCTGAACTCTTTGCTGACGTTGGGGTTGCCAAGCGCGGGGTTTGGTCAGAAGATGGGGTGATGACAGCCGGCCGGCCTCTCGGGTCGTGTGCTTTCCTCGTTCAGTAAAGCTTCATCTAATAGTTTACATTTGTGGAGTTGAAATTCAAGTGTTCTCATAGTCCCGGAGCTTTACTGTAACGATGTAACTTGGATGCTCAGAGGTGTTTGTCCCACAGATGCTATACTTGGCATATCTATACAAGATGGCCGAGGACGAGGGTATAAAGTCGGGGTATATTCCTGTCTACCGATGGCCAACCAGTTGTCCTCCCTTGGCTTGATTGTGCTCGTTACTTGTTCATTTGAACCATGCCAAATATCAAAGGGAGAGTAGCTACCCTAGCAGCTCTCTCCATGATCAATCTTGCAACCTCGCAAAATGCCAAGGTCGTTCAAAATAATGGCTACTTCTGCGGGCAAAGCTCTCCAGTTTATCCCTCTCCGCAAATTTCCGGCATCGGAGGCTGAGATGAAGCGCTCTCCAAAGCTCAGGCGAGGGTCTCGCAAATTTCGCTGAGAAACGGCAAGTGCGTTAGCCAGCATGGACATGACCATGCCCCTTGCAACCCCATACTGGGGCCCTCACCTCCTCGAAGCAGTCCGCAACGGCTCCATCCCTGAAGCACAACTGGGGAACATGGCCATCAGAATCATCGCCGCCTGGTACTACAGCAATCAGGACGACAAGAGAGTTCCCCCAGTTGGTGTGGGTCTTCCATATGATCTCCACAGCCCGCACACCATGATCGACGCGCGGAACCCTAATGACGCGGAAACTCTCCTGCAGGGAGCAATCGAGGGACATGTGCTAGTGAAAAACATCAACAAAGCCCTCCCTCAAAACTGCACATGCTCGCCGTCTATGGCTACGATGCCAAAACACCCGAACGAAACAACCCATCCAACGGCTTCAACGGTTGGACCCTAGGCTTCGAGTCACACAATTACAACTCAGTAACTTGCGGTTTCTGACCTTACAAAGGAAAATGTCAAATTCCACTCTCCCCAATTGTCAGCGGTACGTTAATGGGCGGTGGCGGCTCCGGCGCCACCATCTCATCCCAGTTTTTTACCACTAGACTGTCTCCCGGTACATCTGGCATGATGCAGCTAGCGAGCCTAGCCCAAATTACAATATGTTGTCAATCCAGAAGGTGGCGTGGTGCGCCCAGGGAGTAAGACGGGCCCTTACTGGCTACATTCATGTTGTGTAGCCTTAATAGATGCCAATGAAGAGACATTCAGGCCTGGCCTTGTGTAACGGACCGGTGTCGCACCGTCGTACAAACAGCCCAAGAAGCATCTTGCTGCCATATATGAGTGCCAGGACTTTTCGGGCCCCTGAAACGTCTTCCACTCACGACATCAGGCAACTTCAACCAAAAAGTCGATTCAGAAAGTTCTGCTCACAGTATTCCAAAATGGCACCCATGGCTTTCGAATTGATCGCTGGCAATAGCCGTGTTGAGGACATGATTGTTTCCGCAGCGAAGCAATGTGGAGTGGAGAGCAGCCAAGTGGAGGATATATACCCTTGCACTCCCCTTCAAAAAGAGATGGTCTTACATTCACTATCGGGCAGGAAATCGCAGTTGGCCCGGGAGGTAGTGGAGCTCGCTGAGGATCTGGATGTCGCTCGCTTGCAACGAGCTTGGGATCATGTCTACCAGCATTATCCCATCCTGCGCACACGGTTCGTCCAGAATGACTCCGGAGAGCTTGTGCAAGTTGTCGTCCGAGAGGACCTGGTCTGGCAATCACAAACAGATCTTTTAACAACCGATTCAAAGCTCCTGCCTTCCCCAGGGAAGCGATTGGCTCACTGGGCACTGACTTCGGGGGACAAATCCTCGCCCAACGGCCATTTGACCGTGATCATACACCATGCTCTGTTTGACAGCATCACGCTAGGTCACATTTTCAGCGCAGTCTTCATGGCGTATCAAGGCATTCTGCTGCCCGTACAACAGCACGTACCCTTTGCATCCTTCCTGGCTCACCTGGCCCAGAACCAGACCCAGAGGCAAGACTCCCATCGCTTCTGGCGCTCCTACCTCTCCGATTGCGCAGCGTCCACGTTCCCCGCCCTGCCGTCCCCAGACTACCACCCAAGCGCCAACCGCGGCTCCCAGCGTCACATCCTGCTCCCGGCGTCCGTCCAGTCCTCTCTAGAACGGTATGGACTCACCGTAGCGACGCTCGTCCGCGGCGCATGGGCAATCACGCTGTCGAACCACTCTCCCCCAGCCGGCGACGTGCTCTTCGCTTCCCTCCTACCCGGTCGCACTGTCCCCCTCCCCGACATCGACAACCTAGCCGCGCCCACCCAAGCACACGTGCCAATCCGCATCTCCATGGTGCGTGATGAACCCGCACCCGACTTCCTAGCCCGTATCCAGGCAGAGGCAACAGGCATGATCCCGTTCGAGCACGACGGGATGGACCAGATCCGCGCGGTGGACAACCGGGTGCGCGACACGTGTAGCAGGATCGGACACTTACTGGTGGTCCAGTCGATGCCCGCTGAGGGCCCGCCGGCTGAGTTCCCTGGGCGTATCGTCTCGGGGCCGCGGGTGGAGGCGGCGACGATGGGGGAGTTCACTTGGTATGGGCTGATGGTCCAGTGTATTATTGTTCCGGGGGGAGTCTTTTTGCGCGCTAGTTTTGATGATTGCATGCTGTCAGTGGCTGCTATGGAGGGTATTATTGATGACTTTGGACGGGCGCTGGGGGAGTTGTCGGAAGGGTTGGCTGGTGCGTAGTTTCTGGGATCGTTGTTGATATAGGATGTTCTGCGGGGTAGAGGGAGAGAATGACGCAGGGTTTGTCTAGAAGGATTTCGATATATGTGGTTGTCCGAGAAACAATTCCTATGATGATAGCTTATGTCCGGCATCCCGCAACATCTATCCTCCCAGCTTTTTCTATGGCTTCCGTGTCATCAAAATGAGTTCCACGGTCTGAAATGACTTACTATCCACCTCGCCATTTCTGGTCCATATCCAAAAAGCACCGCCTGCTCATTTAAACAGTCATGTGTATACCAAGCCTCTACCTTATATGGCGAAGAGTCCTCGAAGGCATATTGACTATAGTGTAAGCGGTAGTGAAGAGTACAAGGAAGGAATGTCATAGACCAGATAAAGAATAAAAGATGGACGTAGAAAACTAGAACCTAGGGGTTTGCCGGGTATATATTTCATCGAATGAGACACCCAGCAATACATATTCATTGTAGATTCTACTCTAAATGTTGAGACTTCGAAAGCCAAAGAAATAGCATCAAAATACTGCGACCCATCAGAGCTCTCTTTGAACCTCATTCCAATCCTACTTACACTAGAACTCACGGTATCCTTGCAGCGCCTACATCTGTCCGCGAGGCGAGGAGAGTATGCGTCTGCGACGTACCTTGAGTTCTCCAGTGAAAATGGATGTTCGGTGTGGGCTGTGCCCGTTGAGTTCATCATATGAGCCGAATACAACGCAGTCGTTGAAAGAGTTGTAGAATAGATGATGTGAGATGCGATGACTTCACACAGCGGACGAAGGAATATGTTTCGCTCTTGCCTTAAGCCGCACAAGGGCCTGTTCGATGATTGGTCGCGGGATATTAGGGATAACTTCCCCATCTGCATCACCCGCCGACGCAGACTGCACTCCTCCTTCCTTGGTCTCGTCCGCGCCAACGCCTTCCTGTTCGTGGAAAGCATCTTTGAGATTTCCACCGGAAATGCGCCGGAATTCAACATGCATGGGCTCGCGGCTCAGCCCGGGCCATATGTCAGATGGAAGATAGTCGCCCTGCTCGACGCGGAAAGTTTCACGTGCATTGACGTCTTCTTCGTAGAGATGGTCGAGCTTCTGTCGGGTTTCTCGGAGGACTTTTTCGACACGCGCTCGAACGTGCCTCCGGCGCGCGACCTCTAGAAGCAGGCCGTCGTAAGCGTCTAGGAAGCCGTCGTAGAGGGAATGGAGGTCAGACAGGTCAGCGAGGCCGCCGTTGATGCGCTCGTTCTCGTCATTCCATATGCGCGTGAAGTTGTGTGCTTGGGCTATGTAACCTGGTAGACGAGTCGAGGCGAGAGAGGAAAGATGGTCAAAGACGTTAGTCGTGGCTTGATAGACTGCCAGCAAAACATCGCGTTGGGCAAGCACGTTCTCCAGAACGGATTCCATATTTCCGATTCGGTCTTGGATCTCCACAACCACGTCTTCTGCCTCGGCTGCATCTTTAATTAGCACATTGACCATCTCGCGATAATGCGACTCGCTCAAAGGATCCAGAGGTGCATTTAGGTTGGCGTTAAGACCCTCATAGACCGGAACTCCGGTTGGCATGTCGCCAGTAATGGATTGTGCAGCGGCCCCACCACCCTCTGTATGCTTGACAGCCATGACGCAGAGGTCGAAGTGCTCCACCAAGGATTCGAGCAATTTGGCCATTTCCTGCGCATGCATTTCTAACGAATGCAACATCGGTGGTAATGTGGTGGGCGATGGTAGGCTGGAGTTGGAGTCGGAGGATGATGCAGAGGCCGACGGAGATGACCGCGAGGATGCCATCTTAGTGGCAGCCCGATAATGGCCCAGTGCTTGCTTGATGGATCCCAGCTCATCGTCGAATGCGGCGTTGGAGGAATCTAATTCCGCCTGTGCAGTATTGGTTGTATCGATGGAACTTTTTAACGTGGCATTAAGCTCCTCGACCCCGCGCTCGTCTACGAAATCACGGAGACTCCTGGGTTCTTCCCCCTCTGGTCGAAAAGACGCATGGACAATTGTCTCTCGTAACAAATCCAGTGTCTTCCGCAGTCTTACATCGGCCGCATCCAAACCTTTGAGCACGCTCGCAAATTCCGTCCGACCGCGCAGGGATATCTCCTCCACTTCCGTACGAACATTGTATAAAAGCCGCAACTGGTTATTTAATCCACGACGCAGGAAACCTGTTCGGGCAGAAACCACCACACTCTCTTCCAGGGCTGAGCGGGCGGAAGTGACGATTTCATTAGCCCGCGCGACATGATTGATGGAAGACAGGGACCTCTTTGCGGCAACGAGGTGAGAAATGAGGGTATCCAATTGGGGCATTTGTTCAGTCTGGGGATGGGCGACCCCTGTCACGGATGTATGGCCATCACTGGGTGCCGACGAGGACTGCGAGGATGATGCCATTGTGGAGGGGCGTTGCGCCAGCTGTGCTCGCAATTATGAGGCAAGGTTGGGCAGGATTAGAACAATGAAGCCAGGATACTAAACCGTTGGGGCCCGAGTGATCTGCTAATAGTCGCAACCTTATAATATAGACGGGATACGAGGTTCGGGGTTCACTTCATCGTGGTTGCTGTTCTGGATATAGAGATATCAGCATTCCGACTTGTCACTTGCGGCGAGTCGTGCGACAAAGTCTCATGACGCCATTTCTTGTAAAGATTGTTTGCGCAGTGATAGATCTCACGGAATAAGGGGAATTCTTACTTACCACTAAATGCTCTGTACTCTGTGCTCAGGACAGATACGGACCTTGCTGGCGTAATAGCAGATGACGTGATAGGCGGGACCTTGATAGATTCTTTAGTGAGAGACAATGATGCTTTGAAATCGAAAATATTAGGTACAGCTCTAGCTTGGTCTGTTAGTATAGTGACAGAGTGGTAGAGTAGAGTGGTGAGTAGTGGTGTCGTGGTGTTGGTAGTGGTAGAGAAGCTCTGCGGAGGTAGATAATTAGGCGGCCGTCTGCGGATATCCGTTGTACAGGTACTCGTACAGGTACTTTTTACACCCAAACAATGCCCCGGATTATTGATTCCACACCGCTAAAAGGACACCGCAGAAATGGGTCTCTGCACGAATCCTCCATACAAAATCCGTCGATCCTCCAGAACAAAAACGACGAGTGATTGGAGAATCACGTGGGACTTTCCTGAAATGGTTTAGCGTGTCATCACGAGTTGCCTCCATCGACTTGCGTGATTCTTGGGAGACTTTGGGCCATCTTCGGGTGCTGTCAGTGTCGTGATTGTTTGATTTTCTTGTCTGCAGCATTCCTTCTTTTTCTCTATATTTTCCCCTGTGGCTGGTCCATGTTTAAATTCTCCTATCACCCCCTGTTAATTCTTGATTGAGTCTTCCGTATCTCATACAGAGTACATACTGATTATTATCGGCGACCTCGGTGATCTGCGCTGTGTCTGCCCGCCACGGTCCTCTCTCCTTGTCTATTACTACTTCTCCCTCGCTACCATTCTACTGCTCTGTACCTCTGCATCTCTTTCGACTTCTTCTCGCCTGCGCAATTCTGCGCTCGTTCTGCCCTTTGCGACGACTCATATACCGGACAGTCCGTGGCGGATCTTGTGTCGCATCAACCTATTTGACACCGCCCGAAGCACTCTGCACCGGCGCTATCGTGGTACAAGCTGAATCGTACGCCATTCGCTACCAGAAGGGAAGGAGGATATAACCATGGACATCTCGCAAGAATTGCCCTCCAGGTCCATCTTTGGTCCCTCCGACATGGCCAAAGAGTCGGATGGCGATGACTCCGACTCCAGCCAGTCCACGCCCCACTACAGCAGCGCAACACCGACGACACCCGCAAAGCTCGCCAACAAGAATGTCGCTCCGTTTCTTGCCAAACACATTCCCGAACAGTACGCTCCTCTAGGTTCTCGCACCGGCGAAAAGTCTGATTCCTACAAAGCCAATTCCAAATATTGCTATCGCCACCGCCCAGATCTCAAGTGCCGTCGACAGGCTGACGAACCCTCAATGGACAAGTTACAGCACGTACGTTCTTTTGTTTCCTTTTTTTTTTTTTTTTTTGCGCTGAAAATATGTGATCGGAAGAAGAATAGGCTGACACTATGTAGGATCTAGAAACGCTCCCTCAGAGCGATCAACAAGGCATCGCACATGTCTGGTCGCTCTTTTCAGCAGCCCCTGCCAAGCATCGAAAACTTATGCTTCAAGGGATCATGTCCCAATGCTGTTTCCCGCAACTGTCGTTTGTATCCGCCACCGTTCGTGACCTGATTCGAATCGATTTTATGACCGCCCTTCCTCCGGAGATTGCATTCAAAATTCTTTGCTATCTCGACACGACCTCTCTCTGCAAGGCGGCCCAGGTCTCGCGACGTTGGCGGGCGCTAGCTGATGACGATGTGGTTTGGCATCGCATGTGCGAACAACATATCCATCGTAAATGCAAGAAGTGCGGTTGGGGTCTGCCCTTGCTCGAGCGCAAACGACTCCGGGAGTCTAAGCGCGAAATCGAAATGCGCGCCACTGCCACAACATGGGACGTCAGCGGACCATCGCCGACCCTCACGGCTGCGCATGGTACCGAGAGCCGCGAAGATTCCCCGGCTATGTCAGAATGCGCGGGCACGAAACGAAAGCCTGATTCGAGCGAAGATGAGACGGCAATGGTCAAGCGTCATTGCACTTCGTTGGCCTCCGGTACAGAGAAAGCTGGTACGGAGAATGGAGACGACTATTACAAGACCAAATACAGGCCGTGGAAAGATGTGTACAAAGATCGGTTCAAGGTTGGGACGAACTGGAAATACGGACGGTGCTCGATCAAGACGTTCCGTGGACACACCAACGGCATCATGTGTTTGCAATTTGAGGACAACATACTCGCGACCGGATCGTACGATGCGACGATCAAGATTTGGGATACTGAGACTGGCGAGGAACTTCAAACTCTCCGGGGACACGAGTCCGGTATTCGCTGCCTGCAATTTGACGACACCAAGTTGATTAGTGGCAGCATGGATCGGAGCTTGAAAATATGGAACTGGCGCACTGGCGAGTGCATCTCCACTTATACTGGTCACCGTGGTGGTGTCATTGGTCTACACTTCGATTCCACCATCCTCGCTTCTGCTTCCGTTGACAAGACTGTTAAGATATGGAACTTTGAGGACAAGTCGACCTGTCTCCTGCGTGGACATACAGACTGGGTCAATGCAGTCCGCGTCGACACCAAGTCGCGCACCGTGTTTTCGGCTTCCGATGACTGCACAGTCAGGCTCTGGGACTTGGATACCAAGAATTGCATCCGTGTCTTCCATGGCCACGTTGGTCAAGTGCAGCAGGTTGTCCCTCTTCCTCGGGAGTTTGAGTTCGAGGAGCATGATGCTGAATGCGAAAATGACAACGTCAGCACGACTTCTGGTGACTCCGATCCGGCCTCGCTCCAGGCTACTCTAGGGCTTGAGCCGAATGAATTGTCTGCCTTTGGACCGTCCTTCAACAATGGTCGTCCAGCACCACCGCGCTATATGGTTACCAGCGCACTGGACTCTACAATCCGGCTATGGGAGACCACTACAGGTCGATGCCTGCGCACGTTCTTCGGCCATCTCGAGGGTGTCTGGGCCCTGGGTGCTGATACGCTCCGGATTGTCACTGGAGCGGAGGATCGGATGGTGAAGATTTGGGATCCTAGGACTGGAAAATGCGAGCGCACTTTCACCGGCCATTCGGGGCCGGTTACCTGCATCGGACTTGGTGATAGTCGATTTGCTACCGGAAGCGAGGACTGCGAAGTCCGCATGTATAGTTTCCGAAGTTAATTGTTTTCTTTTTCTTTCTTTCAGACTCGGTTTATGCTACGTTATGATCCTTCGCGGCGCACGTTCCTTCTGCACATCGGCCTGTTTCTCATTTTACTGTTTGCATCTTGGTCGATAAAATACCCCCGAGCTGGCGCGTTATTGTTTTCAAGGGTCACGAAAGGATACGAAAGGTTTTGGATATAAGGTGTCTGGCGTTTTGGCTTCTCGGGTTGTATCTATATACCAAAGTTGATGATAGCAACGAGTAATGTTTATGTTCCTATCTTATTTCCCTTTTTGGTATCGGATTATGAAGCCGGACATTCGAGATATAGCATTTGTCAAGATTGCATCACTGGTGCCGATCTGGCCATTCACCTCGTAAAAGTACTATCGTTCTGGTACATCTTGATCTTCACTAACGCAGCAAGCAGTCGATCAATCAAGATGGTCTACGACACTCAAAACGAAGACCCCGAGCGGGGTGAATACCGCAGCCTCTACAGTGATCAAGGTACTGTCCCCCCTCATATTCATGAAAGATCCAAAGCTAACCCCCAGAAGGCGGAGATGGCGACGAAGAAATCGACACTCCCTCTACAACCCCTCTCTACACCCAACCAACCACCCCCAACGACAACACCAAGTCCGAACCCAAACCCAATAACCGCCGCTGCTCATGGACCCAATATCCACAAAACCTTCGCCTCCCGACCACCAATGAAGTGAAGACAATCGTAATAACCGTCTTCAGCGCGCTGGGCTTCATAATCGGAGTCCTGCTATGCACGCTCGCTATCATCCGCTTGATCTACGGCTGTGGGCAAGTCGTGGATTATAACCGGCATATTGGGGAACCTTCTCCCTATCGTGGTCTCAGTGATTACAAGGGGTATGTTGCCGTGGACGATGATATTAATAATCCGTATCCTTATCCTTCTTACTCCTTGAACAACGATGACGGCGGTGCGGATACTGTGCCTGAAGCAACGACAACGAAGTCGGGCATCGAGGCTGCTTGTGTTGGAGAACGGGGTGCTTGCGAGGGTAGACTTTCGGAATCAATGCGGATCCCTAAAGCGACGAGAGTTGCTATTATTACGGACGGGAAGGGTTGGAGTGATATTACGGGGGAGGATCTGGATGTTGATGGGGATGTTTATTGTTTGGACGATATTCATATACTTTCTAGCGATGATTTGTGGGATGTTAATGATGATGATGCGGAGTTTCCGATTGAGTTGGCCTGTGGAGATTATGATACATGGACGAAGATGTAGGAGTAGGAGTATGTCTCGGTGTTCGATCAGTTGTGGAATGGGTTGTTTGGGGTGTAGGTTTGTATGGTTAGGGATTTGGGTGGTTTAGTCTTATTACTTGGATTAATTAGGAGGGGTAATTGCTATAGTTCTGTTCTTGTCTGGGATATGCTCATGCGCCCATACTAGCCCTACCTCGATATAGTGATCAATATTGCATCACGCAGAAACGTGGCCTATCTTTTTGTTTCTTTTTTCCTAAAAAATCTTCACTTAGCATCAACAAACCTCACATTTTCTCGCTCAGAGCTAGAAAATGCCCTACGAACGCTGTTTCACCGAGGACAAAGACCTCGAACAAGGGAACATCGAGATCGAATCTGAATGCGAGAACCAGTGCGAAAGCGACTCCGAATCCGAATTCAACACACCCATCTATACACCCTCATTGTCCACGTCTACCTCCCCGGCACCTGACCAGCAGCAACGACCACAACGACCAGACGGACCCGAACCCGAACCCCAATCCCAATCCCAGTCCCAGTCGCAATCAGGGCCTGAGTTACACGCGCAAATACAAACGCAAGCTGCAGTGTACCATATACAGTACTTCCCCCATAAAGTCCTGGAATATAGTTTCAGGGATTTGGCGAGGTTTGTTCTGGCGTTTGTTTTGTTGGTGATTTTGGGTGTTGTTTGGGTTGAGGCGGTTAAGAATGGGGATTGAGAAGTGACGGTTTGGGATTAGTGATAAATGAGAGAGAGCTTCTAGTACACGTTGAGATTTGCTTCAAAAGAGTTACCGGGGTGTTGCTGTTTCGGAATGCTTTTTATTGTTGATATACATCTGTTCATCTCCTCGCGTCGGTGGCCTGAATTTTCAGTACTGTCAATATAGTCTTAATGGCTTCAACACGTAGATGCCTAGTTATCGCGGTTTTTTGTTTCTAGGCCTCGTCTCTGCTCAACACCAATCCCCACTGCTCACCGGGAAACGGCAACAATGCAATAAACATCCAAAATTGGCCCCGTCTACAAACGCTATCTGGAGCCGCACAACGACCTTGAATAAGATAGTATCGAGTTCCAGCTCAACACCCTCTGCTCAGAGTTAGAAGAGCAACAAGAGCAATATGAGGCACAGACCCAACAACTCCAAGAAGAGCAGCAGCAGCACCCTGAGGATTAGTGTCAGCTTGAGGTGCAAATCAAACAGCTTCAGGAAGAGCAGCAGCGGCAAGAGCTTGAGTGCAGATAATAATGCAACTGCGAGCGCGGATATATGAGCTACAAGGATCCGAATAAGAAAATCAGTCCTAGTCGCAGTGGGAATCCCCGGTTGAATTCAATCAAAGTGGTTTTGGGATACGTCACTTTCAGAGCCCTGGGGGTATGTTACTGTGTTGTTTCTTGGTGCCTCCTTTTTGTGTCAATTTTTTTTTTTTTGGCTCTCGGATAGTGCTGGAATACTTTGAACCAAACTCACCAGGTTCAAGTTGCAACGGTGCAGTCGGTAGCCCTGTATGGAGCAGAGCTCTGGTGGCATGGCCAGAAGGATTGGCTAGCTGGTATCCAGATGATGATCAATTGACAGGCCCGTGCTGTTACCGGCATGTTGAAATCCACCCCTATAGGGCAACTGGTTTGTGAGGCAAGCCTAGCGCCGGCAGAGGTTCTACTGGAGGCCTGACAGTTGAGATGTATTACCTGGCTGCTCAGCTTACAGAGAGCCGCCCAGCCAAGAAGATCCTCCCAGTGAGCTTCCGAGAGGGGGATCAACATGCCCAGCCTGGGGAGCAGACCCCAGGGAACCAACAGTGGGCAGAGAGAAGCAATTGAGGCCCATAGTGTGACGGCCTGGTCACGTTGGCTGGTTATCACGTGAGGTGTGGTTGTTTGCTTTGTTGCTTTGTTGATAAATATGGCATTACCTCCTTTCTTCCTTCCTCATGTCAATTATTCTCGTCGATAGCTACCTAGGTAGAACACATGAGTTGATGTTCCATTAACCTGGCCGAGCTCCGTGACAGAGAGCACTGTGCTCGAAAGCCCTGCGCATACAGGCGGTCTGGGGCGAGGAAAAGGATCGGAAAGATTATAGAAGGGCTAGCGCCTCAGGAACCTATAGGGACAAGAGACTGTAGAATATCTGCTGGCCTCAAGTCCATGAATCATGGTCTGTCATAGCTCTAGGGCTCAGTATGCACAATGAACTTGATTAAATAATAATAATAATGGTCACTGAAGCAGTACTCGTCTTAGGCTTGCCCCACTCAAGTAGTCATAGATAAGTACTAAGGATGACCCGTCCCTTCATAGTCATTCCAAATGTTCACAAAGATGAAACCTCTCAGGCCCCAGCTTCTGTGATGGTCAACGCTTCAACGCCGCTTTGGTGGTTGACACCAAACGCCGCCATCCGAGCAAGCAAACAAAGAAGCACTAGCGTGGCCACACATCCCATGGATAAAACTCCTTCTCTCTTGTAGATTGATTCTACTTCTTCTTTTCTCCCCAGATTTGATATTCTCGTCGATGTCTAAACTAGTTTAGATAGGAATATCATTTCGTTAATATCTGCTAGTCCGAGCCCGTGACATAATAGCGAATCTCACCTTTTCTTTTCAACACGTCTGCTTCATTGGTTCGATCCAGCGATCGTGGAGCCATAGTAGTGCGTCCCCCACACTGGCTGACCGACCGAAGAAATTAGAGTGATACCGATAACCGAGTGATATGAAGATCCTGGCTAGTATGGCTCGACCGATCGATACGGTTGCCCCCCCCAGGGCCAACCGAAACGAGACGAACGATAATGATACCAACCGAGATGAAGCGAACAACAATATCAACAAAAAAAACAGACAGTCCTCTATCTTCATTGATGGAGATGAGAATGAAGAACGACACATGGTGACCCTCAATAAGTTCCTGCAATATGCTGCCGAGAAGCCTGAGTGGCTGTTTGAGAAGCTCCGATTGGTTCACCAACATTTTGATGAGTGTCTTGATGAACAGAAATTTCAGCTCACTGAAAAAGAAGTCCATGGCAAATCCAAGGACAGAGAGATTGCACTGTTGCGCCGTGAGATGGGAGAAATGAAGAGACAACTCCGGAGCCAGACCGATAACAACAATGATGACGAGGACATGAACGGACTGTGTCAGCAGGTCAAGGATGTCAAGCAGCAGCTTGCTGAAGTGAAGGCTGAGCTTTATGCATTTGGTAGCCAGATTGCCCGACTGGTGATGGATGGTGCCAATGGCCATCAAGCTTCTTCGACGCCTGCCCCTGCCCAACGCAAGTCACCTAAAATCCCCGATCCCCCGATGTTAACCGATGGCAAAGAACCCCGATTTGAAGACTGGTTGCTCCTGATGTCCCAGAAGCTCGCTGCCAATGCTGATCATTTTAACACTTCCCAGCTCCGCATGGCATATGTTGCCAGCCGCTGTGATGGTAAAGCACGCAAGCATATCACCTCTCGCATGAGAGATGATACCAAGAACCCATACACCGACTCCAAGGATATGTTTGATTACCTGAAGATGATCTATAGCGACCCAAACCGTGTTACCACTGCAAAGCATCAGTTCCGACAACTGTACATGAAAGTTAGCGACAAGTTCCATGAATTTCTGTCTGAGTTCCTGTACCTTGCTGCTGAAGCGAACGTTGCAGAGAAGGACTGGAAGGATGAGCTCTACACGAAGCTGACAACCAGGCTCCAAGAGCTGTGTATCTCTGACAGCATTAAGGATGGTACCTTTCAGGAGTTCTCCAGTGCAGTCTCCCAGACTGCCAGCTTTCTTGAAGTTATCAGCCATCGGACTCAAGAGAATCGGACCTTCACTCCCAACAAGGACACAAGCAAGGGAACTAATCGAGCCAGGACCACCTTCAAGAAAGAACCGACTCTATCTCGAAGCACCAGCCCTACCACCCCGCGTACGGGCAATGCTGAACGTTATCAATTGATGAAGGAAGGCCGATGCTTCCATTGCCAGGAGCATGGACATCTTGCTCGTGACTGCCCTACCAAGGCCTCAACAGCTGAATTTGAAAAGCTTGAGCAGAAAGCACCGAAAGGGAAAGCAAATGATGATGCGGGAAAAGTCTAGTCCAGGAGAAAGTCTCCAACCTGGGTTATATGATGTTGACCTAGGCGAGTTGGATCTTAGTCAATTAATTGGAGGACAAGGATTCAATGTGAATACTCAAGTAGCTTACAATGGAATCAGTATTCCTCTGACTACCCCAGCTGACAGATAGCAATAAGCATGACGAATCACCAGATTTCTTTTCGCGATGGCTTCCTGGGCAAGCTCATAAGGATTATGTTGTGGTAATCTTTTTCTGGAAAATTTTAACTGTTACACTTTTGCTCTTTTGTCTCTATATGTGCATTTAGTTTTTTTTTTTTTTTTTAAAAAAAATTTTTTTTTATTCTCCTCTCTTCCTGGAAACAAAAATACTTTAATGGACAGGGCTGCAACTGAAGGCTACTGTTATTACTTCTATTGATTCACTCTGCGAGGCGTCTCTCTTCTATGGCTCGATACGTAGCTGGCGCATTAATTCAGACTAAAAACGAAAGTATTCTACTTGGTAGTCTTGCTTTAGCTTCGTGCGCCACAATGGTGCTCATATATCTCTCTGATAGGTGCCTATCTGGCATCTAGACGACTTACGCCTTTACTTTGTGGCACAAGTCTATCCTCATGTTACTAGTTGATACGACACCAACAAGGAAAATGGGCAATGTAGGCCATGATGACCATCAAAGCGACTCAGATCTTGGTGCTTGCCCTGTTTCTGAGATTTGCGTGTAGGCCTGCATGGGAATCTTTCGTGCCGCGAATAATGGGGATGGTGGGGACACGATTGCGATGATTATGGCGGGACCAGAGCTAGGGCAGGAGGTTGGGGATAATGCTGCTTCTTCGTCTTACTACCTGTCTCAAGATACCTGATCTACTTTGATTAATGTTGACTTGTTCAGATATTGCTTGTTCCACTTGGTACGTCAATATTTTTATCGGAGCCCTAATCAGAATTTTCAGTAAAATTCTTACCTCGTCATCAGCATTACATCACGAAGATTGATGAAGTTTTTCTTTTTTTTTTTTTTTCCCATATCACGAACGCTTATCATATGACCAACGCCATGATCGACGTAGAAAAGCAAGATCCGGAATGGGGCGATACTGATGGCCCGGGTTCAGATACAGATTCAGGCATGACCTCAACATTCACAGATACAACTAGAAAGCATTCACTGACAAGCTAATTCACCAGTTGTTACCATTTCATATGCATCGCGAGCATTATTATCGATACCAACAGCAACGCCAATAACGCCAATCCCTCTGAAAAGACCAGCGCAGCCCCGAGTTACACCTTCAAACCACCGACAACGTCACTGCTGCAGCAACACCACGGATGCATTCATGTGTGTCTTTTTTATCACCCTCTTCGGAGCATTTGCCGTTTTCGTCGCCGGCCTGGTGGTATATGTCGCCAAGTATTCTATACTTGGCGAGTAGGCAATCTTAAGATAGATTCTGTTGCTGTGATGTCCAGGATTTGCTCCGTTGTGCCCTTGTCTCTATTATTATCTATGGTTATATACCATTTTGCTCCTATTGGCTCTGCACAGACTCAGATTACTAGGGCCGTTATATGTCGAGTTAATCCGGTGTTCAAACATCCGCCCATGTCTGCGCCACGCTTCAAAGCATCAAAATTGCCGAACTTCGAAAAAGGCTAACCTCGAAAGTCCAGGAGCCGTTAAGCTTTCTGGACTATTGGAGCGGGTATTATTCGGATCCACACGCCATGTACATGCCGTTGGGTTTCTGGTATTCGGTCTAGTCCCAGAAGCTCTTCTGTGTACCTTTTATTTGCGCTATACATGATTTACTTCAGATGTTTCCTACTCAGCGCCAACACTGGCAATACCCATCCAACAGCAATATTAAGTAGCAGCAACCTAAGTATTAATATAAATACAAAGTTTACTTTAGCAACCCGTTGTTGTAGCAAAGGTGTAGTCATACTAGTCGTTGCGACGGTTGCTTTAGGAGCGGTGGTCTTCCTACTATAATTGTTAGTGCCCCGAATGGCAATGCAAATGCTTCAAATGAGGAACAAACTTGAGATATGCTGGAAGCTTGGTCTACCACTTATGGATCTGGGAAATTCCTTTTTATTGTTGAAGTTTCTACTGTGACGATATTAAGTCAATTAGTTGGTAGCGTCGGTTTTATTAAATGCATATGCCTTTATACAGCTCTGAATTTGTCGAACCACCACAACCTTTCCCTTCCGGAGGCCGCCGCTTTAGTGAGGGCGCTCAGTGCCTGGCTCAGTGCATATTTTCTGTCACAGGGCCGGACTCACTGAGCACTCACTGAGCACTCAGTTTATGCTCAGTGATCAGTCACGTGGCTGCTGCACTACGAAGGAATGATTCCAGAACCTACAATCCTGTCTGAGACAGACCTAGATGCCACCGTCGAGAGATTGATTCAAAAGACAAGTAACTGCCCTTGACCAGCACATATCAAACCAAAAACCGCCACCGTACTCCGAATGATGGTTCACCCTGGAGCTCAAAGTCCAGCAGGCCGAAGTCAACCGGGCACGTCGAATATGGAAAGACAGCTATGTAACCAAAGTTAAGTCACTGCGAGTTTGACCAAATTGGCAGTCATGCCTGTTACGGGAACCCATTGAAGATCACTCAATCGGATAATGCGGAGGGGGAAGAGTCGTGGAGAGCCTGAAAAAAAAAAAAAAAAAGAAAGGCCAAGTCCGATTGTTGATCTTTGATTGATGTGGCTTTCATGCTATTGGACACTCCATCTGTTGCCTCAGTGGCTGACACGGTATCAGTTACTCCGAAGGCCTTGACCAAAATTCGCCATCTAGATGTCCTCTCTAGAAGACATTTATTGCATTCCAAGATGATCAATGAAAACTCACAAGCGGTAAGTAACCCATATGCATAGCCTACATGTGTAAGCCTTATAGTGGTGAAATCCGTTTTACATTGTTCATGATATTTGCTGGGTTGGAAGTAGATTCCAATAATAATGATGATACGCTATTAATCAACTGGCCTTGGTGACAGTGTCCATCGCATCCATTGCAATCTTATATGCTTGCCTTGTCTCCTCCATTGCAAGTGATTGCATACTCAGCACCTCAAACCGACTCCTCTAGAACTCCCACCGGGGGATAGAATATCCTTGGTTGGGTGTTCCATTTCAAAGCTTTCCCCCCATTATCCTGTCAGGGTAGTCCTGCTTTTGGCAGGCCTCGTAGATTTTGGGACTACAGAGAATAACCACATGCCAGCAACTGGAGCAAGCACATTGATGAGCCTGTTCGCTCCTGTCGGTCATCATCCTCGAGAGATTTGCTGATGCAGGTCAGGACGTGGTATTCGCTTCCATAGATGCCTTCATTGGTGAAGTGTATCAGTAGGCCATTCATGTTTTTCCAATACTGGCTCGCTATGTCGTTTACTTCGTTGCCACCGGACATGTCTGGATGGTTAGTCAGTATTTAGCAATACATGTATAATTATCAGGACGAATTAACGTACGACACCACATTTCATGCAACCCCACGCCAAAGCGGGGTCTATCCTGCCACACCCGACGGTCATTCACGATAGTCTCAGGCAATTCTCGCAGAATCTTGTGGAGGGCGATGTATCATTGCATGGGTTGTCCCTGGTAGTCTAACTGCGGGGAAAGACGGAACATCACCTCCCAAAACTCGCCCAGAAATTGCTCGGCAGAGTCTTTGTCATCCTTTTCTCCTAGACAGTGATATGGAAGAGAAAGTTGACTCTATCGGCTGCTTGTTGAGGGGGAGAATGCTTAATCAAGCATCCATCAGATGTGGCTCATGTAGGCTGTGCGCGGGGGTCGTGCTGTGCGGCTAATGAAAATTGTTATTATCTAATTATCAACATCAGATAACGACGATAACTTCTTGAAAGAGTCCAGAGTCAAATCAGAAGTTTCGCTAACAGCAGACCATCCGGTATATTGTAAAGATTGGATGCTTCAGGATATAACATTGTATAAACACCAAATCAAGCTCCATACTCATTCCTGACAGCTATCTGGAAACAAATGAAATGACCTTCACACCCCAATACAGACGGGACCCCTGTGGTGACAAGAAACGGTATGTACGCCAAATAACAATCAAGCAGAAACAACCTCTCAGTCGGACTCAGTCTTATCACCGTTGTCCCAAGTACGACTATTGACACTTTGCACTAACAGAAAGCAACTTAAGCCCAAATATGCAAGGCGTCGGTTTGAATGTAGCAGATCGTATTGTTACAACTGGTCTGACTTTATTGATGATGGAAGTTGTGATGTCACAATCAGAGGCATTATAGATCTACTAACAGTATTGCATCAATAGGATTATTTCTTGGGTCTTCCTTCTCCATTCTACTCATCGATAAGGAAGCAGAAATGACACACCAGATAGAATCAGACCCTAAATGGGGCGATGATAACAGAGGTATGCATTTAAAACCCAACCAGGGCAACAACTCAAATAGCAAAACTGAGTATCAGACCCCGAGAAAAGCGAGCCCAAGTCCAAACCCCGCCGCCGTGACATTGGCAAAGACTGTATAGCCCTAATAAGCATCATACTCATTGCACTGGGTCTCCTAGCTCTCTTCATAGTCCTGCGTGCTCTAGATAGTATTGAGGAGAAGGAGAAGACGAAGAAAAAAGAGCAGGAGGATGGCGAGATTATAGTTGTGATAATCAAAACAGGGTCAGAGGCAGGGCAAGGAGCGACGAATGTCACTACTACGACTGTTTCTGCTGCTGCTGTTACGTCTTGTGTTGATGTGCCAGAGCTTTGCATAGATTGATTGTTGTTCTATTTTATATTCTACTGTCTCACTCTAGCTGGTTGATGTGATATCAATTTGCTCATTGATATTACATCATGAATATCAACGAACTCAATTTTTTCTTCAGCTCAGGAATGTGTAGTACAACAACCCATGACGGACGCACCAAGATGGCCACTATAAGCCAGAACGAAGACCCTGAGCTGGGTGGGAAGAATATAAGGATACATCTAAGAGGGCGAGAAAGAAAGCAAAGACGAGTCCAATTAACCACATCCAACTAGACAACCTGTCAGCCACATCGGTACCACTCTCTGAAGCACCAACATTAGCACCGTCAAACCTCGGAAAGAACCATGTCAAATCTAAAAAGCAGCGCCGCCGGTGCAAACTCAGTAATTGGACTGGCTCTGCTTAACTGTTACTATAATCTTTCTGGCAATTTGTTGTGGGGCTATAGCTACTGTGGCCGTAATAGTCACTCTATATCCTGATACTCCAATTCTCGGTGCCACTATCCGGCTCTGGAGCAAAAGCTGGAAGCAAAGACATTGAGCTGAATGAGAAAGATCTAGGTACGCACCAACAAGAGAATAATAGAAAATGGCAGACGTGAATAACAAAAGCTAAACAGGCACTTCGTCAACAATATCACTTCCGCTCTGAAACACCAACATTGAAACCATCATACCTTAAGAAAAATTCACCCAAACATAAATTCGAGTCCCTGTGGTCCAAGATATGCATAAATGGGAAGAAGCAAAACAGGATCCACAACTTGGTGCTAAGACAACAACTGGCCCTGCACCTTTGCTATTACGTGTGTCAATGCAGATGATAATTGCTAAAACTAATATTTGTTTTATTTTCTTGCTTTAATCTTATTGTTTGTTTATATTGCTTCATTCAGTGGCGCTTAACGTTCAGAATTCATACATGGACTTGAAGGATTTCATCAGGCATACATCATGCCTAGTCAATGGCTGATGCCTAGTACTTCTACCTACACGTGTTTCCGTTGTGTCTACGAACAAGCAATCAAATAACGCAATGTCTCATGCAAGCTATCAAAACGGACAAGACCTCGCATGGGGTGATCGTGTTGAGAGGAATCCAGGTACACATTGACAAAAAGGGACGGAAAAGTATAAGCTAATAATACCAAGCAGATCCTTCATATTCAACCATATCACTATCATTATCCAAAGCATCAACGATAGTGCCGGGCTCTGACAAAAGCCCGCCAATATCTGAAGCGTCAACAATGGTACCAGACCCTGGCATAGAACAATGCGAATATCAGCAGAAGCGGCGTCAGCGCAGGGCATGGTGGGCTGCCATAGCTGTAACACTCGCTATATTCGTTACTATAGGGATCTTAGTGGCCATGATTGCTCCGTTTGTTGTACATCAGGATGCACGATAAATATCGTATTGATGGCTCACCAGGACTATTATGTGCAAAGCAAGGCAAGATGCTAATAAATGGTACGAGTCTTGAGGCTGCTTCTATATCTCCTTATCTAGGTTTGTCGTTTGCTCCATTCTCGGACGGTTCGCAAGTTCATTGATGTCGGTGTAATCTGGTGGACGTGATGTTTGGGGGTTTACCACTTCTTGCTATCTCTTTGTTATTGTTCCACCCAGCCAATACCCCTACGGTTGACTGGGAAAATAGCCCTGGGTGATTGACTGATTCTCTTATGATGATGTATGGACGATAGTTAACTATACAGTCGTATATGCTACATACGATATCAATTTGACTGTATGTACAATTTGGCCCTAGATTACACCGGTAACCTCTGCATTTGTCTGCTCTAGAAACAATTACCAATGACTGAAATGAGATATGCTTCATACACTCGAGGCCATCTATCATACGGTATCTCACAGCAAAGCATCGACAAGTCGTCTAGTCACAGTTAACATCTCGCTTAATGACCGCTATTCCTAAAACGGAAGGCGCCAGGCTTGGCACGTTGTTGAAGAGACTGCAGGAGAATATACACCAACATTACAGTCAGCGTTATTGCGGGCGATCATATTTTATGAGAGGCACTTCCAGTGTATTTGCATCTGGAATACTCTTATAGTTCTGTGTATAGTCGACCAGGTTGCTGACTCAGCATCCCGCTTTTTTTCGCCTGTTCGGTCCTTGTTCTGCGCTCGCTTTTTTCATTTTTCCTCTGCACATCTTCTGGTCATCTCAGGTCGTGCTGGAGTGCTTTATTTTCATGTCTTTTTCTCTCTATCAATCTACATTCTTTTCGTCCTCCCCCCTAACTTCTCTCCCCCCTTCGTCCTCCCTCTCAACCTAAACCCCGGTATCCGACAGTCTACCTATTGTGTCGTTTCTGTCTAGAGCTGCCACAAGACGTGCGCAGCTCCCCGTCACGACGTCTTCCACAAAGCGCCGGAAAGTTGTAGAGCCTCGCAAACCTCACTCCCAGCCGTTGGGTGTACCGGTTGCCTCGCAGGCTGGAAGACGTCACGGCCATTCGCCCTCCGATCCTCTTTCGTCCTTGCCACCGCACCAGCGTCCTTCCTCCTCGCAAAGCCGCAGTCGAAGCTCCTCTAGCTCTCCGCAGCCCTCGCGTTATATACCCGCTCATTTGCAGGACCAAGTGTTGGGAACCTCGAAGTCCAAATCCGGTGCCCGTTCTTCAACCCCAGATTCAGTGGGGAGTCTACTCGATTTGCCCTCCACCGCCTGCGCTGGCTTGACGCTCCACAGCGACCCGGCTACCGACATGTCCGGTTCAGAAAAGAGGGATGGTAGTGTCCCCCCTACCGATCGCGAATCGTCTCCTGGAGTGAAACGCCCGGCGTCAGAGATCTCCGGACGAGACGTTGAGATGGATCTAGGATCCACGGAAACTTCAAACGATAATCATAATGCTAATAATACCGGTTCCCACAACATCTATCCCGCTTCTTCCAGCATGTCCACCTACACCGCACAGACAGCTACCCGCAGAGACTCCCAGTCCCAAGCCGCTGCCGGGTCACAAGAGCACCTCCCGTCAATCGACGACCAAGTGGCCCAAGTGACACTCGCCATGGCGCAACCACTGCAGGAGAAGCAAAAGGGCTTTCTGCTTTCCATGTCGTGGCTGAAAAGGGTCCTTGCTCGGAGTTCGACCCATGGCGACATGGTGGACAAAACTGCAGCTGAAGGAGATGTCGGGCCTGTCGACAATTCAGATATCGTTCTGGTAACCGATCCGACTATCTCTGGCTTCAAGGATGAGGCCGGTGAGCCATTTGTGCCTCTCCGTCCGGGGTTGCAAATGGGCGAGGATCTCGAAATCGTGCCGCAGGGGGCCTGGGATTCCATTATGCGCTGGTATGGTCTGGCAGATCAGTCGCCCGCGATCGTCCGTTACGCCCACAACACGACGACTGGCGACACGGAAAACATCCAATACGAGATCAACCCACCCATCTTTACCATCGTCAAGCTACCAAATCCTGCGCCTGGCACAACGCCCCAGACCATCAAAGACAAGAACGCGGCCCCGGTCAAGATGCTGGCAAGCCGACACACCAGCTTCCAGAAATGGTTGAGAGAAGCGAAAGGATTGGCCAATATTGATATGTCGACCAAGGTCCGTGTTTGGAGGGTTCTGGGCGGCCTGGGAAGCGCCAATGCATCTACCACAATTACTCCAGCAGGATCCCGCAGTGTCTCGCCGGCTCCAGCATCAGCAGTCGCCAATGCAGGCAACAACCTGGTGCTCGACCTCAACACCTTCCTCTCTCTTTCCGAGGGCGCGCAACGTGAAGTTCTCGAAGATGCGAAGGACCAGACCGCTAACCCCAATTACAATGGTCGTATGACTTTGGACTTGGCCGGACTGGGTGCCAGTGATGTCATCGTATTGGAGGAGAATGTCGGTGGTAAAAATGGCGAGTGGGTGTCGGAAGCATCCAAGCAGACCCTCAACCGCCTGGGCGTTTCTGCAGGGAACGTGAAGAATGGCGTCGCAAACAAGCTCAAGGATAACAGGAAGAGTCCCGCGGCCAGTGGCCGCTCCTCGCCGGCGCCAGAGCCGAACCGAGGCCGAAGACGCAAGGATGGCAAGTTCCGTGGCTGCACCGGATTGAGCAACCTCGGAAACACTTGCTACATGAACTCGGCTCTCCAGTGCGTGCGGAGTGTTGAGGAATTATCCTATTATTTCCTGAGTTCGTACTTCCCTGCGATCATAACTACGACATGGTTACTGGGTTCCCATTTTCGTGCTGACTGACTCTTTGCTCGACAGGCGATGTCTACAAGCAACATCTAAACCCCAGCAACCCACTTGCGCACAACGGCGAAGTCGCGAAGTCATATGCTAACCTGCTGCGTTTGATGTATGATGAGGCGGGCCAATCATCCTTCGCTCCGCGACAACTCAAGAATACCATTGGGCGCTACGGACCAGCATTCTCGGGCTATGGACAGCAGGACTCCCAGGAATTCCTTTTGTTCCTTCTCGATGGTTTGCAAGAAGATCTCAACAAAATTCTCAAGAAACCGTATATCGAGAAGCCCGACTCGACAGATGAGATGACGCACAACAGGGCAGCTCTTGAGGATTTCGCAACCAAGTGCTGGGACATTTACAAAGCTCGCAACGATTCTGTGGTTACCGACTTGTTTGCTGGCATGTACAAGTCAACTCTGATTTGCCCTGACTGCGAGAAGGTCAGCATCATCTTCGACCCCTTTAACAACCTGACACTTCAGTTGCCCATTGAAAACCTGTGGAGCAAATCGATTTTCTATTTCGGTCTGAATAAGAAGCCAGTCTCCCTTGACGTTGAGCTCGACAAGAATTCCAGCATCAAGTCATTGAAGGAACTCGTCGCAAAGAAGATGGGTTCCGAACCTGACCGTCTCGTCATGTCCGAGATCTACAAACACAAGTACTACAAGATGTTCGACAACACGGGCTCCATTGCCGATCAGCAGATCTCCGCGAATGACGACATTGCTATCTTTGAGCTGGAATCAGTGCCCACGAACTATAACCCGGACAAGCCCCCAAGGGCCTATTTCTCCTTCAATCGCCAGGACGAGAAGATTCCTAGCTTCGATTCGCCCAAGGCAGACAGAATGCTGATCCCTATCTTCAACCGAGTTATCGGGAAATCAAGGAACAACAACCCCCGCAACGCGCAAAGGCAACTCTTCGGGGCACCGAATTACATCATCGTCAACCGGGAAGAGGCCTTCAGTCATGATGCCATTCTGCGAAAGGTTCTGGCTGTGGTCGACACGATGACAACCCGTGATATTCTCAACGAGCCGGAGCTTCTGGAAGATGACACTGAAGAAGAGACAAACGCTGAGGATTCGGACACTGTTGTCATGAACGATGACGATGCGCAGTCTGCCGACTCGAAGGTCAAGACGTCCTCTGTGGACGGTGAGGATGGCATAGTGGACGTATCGATGCGTGACGCGTCTCAGGACGCGGATGCTGCTACTCCTTCGCAAAACGCTGAGTCCACCAATCCTGACTCTAAAAAAGATAATATCGCCTCGGGCTTGCAGAGACTCTTCGATTTGAAGATGCTTATCAAGTCCAATGAAGCCGTCCCCATGGGCTTTTCATCTCTGGATGACCACAAGGAGTATCCCTCGATGGCAGGACGTGTGAAGGCAGCCGAGAAAGCTAGAAAACAGGCTGAAGCGGCGTCTCAAGCCAACAATGCGGACGAGCAGGAGTCTGACCGCGAAAGAAACTCATCTGATAGTGACAGCTCCGATATGTTCTCAAACGAAAAGCGGCCGAACGCCGCGAAACCACAGCCGGAGGTTCGCCCACTTGTCCGCCCGGGGGAGGGTATTATTCTGGATTGGAATGAGAAGTCTTACGATGCACTCTTTGGGGGAACTGTCAAGGACAAGAACTCTGGTCGTGGTATGGGCACTTGGGTCGACGTCGAACACGTCCAAGACCCAGAGCTGGCCAAGCGGCGCGCTCTGCGTCAGACCCGCAAGAAAAAGGGCGTCTCTCTCGACGAGTGTCTCGACGAGTTCAACAAAGAAGAGGTTCTCTCCGAGAATGACGCCTGGTACTGCCCCCGATGCAAGGAACATCGCCGCGCTAGCAAGAAGTTCGAACTCTGGAAGACGCCTGATATCCTCGTCATGCACCTGAAGCGTTTTAGTGCCAGCCGTGGTTTCCGGGACAAGCTGGATGTCTTTGTCGACTTCCCTGTTGAAGGTCTCGACATGAGTGGTAGAGTAGAAAACCCTGAGCCAGGGGAGAGTCTGATCTACGACCTCTTTGCGGTTGACAATCACTATGGTGGACTTGGTGGAGGCCACTATACCGCATACGCTAAGAACTTTATGAGTGGAGAGTGGAACGAATATAATGGTGAGTCTTTCTCTTTCCAGACGTCTTCGGCTCTGATAACTGACGTGGTCTAGATTCCTGCGTATCGAGACCCCTGGACCCACAAAGTGTGGTGACTTCTTCTGCCTATCTGCTTTTCTACCGACGTCGATCAGACCATGCGCTCGGCGGTAAGGAACTCCAAGAGATTACTGAGTCGTACAAGAAGAACATGGATGATCCCGAGTCCCAAGCCAATTCGCGGGCACCATCTCCGTCGGGGGAAGGTCGGCGTCTCGGCGGCTCCTCCCGCAATGGGTCGTCGAGCGCTTTAGCCGGAGTCGGAGCAGCTCACCAGGCGGGAGTTGGTGGGGTGCGAGCCGGAACGCAAGCGAAGAAAGGGGACAATGAATCACCACCGGAATATTCCCAGAATCGACAGGAAGGTATGCTTCTCGATGATGAAGATGATGAGGATGACGGGGGAGTCCCAACCCACCGCCCGTGGCGCTTCGAAAATGAGCCCTCGTGGTCATTCGGCACAGTTACGGAAGCTCACGGCCCTTCACAGAGAACAGGAATGCTTCCACTCTCTGAGAGTAGTGACGATGAAATCTTTGACGATGACGCCGCCAGCGACCGGGCGGTTGGAGGAGGTAACATGAGCGACTCGGACATGCAATTGGCCTCGTTGGCGGATGACCACGAGGGACAGCATGGCGTGCCATTGCCCGGGACACCTAGAGATGAGGCACAATCGATTCAGGACATCCCTCCGCCGTTGGACGCCGACGACGATGACGAACTTCCAGTGGTGGAATTACGAGTGAACGACGAAGATCGGATGAATTCGGATTAAGAAAGACGACATTGAGATGTGTTTCTTTTTTGGACAAGCGCGGTGGTTAGTCAGTATGGTTAATACTGGAAAATGTTTATACGATTTCATTAATGAAGTCGATGCTTGATATCGCCTAGACAGAGTCCGTTCATCTTAGCGAAGATGAAGCAGACTGAATAGAAGCTGGTTGCTTGCATTTGTTAGTTTGGATGGGGTGGCCATGGTCATGGTATAGTTTTGCTTTTCGAAAAGTTGTGATTATGCATGGGCGATGTTACATGGCATTATTGTTTATAATTTAGAGTAGCTGATTGACTGTAGTGCGAGGAGAATCGACTTGCACTGCTCTTGTTCTTTGCCGTTCCTTCCTTGCCCTTCTAGTATACTTGTCGGTGGTAGGCAGGTGCCTTCCCCATTTAGACAGTTACGCTGGTTACCTAGTCCTCAACTATATCCCAGTCCTCGTCCTTTCCACACAACCATCTCTCTACCAACCCACATCAATCACCATCACTTGCTTACTCTTGCTTCAATTCATTCATTCATTGAACGCATCTTGAATTCTTACCCGTTCACTTCATCTCATTGTAACAAAACACAGCACAACGACGCCAGGCGGAATGGCATACTCCAACTTCTTCCATACCAAACCACTCCCACTCCTTCCTCGAACCCCATCCCCTCTAAAGAGGTACTACCCCGGAACGAAGATCTACAAGGCCACTTTCGACTCCGATTCCAGTCACGGTTCCACTTCCAGCCCTACTTCCTCTACGGGTCCGATCCCGATCCCTGTTCCGAGTCGGATGAGTTCGAGCGTGGAGATACCCGACATCCATTTCTCTCCTCCGCCGCTTTCGCTGTCACCTTCGCCTTCTCTGTCGGGCTCTGAGGGGTCTTTCTCGGTGCCGTCTGAGGTTGGTGATGATTATGACCACTGCTGCTACGAGCAGTACCATGAGCAGTCCCAGCATCCCGGTCACGATCACGAATACGGTACTTATGTCTCTACCAAGGAGAACGAAAATATCAACCCCGTCCGCTCTCAAACCTATACCCTTCATCCCACCCTCCTGGTCCCAGGACTCGGAAAGGACGGCCGCCGCAGCTCAGTCCTCAGCGATAGCGAGATCAGCGTGCTGGATTTAGGCCCTAGTCTGAGTCCAACTTCCTCTGGTTCAGCAACTGAAGTTTGTAGTCCGATTAGCCCGACCGGTGACGCTGAGGGGGTTCCGGCACCTTCTGTGACCGTGGGGATGGCTATGAGTCCGGTGGGCCCAGTAACTGGCATTGACGTCGGGGAGAACGGTCCGTTTGCTTTGGGGTTTGGAATGGGGCTTGGCGCTAAGGAGAAAAGTTACCGAGGATTGCCGACGTCTATTTCTACTGGTTTGGATGGTGCTGGCGAGGCGGATACTTGGGACTACGGATACGGGTGCGGACGTCAGTACAACTATGATTACGCGGAGGGGGATATGTTTGGATACGGCTATGGAGGTGACGGTTCCGACAGCCCCCATCCTCTATTGGTTATGCCACGGCTAGAACGGGATGGTGGTAGTAGTGGCAGGGCTAGTCACGAGCACAGACATGTACGCAAGGCCGAAGTGACCGTGTCCTCGCCGGTGTTAGGACCCCTGAGAACCACGCGGAAAGACAAGGCGAGATGGGCAGTATCTTCTTGGTCGAGGAGGGCTTTGGGGTTGTGACTTTCGTCCATTGTTATTGGCGCTCGGTGTTGATAATTACTCTTGCTTATCTCTTTTTTTGGGTTTGAGTCTGGTACATGGGTACTCGGTACTGAGGACAGGATAGGTATCGAATGAATTATTATTATTTAATAGACCGGACTCTAGCTCTAATAATCCACAACACAATAACACTTTTGTGTATGTACAATGCGGTCGGTTAGTTAGGTATTAAACATTGATCTTGCCATTTCCACATCAAAGAGCTCTATGGTCTGGTGCCTGTGATGAAGTTAAATATGTATCGGTAAAGCGACACATTCAATGAATGTCGCAGCGAGTCAAAATCGAAGTCGAATCGAGACGTAAGAGTGCCGATAGAGTGGAAAAAAAAAAAAGAAAAAAAGAAAAGCCGTAGGAGATCCCAAATCAAAGAAGGTAGGAATGTCGAAAAAATAGAAAACGCCAGAGAAACCCCAACCAACATGTATAAAATCGAAAGGGCTTAAGAAACGAGAACGAAAGCGAAAACCTCAAGGAACGAAAACCGATTCCAAATCAAAGAACGAACCGGAAATCATATTAATACTTCGCAACAGGCCACCCATCCTCATACTCAAGTCTGTTCCAGCCGAACTTAGCCGTGTTAAAGTCGTAGCTCACAGACGAGTTCAGGTAGTGGTAATAGAGGATGTCGCCGTCGATATCAGAGAGGACGGCCTGGCCGCCGGGGGCGTAGACGTCGCGGTTGGAGCCGTAGACGACTTCGCCACCGCCGTCGACAAGATCTTTGCCGGATTTGTCGGTGTACGGGCCTTGTGGGGTTGAGGAACGGCCGACGCGGATGCTATATCTGTTGCTTTGTTAGTACTGCTTTTGGAAAAGTGAATGGTGGGAAGGGAGGTTTACTCGTCGCCAGGCTTGGGGAGGGCGTTAGGGTCCAGATCGCAGCACTTTCCGTGACTGTACCAGAGGTAGAAGTAGGGGGAGTGGTAGGAGATGAACGCGCCCTCGATCGGATGCGAGCCGCTGTCATCCCGGCAGTTGGGGTCTGGGTTGTTCCCGCCAGGGAACATGGCCTTGGGCTCAGCGGCGAGATGTCTCGAGTCGGACTTCACATTGTCGCCCAGCGAGATGAGATCGTCGTTCAGCGGCACCTGCCAGATACCAGACCAGTAGCTGCCGAAGTTCAGGTACGGCTTTCCGCTTGCGATGACGACCGAGGGGTCGATGGCGTTGGATGTGCTGAAGGGGTATTTGCCAGAGCCCTTGCCGGTGCCTGTTTGGATGATGGGCCCGTGGTCTGCCCAGTTACCTGGGCCTGGGTGATCGGAGACAGCGACGCCGATGGCGCTGTCGCGGCAGCCGGCTTGTGAGACGCCGTAGTAGATGTAGAACTTGCCGTTCAGGGCGATGGTGTTGGGGGCCCAGGGGGCGGTGCGGTCACCCTTTGGGATGACGGAGTCGGCGTCCAGGGCATTGCCGAGTCTTGTCCATGGGCCGTCGAGGCTGGGGGCGGAGTGGATGGGGATGTGGGTGTCGACGCCGTAGGAGTAGTATGTGTCTCCGTCGCGGATGATGCTGGGATCGTGGATGTTCAGGTCGGTTCCATGGGTCTGGGGGAAGGGTTCCTTGGAGGATGAGGATGATGATCTTGGTTGCTGGATGCTTGCCGCATTGGCGAGGGACAGGATGGACAACGAGGCCAACAGCTTTAGCTTTGATGCGATCATTTTTCTCTTTCTTTCTCTTACACCTAAGGAATGTATATACGCAACACAACGAACGACGCGGGGGTGGGATCAGCAAACGAAGGAATGGAAATATGAACGAATGAATGAACGACTTTAACCTCTGGAATCCTTCACGTCAATCGAAAAAAAAAAAAAAAAAGAGAAACGGCCTGCCATGAGGGAAAACAACATGATAAGTACTGATTTGGTCCGGCAGGCGATCATGTTGCCCGAATCCGGTATCGAGTCAGGAAGAGCAAAGAGAGGACTTTTGGTTCATCGCATTCGTGTGACACATCCAGAGCGAATAACTAGCAATCATTTTTTTTTTTCCCAAATGAGACCCAGATGGCCACTGAGTACAGCCCACATCCCCCCATAATGAGGCATCCTAATGGGGGCGGGAGGAGGAGGATCCGGGATGTGCAGTGCCGATTACCTGGCAAGGCATCGTATTGGAATGCGGAACCGCTATTCCTCTCTAGATGCAGAAACGACCTGGTCCATAATGCGGATGGAGACTCAGGAAAGGCGGTCGACGAATGCGAAACCGTTCCAGGCGGTCGAAAAAAGGTTACTTGATTCAAATTGGGACCCATAACGGCGATCGGACTAGGGGAAGAAAGGCAGACAGGGCTAAAGACAAGCTCCTGAGTGCGAGTTAGCCTGAGTTAGCTTAACTCCGAGCTCACTATGGAGCACAGAGTACGTACTTCCTGCTGCTGTGTATGAGCACATCATCTGCAGAGCATGGCCCGTATCCCGGAAAGAAGGGAAGGATCGCCCGAGAAGGCCGAAAAAGAAACCGACGACGATTCATCCCAAAAACGGGATCCTGGCACAAGCTCTGTTGCCCTTTATTTTGCCTTTCTGAGCGCGTCAGTGATCGACGGCATGGTTGTCTGGAGGGAGCGCCTGTCGATCTGGTGTGAGCGGCGCCGGGGGCTGTACTTAGTGTGCTCCGTAGCACTGTAAGGAGTCGGTGTCTCGTTGTCTCCTGCAATAATTCGGCCGTATTCCTTTGTTCCATAAGAGATGATCATGTTATAACAGGATGCACTATAGCGCCCATCATGGCAAGGCGCATCCTACTTGCATTGCCGAGTTGACTGGTCTCTTTCCCTGGTTCCGACGCGGATCCTCCGAGGGAAAAGAAGAACCGATGCTCCGTCCCTTGTGTGCATGTGTTTTGGTGTGCACAGAGTTTGTCCGAAACGATAAAATGACAAAAAAGGAACTGAATTCAGACGGATCCAAAATATTACAGGCAGATAATAACGCCTTCAAAATAACAAATAGCGAGCAGCCATCAATCATAATGCCGGTCCAAAAAAAGAATGAATCCACTCCCCCAACGCCCGGGATTTGCTGCGGTTCTCGCCCATACAGCTCCATCACAAAAAAAAAAAATATCTGGTGTCTCCTTAATCCTTCTCGCTGTCTCGCCCTGTCTCCTCTATCGCGCGACGATCTTGTCCACCTCGTCCTTGGCCTCCGTCCATGTCTCCAGATTCTTCCGTGCCCAGTCGAGATGGCACCGCGCGTAGGCCACCTAAAACCGAGTTTAACTTCTGTCTCGATATATAAAGGAGCAGTAGTGCTCTGTGGTTTGACCTTGATCAAAAAGAAAAGGGGAGACTCACCATGTAACGTCGCAAATCCGCTTCTTTGTCCCTCTGGAACCGCTTCAGATCCTGCAATACCCCTGTGCTCGCATCCTTGACATCCTTTTCCGAAACCTCCAGTGCTTGCTCCAACTGTAGATCACAGGTCAGATAAACTTCCATATTCGTCCCCAGGCAACTGCATTACACCGGGGAGCAAGGGATGACTTGACGTACCTGTGATAAGCTCTCCTTGGTCTTTCCTATCTGGTCTCGACGTGTTCGTTCCGGATCAACGTCTACAAATCCGTGAACAGCGTGACTGATCCGTCCAAAGATTTTATTTGCCACAAATGTTCCACTGGAGGTTTTGCGATGCGCCGGTGTCGTTGATGGCGGAGCCATATATTCCTGTCGCCTCGCTGTTGTTCCTTGCGACGCCCCCGGTGCGGACCCCATCGACTCCCCATGTGTGGGTGGGAAGTCAGAATCAATTGATGCCGTGTCTTCTCCACCAGCTCCTGTGCCGGCTCCGGTGCCTCCTGCAGTACTGCTACTGCTGCTGGGGCGTCCGTCGCCGTTGTCAGTTACATCACCGGGAGTAGCTGACGAGGGAGCCGATGTGCTGCCGCCTGCGGCTGAGGGTTGCGAACGGTGAAGAAATTGGTCAATTCGTTGCGCCTCTTGTTCACTTCGTTCCAGAGACTGTAACAGAGTCTTCTTCTTCGCCAACTCATCAAGGGTCATCTCTTGTTGCACCCGTTTGAGGACCCGGTAACGCAAAACACCGCGGACCACACTGGCAAACTGGGAGGTCTCCCGCATGGGCTCAGCGAAATTCGCACTCAGTGACGTTGACAGCTCTTCTGTTTCGATATAGGATGTGTCCGCAGCCTGGCCTACTCGTTCAATCGCTGCTGCCACGGTCGGGGATTGTTCAGACAGGGAGAATCCATTGTAGCGAGCTCCCAACTCCATCAAATCCGCAGACAACGATGACAGATGTGCCAATGTCCGCCGGTTTACCTTCTCGATATTCCCCTGCAGGAGCAATTCCAACTCGCGCGTAGATGCCTCGAAATTGATAAAGTATGGATCCAATTCCTTTTCGCTCAACTTCCGTGACTCCGGTGGGAAACGTCCCAGGATATCGGGTCCGAGTGCGCCCGTGAGATGCGAGGCAGTATCAGTGGGCGACGTAGATGACGGAGCAGAGCCGCCAGCAGACTTCAATTTCGCAGAAGCTGAAGGAACCGGTAGCCAGAAATGAGCCGGTGTAGGATTCGCAGGATCGAGAGGAGGGGCTTGTAGGTAATTCTTCGGCACGGACGACGCAGGCGGCGAATGAAGGACTTCGCTCTGCCGTAGTGAAAGAAGTTAGTATTTCACGATCGCAAAGGCATGATTTGATATCGGTTCCAGCACATACCCAGCTCACGTTCGGGTCCATGAATCTCCACCACACACCATCCTCCCGGATCTCCTTCATTCGACGGCAACGGTTCAGGAAGACACCAAGCATGCGCTTGCGGAGGTCGATAATGGCCGTGTCTTCCTTGGCTTTGGTTGGTTTAGCAGCATAGTCTGCCATGGTATGTTTCTCTGGGATAGGTGGGACAACGAGGGTAGGGTGCAGATTGACAAGCGTCTGTCGTAGAGAAGCGAATTCCGAGTACCGTCGACGTACTTCCAGATCCTATACATAGACATTATTAGATCTGCCCTCAGTATCCCCTCAAGCAAGTTGGCCATACCCCAGTCCGTATCGTGTAGACAATAAAACTCCCACCACCCTCATGGTTCTTCCCCGCATCCGTGATGAGAATAGGCATCTCAGGGTTCTCATGGAGGATCTGCTCTATACGACTGTCGTAGACACTCCGCCGGAGAAACCCAGGGCCAGCCTGCTGAGCACCGTATGTTCCCTCATCCTCTTCATCACTAATCTCATTCTCGCGGGACAAGAAATCGGGCGGATCCTGGCTGGACGCGCGACTGGAGGGCGACGGAGGAGTAGATTCTTGTTCATCAAACAAAGCTATAGACAACCAGATCAGTAATCACAACAGCTTGCTTCAGGACATTGTGCTTACGGCCAGAGAGAGCCGCGGAATGGAGTGAGTCGGACAGATGCGCCTCGTTGTCGAATGCGCCGTAGGGATTGTTATCCTCGTCGTTCCACATGATGGTTACTGGGCTGGTTGACGCCCTTCTTCAATTTAACACAAGATATAAAGCGGATGCAGCATCCAGGTAAATCAAACAACAACACCAACAGCAATCAATAGAGATGGTTCGTCGGTTCCTGCCTGGAGATTTCGCGGGGAAACGTCACTGGGTCCGGCACACCGCAAAGACCCTCTGTGCAGCGTTAGTCAGCTATGCAATTTATGCAGCTCATCTCCACAACCAGTTCTTACTGTTTCATTTTTCATTGAGTCTGTCACGAGTCCTTGAGAATAATGTTGTAAATAGTTAAATCCCTAAGCTATTTACAGTCCCTGAAAGCCGTGGGAAACAAATTGCCCATCCAACATATATTTCCGCATACACTCGCCCTGAACCCCGAGATGAACACCAACAACTTCAACTACCAGGTATCTTTTGTCGACGAATTCTGCCCCCCTCCACCCCATTCTCCTTGACTCAGCCCCGACTGTGTCGCTGCCTGTCCCCATTCAAGCGACGTTCCTGTGTTGCTCGTGTTTGACCATCCCCCCTGCGCGGGTGCACTAGGGCTGCTTTGTTCGGTAGCTGGTGCGGGACTGTCGGCTGACCACTCGCTCGTATCGCGTTGCTTTCCCTTATCTTCTGGTGTGTTTGTATTCGTAGAAGGAGGAGGCGAAGTGTGCGTCGAGGGAGGATGGGGAGCAGGAGGAGCAGTCATCTTCTCTCGCTGTCCGTTTAAATAGTCCCTCGTCTGTCTCGCGATCAAGGGTTCTGCGATTGATTCGCGTGCCACTCTCTTTTCTCGCTTCTTTCTCGCGGGTCTCTCAAGCCGTTCCACTGGCCCGCCGGAGCTGGATGTCGATGTCGAGGGTGCTTGCACCGGAGCCAAGTACCTAACTGGCATGCGCTGCTTTCCAATGTGGTAGCTCACCAGCAGTTCCCGTTTGAATCTCCTTTTCCAGTAGCGAAATGCCAGCCAAGAGGCTACGACCGCTCCCAAGGTGACGATGATTATGACGCAGATGGCGACGTTCTTCTGCATGGTGCTGTTGCGTTTTCGACTGTTAGATTTTATGTGTGGATGCAATGGATATGAAGAGTTGCCCACGTTTCGTCGCTTAGCCTGTAGGGTAATTCCTGGTCTGGAAGCTCCTGCTGGCGAGGATGCGGGAAGTTGCTCTGCTCATGTTAGGATGGTACAAGGGCCATTAATATTTCTTGAAAACATACGATGAATCTTGATTATCTGAATAAAGATAAAACGAAAGATTTTTTAAACAATCAAATCTTGGTATTACTGCTCGGCGTGTTGTGGGAGGAGTGATTTTTTTTTTGACATGTTTGGATGCCCTAAACAATCACTTGCTAGTTGTTCAGGAAACCCGCGCAGTGAATAACAACTCAGTGAAAACAACCAAAACAAAATCCATACCACTTTTGTCTATAACCTAAGCCTATTTACACATCACATCATGAGATCTCCAACGCATGCTCAATCCCCACAATCCAGTCGTGATGAAGACACGCAGTCTTCCCGTTACTGAGTAGCAACTCAAGCTGTCCCTTGAGCACAACTTGACCATTACCCAACAAAGCAGAAGCAGGAAATTCCTTTGACGCCAAAATCGCCGCAATATTGACAACCCTCATGCCCAGCGTAAAGATCTCAGGCTTTGAAGCCCAGCCCAAAAGTCCGTCTTTGCCAGCGTCGTCAGAGGTAATCTTGACCAAATAGTCCAGTCCGCCATTTACCCAGGTGAATAGTTTCTTCACTGTGGCCTCTTCATATGACGCTTCGCTGAGATAGAGGAGTTTCTTGGGCCAGATGTTGACTTCGCGGACATCGTCAATGAACAGGTTTTGCTTCTCCTCCACGAACAATACTGTGCTTTCCTTTCTAAGCTCGGAAATGGTATCGGAAACAGGAACAAGTTTGGGTCTGTCGATGGATCCGCCGATCCGGGGCTCTTGGCCAGTGCTGTACCGAACAATCTTTCGACAGAGGAACTTGGAGTCCGTATAGTTGCGTGTAATGAACTCCGCAAGTAGACTGGCAGCGTTCAAAGGAGATAGAGCAACGGCCTTTAAAAGAGATACCGAAGAGTACGAAAGAACCCACGATGCTGTCGACGTGGCAATATCGCGAAGTTCTTCGTCGTCGTCGTTCAGCATGTCATACAACACAAGGTAGGCGTCCAGGAAGACGTGGTCCACTCGAGGAGGACTGCCAAGCGGACGCAAAACACGTGCAAATGTATTTAGAGACGCCACAGCTGCGTGTCTAGTCGTGAATTCCTAGGGGTTGTCAGCACCCGCCCACTAAATCAGAGAGACCCGACTAAACATACCGTTTCCTCCTGCATGGAAAACCGAAGCTTCGTCGCCCACTTGCGGAGATCATATTCATACGCTGATAACGATTGACCCTGGCTTGAATTGATCCTTGCCACAAGAAGGCTGCCTTGAAGGCGTAACTCTGCGTCGGCTAAATCCCTACTCCGTGTATGTGCTTCCGCGTCGGAGTCCAATTGCTTGCTTAATGCTTCCCACGGCAAATCAACACCCTTGATATTGTCATGACGGAAGTCGAGCAAAACCTCCAGAATGTCTGCCAGGTTCAGGACTGCTTCTCCCTTGACCTCCTCTGAATAGTCTCCTAGGATAACGGACACATAGAGATTGAGCAATGTGCATCTGTATTGTTCCTTTTCGCCAAAGACTTCCTGTGTCCTCTCCAACAACCACCTGCCAGCATTTGAATCGAAAGCAGAGACACTTTGAAACAGGGACGTGAATTCCTCGACTCTTCTCGAAGCAAAGAACCTCAGACATTCGGCCCATGAGAAGACTCTGCGGAGTAGAGACGAAGCACGGGTGGTATTTAGAGCCTTCCAGGAGGGATGAGATGAATCGAACACGTAGTTCAGAACGTCGTGGAAATCGTAAGCGCTGAAAACCTCATCTAAGAAGGGTGCGATTTTGCCTGTGGGGAATATTAGCGACGGAAATCCATAAATACGAGAGAAATAAGGTTTCATACCTTCGACTCCTACCTCAACACTCTTTTCGGCAATATCTGTCAATACTTCCACGAAGGCCGTGGCAAGGAACGGCGATCGCGCAAGAGGAAACAATGCAGCGAAGACATCTCTCACAATGGAAGTCACTTCTTCCGTTTGTCCTAGGCTCGTTAGATAAGGAGTCCCACGAGGAGAGTGTAATGGATGTAACGTACTGTTCCAGTCCAGGAGAGACGATGATGTGAGTCTCCTCAAGGCAAATCTGACACAGAGTGCCTTTCCATGAACAAAATTCTGTGTCTTAATACCCTGGTCAATATCAAGTAGCGCTCTAATTTCGCCTAGGATATCAGAACGATCCAAGAGTGATGCATAGACACGGGCCGCATGCTCCCTAATACCCCAAACAGGACTCTTGAGCTGCTCGCGGACCAGCTGACGCAACATCATCTCATCAGGACCAGCGTATGTCGGAACCTTTTCACCGATCAGCTCAAGAGCGGGGAAAACTCTCTCTGTCAGGACAGCGTTGTCTTCATCGCCGTCTTGGTTTGCACCTGGCGATGCCAGAAGGCTTGACAGAAGCTGGACCAACCCGGGGTATTTCTGGAATGAGATACGAGCTCCGGGCTCCGATCCAGAGGTCCCGCCGAATCCTAGATTGGATCCGGTAATAAGTCGACACATTCGCGTCAGCAGAGCGCGGAAGAGCATCAATCCGGAATTACGGAGAGCCCAGCTAAGTCTACGTTAGCTTGCTGAGAATGAAATCTTATTGCCAATACTCACATTGGTGATCCAAGCCGCTCAGCCGACAGATTGAGAGCGGACATGATGAAGGGCACAGTATGCGGACCGAGCTTGGTGTTGGTGAAGATATCCTTCAAGCAATTCATCGCATGAACCTGAGGTAGCTCCATTTCTTGACTGCTCGTGTCTTGTTTGGCAGGTAAGCGAGAAATCTCATAAAGGTCACCGATAACATGCTTGAATAGCGGCCCGCCGGGCTTGGATGTGAGAATTCCAGTAACCAGTGCCGGGAGTCCGGCCGAACGACGTGTAAGCTTTGATGCCGTCTCGAAAATGATTTTATTTGCTTCCTTTATCCACTGTCAGTGAACCGACTGCTTGATTACAATTAAGATTCCCTTACCTGATACCACGCATCAGGTAGCGAGGAGATAGCTGGATCTTTCGATTGACCACAGCGTTGACAACAAGTGGCAAACGTTTGGGACACGGTCGAGAATGCACCTCTATGGCGGAGTTCAGCAAGCTGAATGAAGCTAGCGCTTCCAATCTTCTCGTAGTCAGCTCTCTTGAGCCCTTGCTCCCCTTGGGGTCCATAATTGAAGTTCGACAGAGTTGCGTAGAGCAGAAGGCTACAACAGTCAGCAAATAAATTCAAAGATATCAGAACGCATATGTACCTTGATTCCCGTAGAGCACGCCATGAGTAGGACAGAATATCCTTCGGTCCAACCGACAGGTCCTCGGTCGGTTCGTCTGTATGCCCCTCAGGAGAGTCAATGCAGAGTACAGGTTTAACCTCGTTCCAGATATTGTCGCAGAGCAATACTATCCTTGCATGAACAGACTCCCATCCCTGATAGTTCGTTCCCGACTGATCCGAGATGAGGGAGTAGAAGTTGGGAGTCAGAACAATGTATCTGAGCCCAGAGACATAGCCATGGAGAGGTGCATCACGCATCGAAGAATTGAAAAGACCACCTGCAGTTGAGAGCTTTTCTTCCAACTTCTTTAGAATGATATCGACAACCCCGGCCTTAGTTTCCCACCAGACCGACTCAGACGTAGCACCACCTGAAGCTGCTGTACAGAAAAGCAAATGGTACAATCTGGCGACGGTGTCTGCATGATCGGCTCTACTGGTATTGCTTGCTAGCCTCTCAGCTCGTTCCAAGGCTGTTGTCAGTTGAAGCACTGTATCCACCGGTTGCTCTGATTGACGCAGACCAGCCAAAAGAATGTTTCGAGGAAACAAGTTTATCAGAGTGAGTGCCGTTGCCCTCACTTCCTCGAATGGATCAAGCAGGAGGTCGACTAATAACCTAAGGAGCTTGACGTCGAATATTTCCATGTCGAACTTCCACTTAACCTCATTCCCATCTGTTTTGTGAGGAGGAGCACCATGAACTCGGGGGTCCAGACCAGCCTCTAGGATAAGTCTTAATGCTTTCAGCGAAGTGATATGACGAGGGTATGAAGCTGTAGGCTGCAAGTCAGACTTCAAGAAATTGATGTAGGCTGTCATGCATTCCCAAGTCTCGGAATCGCTTATTGCAAAGGCAGGCTGTTTCTTTTGATTTGCGGGCGCAGTGACTTCGGTCTGGTCCTCTTGGTCCTTTATGATACCACCCTTGAGACGGAGAATTAGCCTACGCGTTAAGCTGAGAATCTCCCCCCGCATATATGGATCAGGATCAGCGTGCATTGCAGGCAGACCTTTAAGAAGAGACCGCATAGCAGCCGAAGTAACAGGCTTGGTTATGGTTGGAGCTGTAATTAGTAAAGAAAGGGCTGCTATTCTGATACTGGGCTCTCGGTGAAGGAGACATTGACCGATAACTTCACTCTTCACGACCAGGGGTTGCTCTTTGGGTTGCTTGGATGAAGCGGCCTTGGAGAAATATCCTATAAAAAGTAAGCTAGCGGCTTAGAAGACTCATGGGGGTATATTTACTATCTTCATGAACGAGTCCAATTTTCTTCGCCCCTTGCAATGCTGTAAAGAGGAGCATGAACTCTTCAGAAGAACCATCGGTCATGTCGCCAGCGACAAGGCTCTTGTATGGTAAATTGTCCATGAAGAAACGGAATCCATTAGAGTCAATGCTAGACAAAGGATAAAGGATCTGGTTTGACATAAACTCTAGACCATCCAGGTTTTGCAGCATAACGTGCTTGACCGGAGGAACCCAGGATGACATCAGATCTTGTGTCTCCTCTGGAGAGAAGTACCTGGGGTCTGGGGCCGCTTTTAGTTTTTGGAAAAGCGCTGCAAGAGTGGCTCCGGCAGACGAAGCAAAGTCTGCATTTTTTGCTTGTGACAGAAAGCCCAGGACAAATATCTTGGCTGCAGTGGCTTTGGACCAGAATTCACTGGTACTCTGGCTTATGAATCGAGGGATATCTATCGATAGGGCTTTGCAGTCACCTTGGAGAACCGGCGTCCATCTTTCATGATTCTTCAAAAGCCAATTTTGAACTCTACAAATAAGTTCAGCCGGCGTAATCGCATTTTTGCGAATGAAGATCTCCAAAGAGACGAAGGACGGCTTCCGTCGAGAACGAGGCTCGCCAAGTACGATGCTGGGAACTGTCTCATCGACAATCTTGGACAATATTTGCTCTGAGCCCTCTTGACTGCGTTGCTTCGTTAGGATCTTGACCAAAGAAGTCAAGACCTGCTTCATGGGCTTGGGCTTGGTGTCCTCGAATCGGTCCAGGTAGACTTCGAACACGGCAAGCCATGTGTCATGGGAATAGACGAGCTGTCTCGTCCTTTCATGTTTGGAAGCAGTGGCAGCATCTAAGAATGCACCCAAAGCATTGCACGAGGTCGTCGTATGGTCATGGGAAATAGACGCTGTAGAAAAGGTCTTGAAAAGACTTTGCCATACCCGGTTCACTTTCCTTAACAAATGTGTTAGATATACTGTATAATCAAGATTGCACCGGAACATACTCAGAATTGTTGCATTCATGCGTAAACTCCACCAAAGGCCCCTTGGAAATCTTTTTCAGCATGCTTTCCGGCACCACATCTATATTCTGCGAAATGGTTTCCATGTCCGGCCATATTGTGTCGCCGCGGATACCAGTTGATGAGTCAAGTTCCATGGCCCTACAGATCCCGCATTCCTTGCGCAGCGCAGAGCCTTGCGATTAAACAAAATCAATTGGATCTTGTCGAGTAGTACTCTGTATCGTGCACAGTCTTGTCCCCCGCGATGGATTTTCGAAGAGGGTCTACCCAAACGGGTTAGTGGCGGAGAAACCTTAGTCCGGGGCGGGCAGTCACGGGACTGAATTTTTTGTTCCCGGGCTTCCTCATATCGTGTCAACCCGAGGCCGCCGCACGCAAGCAGTATTATTTGAGGTGGAACGCTGTCGCTTTCTCCGGATTTCTCTTCTTCCTCCTATATCCCTCTTAATTTGATTTCCTTTTGTCCTTCTTCCCACCTCAAATTTCTCCACCATGGCTATTTGGGATTCGTTTAGCGGCCGCAAACAGGCCCAGTCCGACCCTTTCGACCCCTCGACCGCCGCACAGGATGCTACATCTTTTCTCTCAGATGCCGCAATTCCTGACCCTACTCAACTTCACCCTCTGTCCGGCTTGAACCAAGACACCCTTGACTACATCACCCTTGAAGACTCCGCGCTCGATGAACTGCCCGGTTCGCGATCCGTTCTGCCGTCCCGCGGATGGTCGGATGACCTATGTTATGGAACTGGCTCTACCTATCTGGCGGGATTGACGCTGGGAGGAGTATGGGGTCTTGCTGAAGGATTGAGACGGACACCGGTCACTGCGCCCCCGAAGATCCGACTGAACGGTGTTCTGAACTCGGTAACCAGAAGAGGTCCTTTCCTCGGTAACTCTGCGGGCGTGGTGGCTATGGTGTATAACGGTCTTAACTCGGGGATTGGGTATGCTCGGGGGAAGCACGATGCTGCAAACAGCATCATTGCTGGTGGTCTGAGTGGAATGGTTTTCAAGAGTACCCGGGGGCTCAAGCCCATGGCGATCTCGGGAGGCATTGTGGCCGGTATCGCAGGCGGCTGGGCTGTAAGTGCATACACATTGAGATTGTGAGATTCTCATCGCTGATAAACTGTAGGTTGTGAGGAAGGCTTTCCTGTAAATGCTGGCGCGGCCAGTTTGTATTCTAGCACCCAAAAACGAACCGAACCGACTTGATCTCGAAACGTCAGTGGTCCGGAAATCCATACCCTTTATGCTCTCTCCAGCAAGCGGACCGACTTAACCATCGGCTTTCTTCCTTGCTTTTGCTCACGCTGTATCAACAACAGTTTTCTTTTCTTTTCTTTTCTTTTCTTTTCTTTTTTTTTTTTCAGCTATCTATCTCGTCTGAATCTCTCTTCTCTTCGGCGCTCAGACTATCCATTTATCGCATTATCTGTGGATTGGGAGGCAAAAGCCGGCATGATAATGGGTTCTTGATGTTTGTTCTTTTTATGTACATATAGAGGTTTCCAGCGTTGGCTTGTGGTGAAAATGTGTCTATGTCTGAAAAGTACGCTTAATGATACTCGGAGTTAAGTCAAATTTCTTGTGATATCGAGGTCAGTTGCTTCTGATGATATTAAGTTTTGATAGCTACAGGAACGGTCCCTATTCTGTTTCTTTTATTCGAGAACATAACCATGCTGCCAATTCAAGCGGCGTTTCCAAGCAAGCGTAATGTTCAGATTTGACATAACGACCTCCATCTATATTAGTCCCCTTTTCCAATGACAATCGAACCATATCATTGTGACCTTTCAGTACGGCAAATCTCGTGCTGCACACCCAGTCAACGGCTTCTCGAAGGAAAAGCTCTGCTATGCGTCAGCTATATTGTTTGTTTGGATGCGGCAGGACCAGTTTGCTATTGATGAGTTTAAGTTTCCCCAGGTCTTTGACACCGCCGCAGGTATAGACCTGTTTGATGGTCTCCCGGAATATATTGAGCGGGAGATCCAGAGTTCACATCTTGCATCCGGTGTTGAATAATGGTATCGTATGCTTGATGATTTGCCAAAGAGTCTTTCAGTCAGGGAGTTTGATGATAATTTTGAATATTGTGCAGAGATAGAGGTGATTCACTAGGATCCTTGTCATATAATTCCCGGGGCTATCAATAAGCAAACAATCCATTCAACTCACCGTGGCATGTCTTCCACCAGGGCGAGTAACCTTATTTGGGATCAACCAGGCCAAATCACGACCTGCCTGTCAATGAGCTGGATGACACCAAATTATGAGTCAAGCAACCTATAGATCAAGCAATCAGGATTAACGTGTAATTGGTAACTGGGGAACTTTCCCCAATTTAGATTTACCGGCTTACCAATACTGCCGTCCCATTTTACTTGAATGAATGCTGTAGTGACCATATCCATTAGCAAGGAGGATCCCAGATATGTCATGATGAGCTGTACAACTCTTATAATCCCCCATAATCTCAGACTATCCACCCTCAATGCCTCCCATGGAGACCTAAGTTCTGCCATGGGCATCATCTATGCATTTACCGGTCGATTGCATTAGGGTTCTTTTGGAAAGGGTTGCCATAAAGGAAGTCATGATGGGGGGAAAGGCAGCTCTGAAGGCTGCAGTGGGAAGAGAACGAGAATAGGTCGTCAAGATGTTCAGATTACATTGACGAGGAGTGATTATGTTGCAATCCGGACTTACGAAAATAGCTTGTAGAGTTTGAACTAGAGAATGAATTGCTTTTCTGAACCATTCATATCATGCAACAAAAGGAACCTTTTTTATCATCCCATAAATCAAACTAGCACATAGCATAAGAATTACAATTCATAACCCTACTCTTACTCCACAGAGTCCGTGATACACCCGTGACTAGCATCCTTGACAGTCCTGTTCGCATCCAGTTAGCATCACATTCAAACCCAGCATCTTCTAGAACATATTCCAGGCCATATTCAAAGAAAAAAGACAGCACTTACCGGGCGTACTTCCCGAGCGTCCCCCTCATCGTCAACCCCGTCGGCGGCAACTTACCAGCCGCCTTCCTCTCCTCCCACTCCTTCCGTCTCTCCACAAGCTCCGGCTGCTCGACCTCGAGGTCCAGAATACGCTTCTCAGCGTCAATAGTGATCACGTCACCGTCCTTGACGAGACCGATGGGTCCGCCAACGGCGGCTTCGGGGACAATGTGGCCGATCAGGAAACCGTGGGAACCGCCGGAGAAACGGCCGTCGGTGATGAGCGCGCAGGAGTCACCGAGACCAGCGCCCATGAGGGCGGAGGAGGGCTTGAGCATTTCTATGTCGTCATTAGTATGTTTTTGGTGATGCTGGGGTTGGAGGGGAGGAATACCAGGCATGCCGGGACCACCCTTGGGTCCGGTGTACCGGATGACAACGACAGTCTTCTCATCCTTCTTGATCTCATTGCGCTCCAGCGCGGCAATAAACTCATCCTCCTCATCGAACACACGAGCCTTACCGGTAAACGAAGTACCCTCCTTACCAGTAATCTTACCAACACTACCGCCCGGTGCCAACGAACCACGCAGAATCTGAATGTGTCCAGTCTCCTTGATCGGGTTCGACATGGGACGGATGATCTTCTGGTCCTCGGGGAAGTCGGGCACCTTCTCGAGGTTCTTCGCCAGCGTCTCACCGGTAACGGTCATGCCAGAACCGTCAATGACACCCTCCTTCAACAGGAACTTGAGCAGCGAGGGCGTACCACCGATGTTGTGCAGGTCAGCCATGACGTACTTGCCTGAGGGCTTGAGGTCGGCGAGGAAGGGGGTGCGGTCGGAGACCTTCTGGAAGTCTTCGATGTCGAGTTTGACGCCGACGGAATCGGCAATGGCAATCAAGTGCAGAACAGCGTTGGTCGAACCACCGGTGATGTTGACGACGATCATGGCGTTCTCGAACGCCTGGCGAGTCAAGATATCTGAGGGGCGGATGTCCTCGACCAGCAGCTTCCTGATGGCCTCACCGGCCGCCAGACATTCGAGGTCCTTGGCGGCGGATTCAGCCGGGTTCGACGACGAACCAGGCAGAGTCATACCCATAACCTCAATAGCAGTAGCCATCGTGTTAGCAGTGTACATGCCACCGCAAGCACCACCACCAGGGCACGCATTCCGGATAATATCAAACCGCTGCGGCTCGGTAATATCCCCCGTCAAAAACTGCCCATACGCCTGGAACGCAGAGACGATATCAATATCCGCATTCCCCTGCATAGCCGCACAACCAGGCTTAATCGTGCCTCCGTAAACCATCAGACTCGGCCGGTTCACGCGCCCCATCGCCATAAGCACACCAGGCATATTCTTATCACAACCCGGAATGCTGATATTCGCATCATACCACTGACCCCCCATAACCGTTTCAATCGAGTCCGCGATCAGATCCCGACTTTGCAACGAGTACCGCATGCCCTTGGTCCCCATACTAATGGCATCACTCACGCCAACCGTGTTGAACTGAAACCCCACCAGCCCGGCCTTTTGCACGCCGTCCCGCACTCGGTTGTTCAGGTCCAGCAGGTGCATGTTGCACGGGTTGCCGTTGTACCAGACGGACGAGATGCCGACCTGGGCTTTGTTCATGTCTGCTTCGCTCAGGCCGGTGGCGTACAGCATGGCTTGTGATGCACCCTGCGAGATGGGCTGGGTGACATGGCGGGAGACTTTGTTGAGGGCGGAGTCGGTTTCAGCGGGGGTTTTGTTTGCACGGGGGAGGGTGGTTGAGAGGGAGCGACTGTATTCACGGTGGTTGTTAGTAGGTGGTCAATTGGTGGTGGTCCGCAGCTGCTGGACTGGACCCTGATGGTAGCGTAACGTACAGAGCAAAGGAAGTCTTGGACAGGCTCCGCAAAGCAGAGGGGAGACGCCCCCGGGGTTGTGAGAGAAGCATTTTGCAATTGACACACAGTCAGGTTGTAATTGTCGAAAAGAAGAGGAAGAGGAAAACAACGGACAACACCCCAACTCTCTCTCTGTCTCCAGAAAAACGCCGTCCGGAGTTGAGCCGGAGCTCCGCGGGCAGCAGCGAAGTCGGTGCTGGATCGGGACTGGTGCTGCCGATGCCGGGATTGGCCCAATCGAATGACCGGGATTGTCAGCGTTTTTTGTGTCGGGGATGATCTGATTACTCAGCTATACTTGTGCATTTTTCTATTGGGTCGGACACTTGTACTCTTGCTTCTTGACACTTCTTTTAAGTGGAGGCTCATGAGCAGTGTTGACTGGAATTGTATGCTAAGACAGGTCAAAATTATAAGCTAATAGGCAGAGATACTCGTATATGCTATGGGTATAAACAATCTAGCAACTAATTATTATCAAGGATAAGATCATGATCATGCATCGTCTCTCGGAAACCGAATCGTCAGAAGAGAAAAGAAAAAGAACAAGAACAAGACATGGCCATGGTGAATGACCGAATCGGGTCACGGCAAATAGGCGAAATGCTCAATATGTATGCAAAAAAGCATCACATGCAAATTAAGAAGAAAAGAAAAGAGTCCAGCTCTACGGCACCTCTTGGTCACCTCGTTTCAGTCCGCCAGGCACATCAATTGCATCCCGGACCCAGGGAATGGCGGCGATATCGTCAAGGGTCTTCCGTCGTGTGTTGCGCTTCAAGAGACCCTCGACGCATTCGTGAGCTTCGCCCCAATCCTTGCCCTTTTCGGGGTCCCATTCCTCATCACTGTTGGCATAGCGGTACCAACCCCACTCGCAACGTGCAATGCGGTGTGGTGTTCGCGCGCGGAGTTTGGCGGGATCACCACGAGTGCCAGGAAGAGCGTCAAAGGGCAGTCGGTTCTCCATCATGGCGTACAAGGACACACCAAGGGCCCACGCGTCGGTTGAACGTCCGTCATAGGCCTGGCCCATCAGGATCTCGGGTGCTGCATAGTCTTCACTACCACAACGGGTGTGGAGAAGCGGGCTCTCGGGAGGTTCGGGAATTCGTCTCGAGAGACCAAGATCACTCAGCGTGACAACGGCGCGATCATAGGTGCGCCAGTCGATTGGCTTGTGCATGGCGGCTGAGGGTATAGTCACGAGCACGTCTGATCAGTCAGCGAGACAATCCTGAATTCGGGTCGAAGAAAAAGGGATGACTAACTCTCTAGCTTGATATCTCGATGGACGATGAAGTTTTGATGAAGGTAGCGTACTGCAGCCACCAATTCCGCAAAGATACGTCGAGTGAGGCTAGGCGACATTGGTCGCGAGCTTGAAGATGCGACATCGAAAAGATCTCCTCCGGGACAATAGTCCAAAACCAACAAGGCTCGCTTCTCATCGTTGCCAAAGGCTTTGAGTTGAACGACAGACGGGTGATTGATGGTTTTCAGAATATCCACTTCACGCTTGAGGGACACTTCCAGACGTTCCTCATCCGCGCCACCAGCGGGACCGTACTCGATCACTTTGACTGCAACCAACTTCCGCGACGTCGAGGCCGTATCGACCATGGGAGCCAGATTACCGGTGCCGTCTGCTTGGTCCAGCTCCATGCGAGCAGCAAGGTTGACCTGACTGAACGTCCCTTGGCCAAGCTGGCATAGCTTGCGGTATTTCCGGGGCTGCTGGCTGCGTATTGATCGCACCGAGTAAACCTCTTCCGAATCACCCAGAGAGGCGGAACGGCTAACAACCGGTCCTTGCTGCTCATCATCAGCACCTCGACTGCTTCGGGGCGGCGTGAGCGGACGCGCGGCAGGAAAAGCAATCCCGCGTTGCACGGCCAGGTATTGTTCGCGGTGAAGACCGTTGGACTTGTCGTCAATACTTGAAGACGTTGCGATAAAATGAGGTGCACCCGATCCCGACGCGACGATCGGGCGTGGCTTGATGGGGATGCTGCGTCCTGGAGGCACATAGTCACTCAGACTGCGGTTTCGCGTGTGTCTGGGTGCTGGAACTTCGGGAATACTAGGAGCAGTGTCGATGGCCCGTTCCCCCTTCTCTCCGCTGGCATAGGGTCTCGTACGCGAGCGCGAGGTCGACCGTCCGAAGCGATGAGAGGATTCGCTCAATCGCAAACTGAGACTCGAGCCAGGACGAGAGATGGTCGACGGCGTACGAGACAGAGGTTGCGCATCGGTTCGAGACGGCCTCCATGGGGTAGCACCACCAATAGGCGAAGGCAAGGGCGTAATATCACCCATAGCCAGCAACTGAGGAGACGACAAAACAGAAGCAGCCGGAGACAAAGAATTGGTACTTGAATTGCGAGCAGCACGCAGTCCACGAAAACTGGGTGTCCGGGGAGGCAGGCCACTACTACCTGCGGAGGAGACGCTGTAGGTAACCATAGGATCGGCAGAATTCATAGGACTGGTAGTCGGGGGTACATCGGTCCGGATCTGTAACGAGGGCATATACTGGTGGGACAGATAAAGAGGTGGTACATTCTCATTGTTCTGCACCCAATCCGTCATGGCGGGGAAGGCATGGGCAGAACCGGGTCTGGAGGAGGACGAGGAAGACGAGGGGGCCGGCGACATGGCAGACGCCGGAGCCCCGTGGTTCAGCAACGGGACCGGCTGTGCGTCTTCATTATGCGGGTGAGATTGGAGGGTTGCATTGGCCGCATGTAACTCGGACTCGGGGTTGTTGATGTTGTCGGTGTTGCTGTTGGTGCTGTTGCCGCTTGAATTGCTATCGGAGCTGCAAAGGGACCCAGACCTAACGGTCGGTTTGGGACCATCGGAGTCAACCATCGAATTAGAGCAAATATAGACTAAATCCGGGGTGGCTGTTTCGGTTTTAGTATGATGGAATAAGAGGGCCTCTATTGCCTGGTGGTTTCCGTCGTGGCCGAGGGTGGAGCCGCCGTTGGCTTGGTGCTGTCACTGCAAACGGCAGGAAGACCCTGATAGGAGCAGATGAGTCAGATTGGGGGGAATATGAAGGGAATTTGTATGTAAATCCAAGACAAAGGAAGAGAAAAGGAAGAAGAAACCAGCAAAAGAGGCCCTATTAAAGGAAAATATAACCTCTCACAGGGGTCCGGGGGGCGAAAAAATCGAAAAAAGAAAAGAGAAGCCAACCCTGGACCGGGCGAGAATTCGGCGGGTGGAAGGAGGGTCAGTCCTTCCAGTTCGAGTCGGATATCTTAATTACCGCACGGACTGTTGTTTAAATGAACAGAGTCCTGTTCTTTATGTGAGTAGTTCTCGCCAGAATATTATTATCGTTTGTTTCAATGTTACAGAGTAATCATAATGTACGGAGTTACCCTGTATCTCAGAAAATGAAGCCAGCGGGGTCAGCTGATATGGTCTGCCTGGATTAGGACTAGTTTGGCCAGAAACACGCTACCCCGCATCGGGTAAGTGTGTACTACGAATCCTGCTCATGTATACAAAGACCCCGGGTACGTATTAGGGGTATTATGGATCCCGGGTCCGAGTACGGGGGATATAACTCTACCCTGTTCATTGAAAAATTGACTATCAACCAGGAATTACCCGGCACCTTGCATTCATGCGTATGGAGCTCCGTACATGGTACAATCTGAAGATGCCTTCCTTGCCTCAGGCATTCTGCCCTATCTCCATGGGCCTGAGCTCTCCAACCGGTATTGTACTGATCCCTGGAACGAAGTCACTGTACCAACAAACTAACGCTCATAATTACGTCGGACAATCACAATCCTGTTTTTGTGTTCTTTACTATATCAGAATTACGAGTACTCCGTACAGAGTAAAATGAAAGAAAAAAAAATTCTATACATAGCAAAAGTCTTTTCGTGATCGACACGCGTTTCCGAGTCTACGTAAGCTGTCACATGATCTGCACGGGTTTGCCTCCCACTCATCACTGTTTCCTTTACTAGTAATAGCAGTACAACTACAAAAGTGGACATGAGAATGTTGGACACGAACGTACCTTGACTCTCGTAATTTCGCATGCGTAGTCGCCGCTTCCGCGGCCTCCAACCGCTCAACCGCCCTTAACGCCTCCCCATCCTCCAACACAACGCTAATTCGCACAATATACCGATCTACCCCATACTCCGCCGCAAAGTCCAATTCTTGAAAATGCGCTAGCTACGCGTATGGGACCACCAGTGTAAAGCTCGTCCCTGCGCTAGGTCCCTTGCACACGTCTAGCGCGTCGTAGAAACACACCGCGCTCGTTGCGTGGTTGAAGATCATGCTTAGCAGGAATTCCGTACGCCGTTGCGGCGGCGATACTGTAGAACAGTGCCGAGGCTACCATTGTTGCGTAGTAAACGTGGTGGATGGAGGGGTGGGAGCAGAGGATGTTGGCGATGGAGAGGGCGATGGTGTTGCTGTGGTGGACGCGGGGGACGAAGTCGGAGCTGTTTGGACATGGTCATCGCGCCGAGGGGGAAAGCATTCGTCTTCGAAGGTGGATTCGAGCGCGGAGTGTGTCGTGGTTTTGGGTTTGAGGGTTTACGACCACGCTGATCTGTTGGCTGTCTGTCTTCCAGAGTATACAATGCTGGAGCTGCTTACCTCCCGGCCATTACATTGAACGCGCCGCTGAAGATCTCGGTCAAACTCGTCATGAGAACACCTACATATGGCAGCAAGTTGATATTGATAAACGTCCCCAGAGTCTCATCGCAAGCGACAACAAAGCCATACTCATCCGCCAGAGCTCTGAGTCGTAAGAGGTCGGACGACTCCAACAGTGGATTGCACGGGACCTCGCAAAACAGCGCGCGGATGCGTTGACCCGATTTCAACAATGCCTCCAGCTCATCCAATTCCCGCGCGGTAAATCATTCGAACCCGGCCATCTTCACGGCCTCGGGTGTCTCGACATAGGGCCATCTTCATATCACCAACATCGGCATCGTCATCATCCTCCAGCGTGCGCCCCGCTAACCCGTAAAACAGCTCAATTATACTCAGAGCCTGGAATTGTACTGAGCAACACCCTGGTTACATAATCAGTAGCCACCATCCACTTCGAATACAGAAAAACATCATCCGGCGAGATATTCTTCGAACCAGGCTCCTCTGACGTCACTAGCTCTGCAATCTGTTGCTCGATTTGCTGTTTCTCGCGACAAGCGGATTCCGTCCACAGTGCCGGCGCTAGCTCTGTTGTATTTAACATGCTGCAGCGGTTTGAAAAGCTGTACTAGATGATGTTGAATGCATAAAGTCGATTCGGTCTTTTGTAGAATTCCTTGTGTCTGCTGGACATGCCATCTCCCAATATACACCAGATCTTCCGGGCTTGTGGATGGAGACCTCGATTGTATATCATCGCGGCGAAGCGTCCCCAGCGGGCGTTCTCGTTCGATACACCGTTTGGTAGGTAAAAGGTCAGCGGCACCACTGTCTTGCTCGCATCCTTTGCTTTTAATTGCGAGACGAATCGCTGTGCCGTCGTTTCGGAAGGTAATAGCATGCAGTCGAGGTGGGTGTCGGCGATATTCAATCGCTATTGTACAATCACGCTTAAATCTTGGAGGACCTGATGGATATGAAACCTATCATTGTATCAATATCGCCCTCACCTATTGATACGCAGTAAATTAGCCACCTCGGATAAACTGTCTGCATTCTGCTCACCACCCTGTCTTCGTGTTTACCCCAGCTGATTACACTGCCCCATGTTGGCATTGAAACGCTGACGGACTGTCGATTCATCAATCAGGATTAGCGGTCACACCCCTGTAGCTCTTCTTCAGAATGACGTACATGCACCTGCACCAGCATTGGTAATAAAGATCCTGCTCGGCTCCACCACTAACCAAGCTGAAAGTTCAAACCATCAATCATCTGCAGCTCTCACGAGCCCATTTTCAGCTCCCCATTGCAGTCCACTCATAACCCAGATTCGTCCCGCCAGACTCCTCTAATCAGCATTTCTGGTCGAGGATATAAGGGTAGCCATGTTTTACTAAGTACTTCGTGCCTAGCTGTATATGGGAATAGCTCGTCTCTGGGCTCCGTAGAACAGCTGTCCCGATTTGGTTAGGGGCTTGGCATTCCAGATCCTCAGTGTCGATCGAACCCATAGGTTTGGCCAATGAACGATGGGGCATAGGCATCAGGGGCCAATCAGGGGGCATACTGATCAGGGAGGTACTTTCTAGTCTGTACTTGTAGAATAGCTAGGTGATTTGTTTTAGAGATCTAAGTGTACATTGACATCTATAAAGTATTGTTATGCACCCCTACGAACTTGATTTTCTAAGCACAACCGGACTAGTGCTACTTTACAAAAAGTGCTGCTGTCCACTCAAGAATGGAAGCATCAAATGAAAAGGATGCAAGCTATAGCACACGGGAGCCATAGCCACACCCGAAGATGTCTTTGGATGCCTGGACGAAACTCGCAACATTGCCGTGTTCAATCATGACGCCCTTCGGCTCGCCGGTCGACCCAGAAGTGTAGATCATATAGGCAAAATCATCATTTGAAGTGCTGTACTTAATATGCTCGAGTCTGCTTCCGTTGCTGGGATGGGACGAATCCTCGAGGTCTCCGAGCATTGCTTCCTCAACTAGTGCATCATCCACGATGATTTTTGGCTTGCAGTTACCAACAACAGCTGTCTTCCGCCTCTTAGTGGCTTCCGGATCCAGGTACACAAAAGCAGCACCGCACTTGAGTACAGCTAGGGACCACTCGATGACAGTGAATCCACGATGTAGGTGAACCAAGACCTTGTCGCCACGGTGTACCCCACGTTTCTGGAGGACTGAAAACGGTGTGTCAGCGTCGTTACCAGAGCCTAATCTTCAAGGACTTGCAAATGACCACTTACACTTGGCTTTCTGTTCGGTTGAAATGTAAAGTTCACCATAGGTCATCGACTAATTTAGCTAGCTCATATGTAAAGCGAGGCTGTCGGGATTTGATTCAGCATGCGCATCAAACCACTGGTGCACATGACAGCAGGGGTAGACCTGCTGCTGGTCCTGCACATGGGGCGCGACAGGGAGTGAAGGGTACTTGGGCAACCATCCCAGCATATCACGCAGCATCAAGCCATCCGTCTTGCTGATCGAATTGTACCTTCATTTCACAGGGCACTGGCCGGGAAAACCTGGGGATTGTAAATGACGCCAAACTTAACATGCTCTTCATACTCTAGGAAGCGGAAGAATAGGTCCCAGGAGCCTTCGACGGGAAATAGGCGGCATTCAGAATTGGCTAGCTTAGGTGAGTACGTGATAGCGACGTGAGGTGGCCAGTAATTGATGTTCAGACTGCGAGATGCACGCGCAACGTCAATGGCCGGGAACAATTCAGCCTTCTTCACAGCACTTATGTTCTTGCCGACGGCGCTAACAAGCGCCTTGAACTGCCGTCACCGCTGTGTAATGCCTCCCAAAGAGGAAGCCTGACAGGTACGACATTGGCGAACTGGCCGACACAAGCGTTCAGCTCACGCGGCCGGCTGCCGAAACCAATTGCAAGAGCCTCATCAAGACCGAATGGTGGGCGTGCTTTGTCCTCTACAAGTAGACCGACCAGGGCCGTGGCGACTCGAAACCAAGAAGTCTTGAAGAGCTGACTCCACACATCGAGTTCCTGTCAAGCAGACAACGTCAGCCTTTTTCACTCGAAGAACAGAAATTGAGATTGGGAGTGTTTCGTGGCTCCAATTTGCCATGAGTCGCTGTGAAGTGGTAATTAGGGGACATGGCGAAAGGAAGAGGTTACATATGACCCGCACAGATATTCACAGGTTTGGGAAATGTCGACCATGTATCGATCTTGCGATAATATTCCACGTCACGATTCACACTCCCTCGCAGTGCTCTGGTCTCGGATCTGTGCCAGCAGGACATTTTGCTGCTCTGCGTAGGTTGACGAACTAGCCCAGGCTCGCTGTGAGTAGACACATGTTAGCTTCGTTTGACAAAACTTTGACAAGTGGCTAACCTCTATCATATGCATTGCGCTGAATGCAGTTGGCGGTGGCAATTTGGTATCCAGGTTGTCCAGAAGCCCCAGGAACTCCTTGGAGATGATAGCCATCGACTGGCCGTCGACGATGATATGGTGACCGACAAGATACACACGGTACACTTCGGTGTCTTGAAGAATGATCCACCATGCGGGCAACTCATTGGAGAGAGGGAAAGGCTGACAGATGATCTGTTTCATGGCTTTCTCAGCTATGGTGGACCGTTCACAGTGCACGATGCGGACGTCGGGATCGACCGCATTTGCCAGGTATTCTTGAAGATGAGGCTTGCCATCGATTGATGCTATCATGCAGCGCAGGACAGCATGTCGCTCTGTCAACTTATGGATTACCGTGAGAATATTCAAAACGGGGGCAACCACAGGACGATTTTGAAAAAGGTCCCATTCCAAAGTGAGATTATACTTGGTGCTCGATGGTTCCGTTTGGAACTCAACCCACATACCCTCCTGGCTCTTGGTCAGAGGGTAGACTCGATTCGGAATTCCGGTCTGAACATATGGGTTTTTTTTGTTTGGCGAGACAAGCTACTAAAACAAGAGCCAGTGGAACAGATATACCTGTAATACAGTCGCTGAACACGGGCTTATATATACTGTATTGGCCTTGAAATAGGAGGGAGGGTACTTTGTTCCTAAGGGACTCCGCTTGGTACTCAAACGTGCCAAGTCAATGGCATAGCAAGTTGAATATGGGCCCCACGGCCGCCAGAAGGAATAAAATAGAATTGTTCAGAATACGAGAGGATGTGGAAATTCCTTCGTGTTGAAACCGGCCGACTTGGATCGCTGCAGGACGACAATCTCGATGTTCCTAAATCAATCGGGTCCAGAGAGACCGGAAACGTGGTCGATTGATCTCAAAATACACTACTATAAAGCACACAGTATGAACGCATAGCCGGATTAGCCGTACTTCTATGCTTGCTGTAGGTATAAAGTTGTAAGCATGTTAAGATACACAATGCTTATATACATACAAGTACTGTATGTAGTCGGATAATCCTTTGACCCACATTACTATTTCTGTTACAGCCGCAAAAAGCTTGAGAGCAACTGACCCAGAAAGCATAACTGAAAAAAGTTAATCCGAATTCGACTAATCGATCAAGGGTACAAACCACCAATTATACCCCCTAGACCGTCTCCCGGGGATGTTCGGCCCGAAAACGATGACTTCGGGAGGGGAGGAGGGGCTTGTTGACCCAACGTACGGCCCCGAGAGGGCAGAGTGTAGGATGTTCGTCTGGGATATCCGTAATGTACACAGTGCTGCTCTACGAACTACAGTACATGACACAGGTACAAAGGGTTGGTTCCATGCTGGTTGAGATGGTTCGGGATCTGAACTAGCCAGGTAGACAAAAGAGTATGCACACAATATTTTGCCTGTGGAATGGGGCGCCCCTAACGGTAATAATCGATTGATCCTTTCATAAACCATCTGGCGTGCGTCATGAGCTGGTGCCTTGAGATCTTTCGTCGATTTAAGCGCCGGAATGGTCGGTCAAGTTTGGGTCTTTCCTTTTCTCATAATCATCTTTCTCTCTTTTTCTTTCTTTCGCAATTCTTCTATCCCATTCCGTTACCCTTTTGAGAATTATAGGAGCTATATCATAGCAGTGATACTCCTATCGTCATGACCTCCACTTCGTTGAATCGGACCGCGTCGCTCGCAACATTGGCTATTGTGTATGACATATACATATGCAATAATAGCAAATGCTAATTTCGATTCTCATACTAGATGCCTCGTTTTCTTTGTTGACATTGCCAACCTGGGCATGGCCAACATCGCCCTGCCGACCATTCAGAAAGCACTTGGCTACGATGAGGGATCCCTGCAATGGGTTCTGACGGCTTATTCCCTGACTGTATCTTCCGTTCCAACCTTCGTTCGTCTATCAAGACATTGTTGACTTGTGTGAAATAATAGTTTGGTGGCTTTCTTATGGCTGGAGGCCGGCTTGGTGACATTTTCGGTCACAGAAATGTCCTCTTGTTTGGCATGACGCTGTTCAACATAGCTACCCTAGTTTGTGCTCATGTTCACGATAGAATCGGGCTTGTTGTTGGCAGGGCGTTTCAAGGTATGTCTTTTTCTGACCATTGTTGTGGAATGGCGCATCTAACTAACCGATCTTCGCAATAGGGGTTGCGGCAGCGTTTAGTATTCCTTCGGCGCAGTCGCTTGTTGCGCTGTCATTTGAGGACCCGGCGGCTCGTGTAAAGGCTTTCGGTGCTTGGGGTGCTTGTGGCTCAAGTGGTTTCGTGTATGTATACTCCAAGGTGATTGGGGGGGGGAATATGTTCGAATGGCTAACATATGTGAATGGGAAGTTTCGGGCCTATTCTTGGCGGCGTTTTTACTTCGCTTGTCTCTTGGGAATGGGTATGTTGTCTTGAAAAGAATTCTATTATCAGGATGGTGATTGACATGTCGCAGATCTTTTGGATCTCCCTGATTGTCGAAGGGGCCCTCGAAATTGCCGCCATTGCCCTCCTTCTCACGAACAATTTGCCCGGCGCAGTGTCCACAGCCAACAACAAATGGTCCAATCTGCACATCCGATTAGATGTTCTTGGCACCTTCTTCTCCGTGTCCGGCTTGATTCTTTTGGTTTATGGGCTGACAACTGGTAATGTCCATGGCTGGGACAAAGCTGATGTTATTGCCACCCTGGTGGTTGCCGTGGTGTTGCTGGCAATTTTCGTCTTTGTCGAACGCAAAGTCTCTTTGGATCCCATTCTCCCTCGCTATCTTTGGAGCGATCGGATCAAAGTTCTGGGTTGTGCGGTCGCCGCCTTGACATATGCTGTGTGGCAGGGATCGAACTATCTGTTGACGCTTCAGCTTCAGAGTGTGTCATTGAGAACCCCCCCCCCTCTCTCTATTTCTTTTCTTCTTTTTTTCTTCTTTTCTAACTTGTTACGGATTTTGGCTACTCTGCCTTGTCAACTGCCCTGCATTTTCTCCCTCTAGGCATAACCGCCTGTGTCGTCAATTTCGTTATCCCCTTCCTCCTGGGGCCAATTGGCGCCCGCAACCTGCTCATAGCTAGCTGGCTTGTGAGTCTGGCTGGTGTAATCTTGCTCACTCGCATGGGCAACGGCGATGAGTATTGGCAGTTCTGTCTCCCCGGCATGATCCTGTACATTGCCGGCATTGGAACGGTATACTTTGTCGGCAATGTGACGGTTGTTGCAACCGCAAAGGAAGAACACCAGGGGACTATCTCCGGTGTCTACAACGTGAGTTGCCACTACGCCGTGCTTAAAATACCCATGAATGGTCACTGAACGGGCTATAGATGTTCCTCAATGTTGGTGGCGCCGTTCTCGGCGTGGCCGTTCTGACTGTCATTTCGGACTCCGTCGCCTCAAATCACGGCGGCAAGAGTAATCCTGAGGCCAACCTAGAGGGTTATCGGGCAGGATACTACGGCGCCCTTGCTATGATTGCCATTGGATTTATCCTGTCACTCTTCTTTTCCCAGAAGGAGCAACAACAGGAGCATTCGCCGCAGCAGGAGGGAGAAGAGAAGAAAGAAAGGCACGGAAGCGAAGATGACGAGAAGAAGGCGGAGAAAGAATCCCCGGTCGCTATCACTGATATGTCGACAAGCGCGACGGTCAGTGAAGAAGAGAACGAGAGCAAGTTGAACGGACGAGAGAAGATGGTTGGTTCTACTGAAAAGGAGTACGGGGCTATTAGCTCCTCGAACGAGTCCGACAAGATGGAGAAATAAGGGGGGCTTTGTTGTATCAAAACATACAGCCGCCTGCGATGAACTACTCTAAACAAACGGGATATAAACGGGGTATATACTAGAAGCAGATGATACTCCATCATTAATATAACTCAAGTATACAGAACGCCCTCTAAGTCCCCCAAAGAATTTACGCGAAGCCCATTAAGTCCATCCAACTTCGTCTCCCCTCTCTCATCATACAGAACCGCCAACAGTCCCTCACTCCTCGCCGGAACCACATCTCTCACCTCATTATCCCCCACATAAACGATATCCCCAGCGTGAATATTGTACTTCTCCAGGACAACGGAGAACAAGCCGTCAACCTTCGATTTTCCAACCTCATTGGTCGTCACCAGGATATCGATATACGGCGCTATCCCGAGTTCCTGCACAGTCCATTCTTGGGCATCTTGCGGGCCTTCTGTGATGACGATCACCTGTTTGTCAAGACGCTTAAGGCTTTGAAGGAGTGACAGGGCACTGGGTTTGAGTTCCAATGTAGCCTGTAAGCTGTTCTTGTAAATGTCCAATAGACGCTCGAGTCTTATATCACAGGTTTCCAAGCCATGGGCTTGGAGAAGACGCGAGAACCGATCTTGGCGATACTCAGTTGATGTTCTGCCCTCAGTGAACGCAGATGCTGTTTTGGATCGGAGGATCTCAGTATATGTGCTTTTCAGGGTTTCGATGCTAATATCGGTCTGTTGTTGGATTGCGTCAAAAACGGCTGACGATGCGGAGGCGGATGCTTTCCGGAATTCGTGTAGTGTATCGTCTAGGTCGAAGCCGAAGTACTTTTTTGACCGAAGGGTCGATTGGACTGATCTTGGGTTGGGATCATCTGCGATGTTCTCGGAGAATAACGCGGGAACTTTTTCGGAGGCGGACATGTTTAATTTTTGGAGATTCGATGTTCTAGACCGGATATATGTTTGGTATCCGAGAATTGGACATGCCTGATGCAAAGGAAAATATGATAATATACAAATAGTACGGAGTGACTCAGGCTGACGCCGGAAAGGCCACAAAACGTCGTGGCCTTTAAGGTACATTTTCGTGGCATTTTCGCCCTGGCGCCGCCTCTTTGAAGTGGGCCCTGGTAAATTTCCTGAACAGGTAAAGTGGGAATAAACTCACCAGCAAGTAGAAGAGCCATAAAAAGCATACCAAAAATAGGCTAACCAAAGCAGCTGTCACAGCAGGATGCAAAACGCATACTGGGAGCCAAGGAGCAGATGGAGAAATTGGAGGGTATGGAAATGGTATATAATCTAGAGAAATTTATGAAACAATGAAAGAAAATTGCAGAGTGGCTCCCAGAGAATGAAGAAGCTCGAAGGCGTCAATGAAAATGGCAGTACCGGGAAGAGGCAAAAAGAGAAAGAGAGGGAAAGAAAGGAACAGAGGAGTAAGTGAGCAGAATATAAAGAAGGTGAAAAAGAAGAAATAGGTATAGAGAATAGCGAAAGAATGATAGAAATGTTAGATTGAGCGGAGGGAAAGGTGCCCAAAAAGGAAAGAGTGAAGCCATCATGAAAGTTGTGCAGAGGAATGGAAAAACCAAAGGCCACAGGGGTGGAAGCCAAACAAAAATACAGACAAGATAGACATCTTTTGATAGCAAAAAATAGGCCCTATAGACTTCGGGATAAAAGAGGAAAAGAAGAGAGCAAATATAGAGGGCAGAAGTGACAGCAGAAGTGCTGGACAGTCACGAATGGCTTTTCGTGGGGGGGAAACGGCAGAATGGACAAGGCGGTCAGCTACTGTACTGGCGTTGTTACCTATGTACATAGTTGAAGTTGACAAGATTCTCCTTCCTTGTCCTGTTCCTACTCCTTCGCTCCATACTCCATTTGATAATTATCTATTATAGTATTAGGTGCTTATCAACTCCAACCTGATTCAAAGCCAGTCTTCGACAAGGGTAGGATCTAACTTCTAAGCAAACATTGGACTTTGCTTGCTATAACGGCGCCTACTAACGTACGTGCCTGTTAAGGGCTAAGCCCACAGCGCTAATGACTAGCTATCTACAAGAGATTCCGTTGAAGAAGAGAAGAACAGATGTCCGATCGGACAGTCTTTTATATACAAAAGTACCTTTTGCGGGGTACGTAGTCAGATAACCACTCCCATCATTCCTCCGGATAACATATCATTTATTCTACAGGCGCAGCCTGTGACAGTGCCCACCATGAACTCAACTTCCTGTTCATCACCATCAGAGTCCTTTACCCCTCCATCTTCTTCACCTTCATCCCCCCTCTTGCAGTCATCTATATTACCCTCTGCCACACAACGGCAATACACTGTACTCATCATGCTAGGTCCATGTACCTTTCAACATGGCAAACTCAAGTTATTTGCACCCAAGGGAAAGTCTTTGGGGTCATTGACTCAAATTTCAATGATGCTCAGATCTGTGAGGATTGCGAACATCCAATAGTCATGCATCTTGATTATGGTTAGTTCCTTATACCTCCTATAAGTTGATGGTTTATGTCTAATAGTTATTGTTCACTTAGTTCATCCAAAACCTTCTGCTACTACTGCTCCTGCTCTCTCCGGGAACGCTTCGCCTGATAACGACACTTCTGGCAATAATCTACCAAAAAGGAGAACCAGGCCTTATAGTAAGTTGTTCCGGTTGAAAAGTACATAGAGGTAATCTTATTCTTTCACAGGTCTCTCAAGTCGGGTTCATCCTCGGACGAAATTGGTCAATGAGTTGATAGAGCGACTTCATTACTATCATATCATTTGAGTGCGCGGCACACCAGCTTCCAGGAAAACGACTTTGATGAACATTGTGGTCAATCAATTGTTTGAGAGCCATGGCAAAGAAAGGCCTATTTATGTTCTTACAGATAGGAATGAGAGGATAATTAGAGGACAAGACGGCTGGAATGCATATTTAGAGCAGGAGACAGGTGTTCAAGCCAACCCCACCTATAGCGGAAATATAGCCCTAAGCCCGTCAAGCAGGTTCTCAAAATTCACAAGCCACTTAGGCCGCATCTGGAGGGTATCGCGGAGGATGAACTCCTGCACCGCAGCATTGTGGATATGGCGACTGCCTCTGCCAAGTTCGACGCCGCTGACGACATGGCCATAGTGGTCGGCTATGGCTTCGGTGGAATTAGAATTATGGTAGACTGTAGAGGCACTCAATTTGGCGTCACCCAAAGGTATGGAGGAACTCAGGGTGAGGCCGCAAAAGCCCCTGATCACCTTCCTTGCTTTCTTAAATGTCTCAACAAAATAGCGACTTTCCTTTTATCGTGAAGTTTGTGAGCTACCAGCTTGTTTCCGGGTCGACAGATGCCAGACTAAGTAAGCATCCTTGCCCGACTGCCCTGTTTGCATACGAAACCCCTCTCAAGCCCTCAAGATCTAGGAGCACGAGTCTTTTATACAGTAGTCTTGCTACTACTACTACTACTACTACTACTACTTACCAGTCGCTCACCAAATTTTTCTACATATGTCCGTCATGGAAACGGTGGATTAGTTAATTAGCAGCCCTGTATCTCATCTTCAACATCTTGAGAAATCTGCACAGATAGCAATGAATATGAATCTACTTCTTCACCAAGAAACCAAGGTTCTACGGGCAGAGAATGAGCGGAAGAAGATGAAGAAGGCACTCAGGCGTGGTAATCTAGGCCAAGACATTATGCTATCTGTACAGGAAGGCCAGGAGCGTATTCAACAGCTTGATATAGTGGTTGAAGCAGGTATTCAAAGGCCACACCAGCGAGCTCCGCCACGCTGTAGTGGTTGTGGAACTATTGGACATACAATACGGAATTGCCCTAATGAATAGCAGTATATTCTACTACTAGATAGCCTAATTTAATAATATTGGTGGTTGAAAAGCTTCAAAAATGTGGTGATTACAGAAAAAAACGCTCCGCTCGCCTGTGCGCGCCGCTCGCCCGTGGAATACGTCACTAGATACATTTTCACGCTGGTTTATGAGTCATGCGCAGTTGCGTGATAAGAGTGGATCATGAATTAATTTAAGCCAGGCCTCACTAAAACAAATATGAAATGGTAAATCACGATGCAAAATCATGAACAAAAGAACAGCTGTGATAACAACGATAAAAACGCAAAATGCAAGAAACGCCCAAGGAATGCAAACTCCCAGCAACACAGCCACCCTTATATCTCATATGCACTATCCCGAAGACGACTTTTTCTTTTCTTGTTCTGGAAAACGACATATGTTAGACTCGGTCCTACGATTCTCTGATAAGAAGGTGGCATACCTTTGGCCTCTCTGAGTTTTTGAGCTGTAATAGAGTCTATTTGCTCCCATTGCGCTTGGTAAGAAGCGAGTTCTGCCGCCGTCATGCATGTCGGGACTCTCTCACGGTTGTGACCGTTACTCGATGACATCGTGGTGTTTTTGTCCATTTTGTCTTTCGCGTAGCAATGTGAAGATTGAGGATTTGACAATTTGAAAAGAAATGGCACAATAATCAAGCACCCTGAAGAGACCAAGCTCTATATATGAATCGAGCATTCAAGACAAAGTACTTTTTTTCCTGAAGGGACGAGGGGTAAATCACGGGAATAAAGTAGTACAAAAGATCCCTATATGTACGCAGGCAGTTCTCGAATCATTTATAAAAAAGGACCGAACTGGAATTCCAAACCCACCCGAAACATATTTGCAAGTATCCGGCTGGATCAACCGGTCAGAATCCCTACCAAGCCACATGGCCGTTCCTCAAAGGAAGAAAATAATTCAGAGCCATAAAAAAAGAAAGTAAATAATAAAATGTTCGCTGACCCAAACCCAGTGGGGTTTCGGGGGTTCGTTTATGGGTAAAGTGGCGGTGGAAATGGGAATCACATTGTTTGTTTCTCCGGTGTATGTATACCGATATCTATATGGAGAATGATGGATTAGATTTTGTCAGGATCCATAGTCCCATCTGAATGGAACAAATCATTTGCAGACAACGACACATAGATCGTGACAGATTCCCGGAACCAACGGGACTAGTTCTAATTCGCTTCCCTGCGCCGGATTCTCTGATCCGCCCGCGCGGATGCCATGCCCCCCTTCCGGGACCCGCTGCAGTTCTTTTTTAATCCGGCAAAAGTTGGGGTGGAGCCAAGACGCAAACGGTAATCGGGGCTTTGGGGGCAGTGGTACCTTTGTGTAGGGGTTCCGGATGAGCAAGATGGAGATCCATTGGTTCCACCGGGGAAGAGGTTCCGGGTTCCACTGCTGTGGGTAGCCGATCGAATCTGCCAATAGGTACTTTTAGCCGGTTTCGGGGAACTTTTGTTCTTCTTGCCGGGGAGTCTTATCCTTGGTTGCGGGAATTAGAGGAGTTGATCTGCAGCAAGGATGAGGGAATTCTGCATGACGTATACAGTACATTTCTTTCACCAATCTCAACGGTGAGATCACATGTAAGCAGCGATGTGGCGGTGAAGTGGTGCTGATTAGGGCTCCAGTGGGATAGGGCACTCTTGAAAATAGTCGCAAACACCAAGCAGCGAGATCGCAGGAACAACTCCGGGGATAGTCAGATTTCGCTCGCCGAGGTATCGTAGAGGACCAAGGGAGGTCAATACTTGTATTCTTAAATACACCTGCTTCGTCTTATTGCATCACAACCCGGCCCTGTATTTTCAGGAGCCCAATTCGAATCCTATACAGTCTTGAGTGATATGCTCTTTACTGCAAAGTTCATCAATTCAATGGCTACATATTCCTAGATACATTTGAATAACCACTAGCCTCCCTTTGTTTCAATGACTTCCTCCCCTTCCCTCTCCTAGGCACTCTTCCTTACGTACCCTCTATTCCAGGCATATTGCCACACCTTACTGGAGACAGCATTCCTACGCCCGGCTCAGGAGGTTCCCTTTATCAGTAAAGAGGGACCATTGCACATCGAAACGGTCCGCACTTTTCAACCTTGCAGCAGCAAATTCTCGCCCCAGGACGGCAGACATATTCACAAGATAAATGAGCCGCAGTGAGATAAGTCGCAACGCGCCAGATTCTGAGCTCACCATGTATAGTTCGAGGCGATTTCCTAGCGCCAAGTATATGTTCCAATTAGGGAATTGCACGTGTCCACTGTGATGGTGCTGACTAACCTAGACGACATTCTGCATCCAAGCACTATTCGTCTAGTAACCATTGCTTTTGACCTCCCTACTATTTCTTGCATTCTATTTATATCCTTTGCAGGCCGTATCTCTACATACCGGTCTTAAAACCTTCGTCAACAGAACTCCTGAAACCTTCAGTGCCTTGCGCCAAGGGCTGGAACTTCACTGTTCGATCTCACACTCCTCTCTTACACCAGTGACCCGGAATTCCTGCGTTGTTGATTCCAATGATAGCACCATAGAAAGAAGGATTCTGAGCCCTGTTGATCGGTGTCTGTAGCATCCCCCACTACCTGGCAAGACAGAGCCATTCACTCTTGAATTGGAGGTTCATGATTTGTTGAGAGTTGGAGATGGCTACAATGCGCAGGTCTTTACCGTCCAAGTTCTTGGAACAGGGGCTTGCTTCCACTGAATGCTATTTTGAGCCGATTGCACCAGAAGCTAAGCCGAGATTCATGGCCAAAATATACGACCCTCTCTACTTCAATGACGACGACGGCTATTTGACTTCTCCTTTGCACCGACAATTATAATACTCACGAGGCAAATGCGTACAACCATCTCATCAAGTTCCAGGGTGACCGTGTACCAATGTTGCTAGGGTCATATTCCCTGGATCTTCTTGTTGAGAACCAGTCCGATGGGTCTGTCGTACGGTTCGACTGATTTTTATGGGATATATCGAAGGGATCACAGTGTCGCAAGTCAAACCAGAACATCTGTCACAACAGGCACGTCAACAAATTATGAAATCAATTATCGACTCGGAAAGCCGAATTTACGAGAGGACCAATTGATATCTCACGGATGTAAGCCATCGAAACGTGATCCTGAGGGCCGATTGTCTTGTTTTTATTGACTTTGAGCACGCACTATTTAACCACAAAAGAGACAATCCGGTTATCAGCCATTTAGACATTTTCCTTGGGCAGTGTGTTTCACCACTTCTACGGTGGCACGGAAACATGACCTTGGAGTTTAGGGAGTAGCGTCCCCTGAATTGAAGCCGAGACGGCGACACTGCTAACACTATCACGCCGGAAAATGTGGGAGATGGTCGGGCATCGTCTGAGGACTCTTCATGTAATCCTTTTCTTCTTTTTAGTGACAGATTTGGGAGTATCGAAATCACGGAGTACGTCCTGACGTTGCGTCGGGGTATTCGGGAAATTCGGAGCCGGGATGATCGGTCTCCGACTCTCCGATGCTCCGACGGTCTGTAACTCCGGACGAAGATTTATAAAAGTCAAAGTGAAAAGGAGTTATAAAAGAAGGGAGAAGGAGGAAATGACAGAGAAAAGTTTGTATCAACCCACTGTACCATACAATATGACAAAAGCTTCTTCGTCATCCGGCGCACCAGCGCCAGCTGCCTTCTGGAAAGAATCCCGCAACGGCTTCCTCACAGCCCTAACGGCCAGTTTCATTCTTCTTCAAATCCTATTCCTGGGCAATATGTGCTATCTCTACGCAACACAACACCAAGATAGCGGTCGCTTTCACAACCTCAATCTGCTATATGTCGACTACGATGGAGGCGTGGTGGGTCAATCCGTCCTCGACGCCTACGGAATGATGCGCGGCGACAGCTTCCCCTCATTGCAGCAATTATCCGCGACTGAGTATCCAGATCCAAGCGATGTGAGGCGGTCCGTCTGCAGCGGTGACTATTGGGGCGCTATTTACACGAAGTCCGGGGCATCTTCGAACTTATCCTCTGCGCTGGCTACAGGCAATGGCAGCCGAGACTCGCTTGGGTACATTTGGAACGGCGCGCGATATCCGGCGTTCGCACAGAGTGCGATATATTCCAACCTCATGACTTTGATTCAAGTGACCAGGTCAGCATTCTACGCCCGCAACGCGTCCGACGTGGTACGTACAGCACCGTTATCGACAAACCCCGCAAGCCTAAAAGCATTCCTCGACCCGATCCAAGCGACCGAAATCAACATCAAGGTCACCGAGCAAGGCACCAGAGTACTCTACAACACCATCTTGATGGTGATGCCAATCATCCAGCAATTCTTCTTCATGATGGCCCTGAACGGAATCTCGTCTCAATTCCAACTCCTCACCAAGTTAGGCCCGACAGCAAATGGCCTTATTCGCATGTGCGTCTCTCTTGCCTATACATTCGTCGGCTCCTTGTGCACAGCGGGCTACATCTGGGCATTTAGAGAATCTTGGGCCGTCAACAGCAACCAGTTCGCGCTATGCTGGATGATTATCTGGCTGTATATGCACATCAACTTCCTTATTGTCGACATCCTCACGTCTTTCATCCCATTGCAGTTTATGCCCTTTTGTATCCTGACATGGGTTATTATAAACGTCGCCAGCACGATCAGTCCTTTCGAGCTCAACCCCGGCTTCTTCCGTTGGGGATACGCGCTCCCAGCCCATGAGGTGTACCAAGTTCTCGTACAGATCTGGAGCGATGGTTGCGAGAACCAGCTTTATCGCGCACTTCCTATCCTCTTCTCCTGGTGGATTGCTGGTATTGTGTTTGTTGTCATTGCCATGCGACATCGGTGTCACATTGCGGTGGCGGCTGAAGAGGCTGCTGCTGCTGCCAAGGAGAAAGACAGGAATATCTCACAGACAAATCTATCGCGGGATTCGAGTACACAGGAGATCATCACACGAGATAGACAGGATACGGTTGAGGCATCTCAGATGGAACAAACGGCGTATGGACCTAGTTATCCTACTCCTTTTGTGAGAGAGTGATGCGAGGGCTTGGCTTCTGGCGATGCTTGTATGGTGCATAATGTATTTATAGGCGTTTGAATAGGAAATTCACTAAAGTCCTGTCCCAAGCATAGAAGTCTTTCATTCATAGGCCTACAGTACTACTTACATGATTACTAACCACAAATGCAGACCATTGGGATTCCTTTCTCCACTAGACAGCTCCGTACTCCAACTCTCACACCAAAACAATGAAGCAATCGAACTTGCAACTCGACCTTCTAGGCTAGCAAAATCGACTATAAAACTTGACTCCCTCAAATAGTCCTGGAAATGTTTATATCTATCTACCTGTTCTGATGAGCAACACCCGTTGAATCCAACTGGTGTTAGACTTTCCTAGAGTTTAACGTGGCGCGCCCACTTGCAGGCATGTGCTTTCCACTTTGTGACTTTGATTATTTGAGGGAAATGCACAATGCGAACTTCAGATTTAATTTTGGAATACTGTAGCTGCTCCGGGATCTTCGGTACCGTGTTTGATTTTTTTTTTTTTTTGCTTTGGGCATTCACTAGACCTACCGCTCCCTATCATCCAGATTGATGCACTGGCTGAGGGCAAGGTATCTGACGAAATCGAGTACACAATCACCTGTCTGGGGAGAGACCCAACAGAGGGGGAGTGGAACGAACTGAATAGAGATGCTCAAACGTGACGCTGAACCCTTGGAAAGCTCATGGTCTGGGCTTGGCGGCACGGCCTGATGAAAGCATAGCATTTAGCAAGCCAGATTGTATACTTATTAAAGAAGAATGCTCTGCCCATTGTTCAACAGGCGATCAAGTTTTCCGAGGATTGCAAGTGTCTGGCGATCTTTGACTTGCTATCAATGTTTCGGTTGGACTTTCATACGGATGTGGGCGATCATGCAGCTCGAGAACGGTTCTTTCAAGAATTCGGTGGCATGACGGTTCGCAAGCTGCTTCTTGATTCTGTCCCTAGAGAGCTTGAAAGGTAGATGTGATATTTGGATAAATATCCTGTATATGCATGTCCTGTTGTTATAATCTGCTACTAGATATACGCTACAGAGATAACCCTCGTCCCTCCATGGTAAAGGCATGGATGCATGCATCTACCAGATCACGCATTACGCACAAACAACCACAATGAATACATTTGATTCTCATATAGAACAGATAGAGTATCAACCCAACTACTGCAGAAACCAAGACGGCACCTCCGGCCCCCAAACAGCCAGCGACTCATCCCCCGCTGGCCCATACCCAACCGGGGTCTCTTCATTAACCAAATCCCCATCCGCATAATGCTCAATCATATTCCCCGTCGTGTCCCACCAGTAATCAAAGATCTGCGATCCCAGAATATGCCTCCCAACACCCCACACAGCCTTATATCCCTTATTTGCAAGCCACTGGTGGCCGAGCTTCTGGGTGTCGAAGTCGTGAATCTCGAAGGAGCAGTGGTGCACGTGCGAGGTTGGATTGGAGGACATGAAGAAAGAGTGGTGGTCGACGTGGGTGGAACCGCGGTCGATGTGCGCGAAAAGGGCGACGTTTTTCTTGCCGGTGGGGGTTGTGGAGTCGGCGTCGTCGATGTAGAGGAAGTCGCTGGGGGCAATGTTGAAGGTGCGGGTGTAGAAGTCGACGAGGGAGTCGAATTTGGTGGTGCAGACGCCATAGTGGCCGAGCTGTGACATTAGTTTTCCTCATCTCAATATACGGGTATCGATATGCGGCGTACCTTGTGCACGGCAGCGGGGCCTGGGTTGAAGCGTAGGAACTTGCGGACTCGCGGTTTATCGTTCTCGTAGTTGTAGGCCAGTTTCTCGGGAAACTTGCCAGGGGGTGATGGTGTTTGTCCGGATATAAGGTTGATCGGGAATCCGTCCGGGTCGGTCAGTGTGACCATGTGTCCTCCTCCGGGAGCGTCAGTGAGCTCTGCTATACCACCAGCTGTTGGTAATTTTGTTGCTCTAGCGTTGACTGTTAGCACTAGGACCAGTCAGACATGCCGCGGTAAGCCTACTTCTCCAAATCTTGATAAGACTCCACCAAGAACGAACCACCCAGGAACTCCTTCGGCCCCTTTTTTGCGTAGTAAACGTACGGATCGGTCCCGTAGCCTCGGTACCAAATTTGATCATCTGTTTTCTTTGCGACTTCCATTCCAAAGTCTTTATTCATCAGCATTAGACTTAAAGGTACAAATGCGGGGAGCTCAACATACCTTGAAGAAACACAGTGATCTCATCCAGATCCGGATGCTGGTATCGCATATGCGACAACTTAACCAGCCGAATCTGAGCATCAGTGTCGATATTACATCTCTTCTTCCAAGCCTGTAGGGCTTCTTGCTCCGGTCCAATCGCGACGATATCTTGGACTTCAGAGCCATAGGTCGCTTGGACAGGTTCGTTTGCCTGGATCGGTTAGTGAACGAAATAAATATATTTCGGGGGATTCGCGTACCATATTGTCTAAGTCTCTACTCTCAATTCCAACTGTAGATGGCCAAGATCGAGCTAGTATGTACAGTGTGTTTAAGATTGAAGCTGAAGTCGGTGTTAGGAGACCGTCCCGCATGTCCCACAAGATGAGGGGAGGGGAATATGTGGAGCACACTGGTGAAATCGGATGGCCCCACATATATCTTCCCCACAAACAATCGATCGCCGAATCCTTCCCGCGAGACCCAAAGAACATTAACCTATTGCTAATAGCCCTAATATCTGCTGAACGGGATTGCGGGTTTATGCAGGATGAGCTGACAAACGCTGCATGTTCAGCTGAATGGTTTAAGTCGCCGGCTACATACCGCTGTCATCACTATCCGTATTTGCATTCACAATTCTCGATACCGACCATGGCTGAGCACGAGCACGAAACCACAGATGTGGTTATCTGTGGCTGCGGCCCGACCGGGGCGATGCTATCAGCATATCTTGGTCGATTGTCTGTCCGACATATCGTGCTGGAAAAAGAGGGCAGGATAACCACGGATCCGCGGGGTATTGCTCTCGATGAAGACGGGATCCGTCTACTTCAGGGAGTTGGGATTTACGAGCATGTGTACACAGATATTGGGACTTGTATACTTTTCCCAGGATTTCAGGATGTACGGCGTGGTTTTTGACTAACAAAGACAGGCATGCAGAAATTCAAGTTCATTGGAGGGACGGAGAAGACACTTCACACTGCGCCTTTTCTGGAAATGGATTATGGGACGGTATAGTTATCCTCGAGCTTTGAGCAATCAACTATACTGATCAGTACAGACCGAAGGCGGCACCGGTCATGTAGGCTTTATATGCCACAAGCAACCAACCCTGGAGAAACATCTTCGAAATGCAATGACATCTTCCGAATTCTGTCAATTGAAATCCAACTGCACCGTCTTCGAAATACGCGAAGACGGAAACTACACTTATTGTCGCTACCGTGATATAAACGGAATCACACACACCATCAAATCCCGATTTTTCGTGGGCGCAGATGGTAAAACGGGCTTTACCAGGAAGAATTACCTCGAGTCGTTGGGTATACATATGGAACAGGCTCATAAGTAATCAACCCCTCCATTATCCCCCCATGCACGATGCCATATTAACAAATCTAGAGCATTCTACGACGAAACATGGGTAGCACTGAACTGGAAAGTGGCACTACCCACTCCAACCACCCATCCAGACTTCCCACTATGGGAACTAGGTTTCACACCCCAGCAAGTCTACGACCTCTTCTTCCCAACCGACTTCCGCTTTATCTGCAACCCAGACCGTCCTGCTGTATGCGGTCGCTTTGGTCTTCCGGAAGACAGATTATGTCGATTCGAGTTTGTTGTTCGAAGAGACGAGGATGGAGATGAGATGGCCAGGCCTGTGAAGATCAAGGAGGTTGTTTTTCCATATTTCTCGCATGCCGGGAGTTACTATGGGTGAGTATAGTATTGAAGAACGGGAAACGGTTATGGTGTTAATTATGATAGTTTGTCGCAAGACGTTCGGTTCCCGGAAGATTGCATCCACGTCCTCCGTTCCAGACCGTTTAGGTTCGCTGCAAGAAGCTGCAATGAGTGGTTTCGTGGTCGAGTTGTTCTCTGCGGTGATGCCGCGCATGTTTTTCCTCCATGTACACCTTCTCTCACCTTCATATTCCCCATCTAATCAAGACTAACCTACTGATCTATGACAGTCGGCGGCCAAGGCATAGCTTCCGGCTTCCGTGATGCAGTCTCCCTATCCTGGCGTCTAGCCCTGCTTACCAGACAACCGACCTCCAAAGGCAACCACACAAAAGTCCTAGCATCCTGGTCCCAAGAGCGCAAACAACAACTTACCCGCTCCCTCTCCGCCACAATTACCAATGGCAACTTCGTAACAGAGCGCAACCTACTCAAGATCTTCCTCCGCGACTGGTACCTCTACATTCTCTCTTTCATACCAAGTTACCAGCGGGATCTGAGACTCGGATACAGGAAAGAGGGAATGATTCGGTACGAGTATGTGGATGGCATGCCGTTCGTTGCGGGAATTGGGGGTGGGGTCTGTGTTCCGCAGGTTTATGTTTCTGCTTGGGGGAGAGATGCAGAGGTTTCGTTTAGTGATGATATACTCTTTGCGAGGGGGAAGAAAGGGCTTTTTCAGGTTTTGGTCTACATCCGAGATCCGAGAGAACTGTCCTCTGCGCGAGAGGTGGTCTTAGACATCGCGCAGACATCAAACGGCGAACTACCCGCCAAAGAAGCAACCTTCATCATCGAGACTACTACACCTACCCCGGCCCCAGAAACGGATGATACTACATCCCCAGTCTACAGACTCGCTACCGCAGAGGAATTCGCCGACTCGCCATTTTGTCGAGGACGGCCGGAGCCACGGTATTACAACCCCTATTATCTTGGAGAGATTGTGGGTCGTGGAGGGGTTCGGTATGTGATTGTGAGGCCGGATCGGTTTGTCTATGCTTCCTGTGATAATAAGAGGGATTTGGAGAGTGTTGTCGTTCGGTTGGGTGGGTATCTGAGCGCATGAAGATATAGTGCTGGTTGGACTGTAAATTTACATAAATCTCATCGATTTCACCCACTCTCGGTGTAAACATATCAAGCAAATATATATTCATTTGATGGAATGGAATGGAACTAACATAACACTGTTTGAACCAACATAGTCGTGACAGGATCCAGCGGAAATATATCATTTTGGGTATGAAACAAACAAATATAGCTCACTTTTACTCCCTTGGCTCCACGACCTATGTCAATCTATTGCTATTATTCGACTATATTCATTCTTTTCCCGTTTATCCATTATTAGTTCTACTTGATCATTTTACTAATTACCATAACCGAGGCACGCCTCAAGTTGAACACCATCGACTCAGTACGTCGTTTCATATTTTATTCGAGTCATAATCCTATCTAATTTATTCTATTCGTTTCTAAATCATAACTACATCATTCATATTACTCCATAATCATGGCGAATAAGCCGAGTAGTGCACCGCATTGCGGGCCAACTCCTCAATCCGCCTCGCATACAGATCCATCGTGTGCATCAGAGGGTCTCCAAACACCACTTCCCGTAACTGTCCATGAGTAATAATACTCGCCTCGACCCCTTCAGAGCCGGGTAAACTCGGGTACACGACTGGCTGCTTTCTCCGCAGCAGCACCAGTCGTCCAGCAGCTGACAGTATCGCTCGGGGGACTTTCCAGTTTCTCGGCTGGCTCTGCGCCTTTGTAGGTGAGACGTACAGGTCCAGTAAAGATCGTAGGTATGCTTTTTCCGCACGCGGCACGGGATCACCCTCGTTGATGAATGAAAAGAACATGGACCGTTTGGGTGACCGGGCATTCCACCGGGGAAGCTGCAACGGCTGGATAGACACCGGTGGCGACCCAAATGTCACACAGTGCACCCGTTTGAAAAACGGACGCAGATGAGTCAGTTCCGACTGCACATACTTGGAAAGCATATGGCAAAATAGCAGGCTAGCAACTGCGCCCCCAGCGGAGTGTCCCGTGATGATTAGAGAGTGCGCCACCCGATTGGGATCCTCAGCTAGCAGACTGCGCAGGCGAGCTGCGACAGGACCCACCATCTTCCGTGCAACAGAGAGGAATCCGGCGTGACAGAGGTTATCCGGATCGTCAAGAAACCCCTCCGGGGGCTTCGGATCGGTTTTCAGGTTGATGGTCCAGTCGCGGAAACTTTGGGTGCCGCGAATCGCAAAGACGATAGCGTTTCTATGATCGAGAGGGATCGACTTGATTACCATAGCCTTGGTACCCTGGCGCCAATCCGCGTCGATGTAACACTGCCGTTCTGGTCCAACTGGCCTCTGGTAGACCTGGCGCGAGTATCGTGCGGCCAAACGGAGAAGCGTGTAAGTCGGGGTGTATATGCTTCTACACAGGTTAGCAACCGGTCAATCCGCATCAGAAAAGGTACATACAGCTTGAGTGGCGGCAACTGAGCCGGCAGCCGCGAGTTATAGTAAAGATAGACCTTCGAGAAATACTCTGCCGCATTCTGCAAATTCTTCGACTTCCCAAACCCCGGCACCGCCTGATAGTAATCATCGTCATTAATCGGAGGCGCAAATGCTATGCACCCATTAGCCCTGGTCCTAACCCCCAGCAGGAGTGTAAAGCAACTCACCCAAGTCCCTCTCCCGATTGAACAGCCCCTCATCAATCAACGTAATAATCTGATCCAACTTCCTCGACAAACCCCCATGCACACCCTCCCCATACCCATATGAACCACAATCCCGTTCCCACGCAGCCTCACTCGCTAATATCTCCGCCGTCTGCGATACCACCCTAGACAGACCTGGACAAGACGTCCTTCTAACCATTGTTCGTGGACAGCCGGAATGCGGCATCGGCGCACGGGGAGGCAACGGAGCCGATGAAACGCTCCAGTTTCGACCTCGATTATATGGTCCGGGGGTTGCAGGCGTAGGAGGCGTTGCGTAGAGAGATAGGTTGTTGTTATTGTTGCTGGTGGTGGTGTTGCTGCTCGGAAAAGACCACCCCGGGGGGCACGCAGAGACCGGCTGCGAAGGGGAAAACGGGTGACGGAATTGAGGACGGTGGAGGGCATTTTGAGCGCTGGCCGTCTGGACCTGCAGTGGTGGGCGACTCTTGGACAGTTTCTCGGGACGTGCCATTGCTTGTTGTCTCTGATGGCACAATGGGCCGTGGGATAACAAAGTTGATTGTGATGAAGATACAAAGAAGAATGAAGTATAAAGCGGAGGTTTTCTTTGGCAGTTGCGGTCCGGCTGCAGTGCTCTTTCCCGATTAGGCACGAGAGCCGTAGCAACTAGTCCTTTATAGAACCAGTACAATGAACAACGAACATGAAAAATGATTAGCCATAACAAATCAACAGCGATGGCCAGCACCCCTCATCTTTATATACTTGTGTATATATTTAGACGCATTATGTTATGCTATTGTTCCTGCAGCCAAAGGTAAAGTAAGTGGTGTGACCCGCTGCAACGGTGGAGGATCCCCATTGCATGAAGCAGCCCTAGCACATACATTAGTACATGACCACCGGCAATCATGGAAATTCCCCGATGGGCTGCTGAAGCCTCGTGGTAGCGTCAGGGTGTCATTAGTATCATGGTTCAGCGTGTAACAAGGCTTCTGACGTTGTCGGTCTCATGATGGGCGATGTCGGCCGTCGAGGAGATTTCCGTATAGAATGCCGAGGTGAAGCGGAGGAAACACAAAGAGTCGGGGATAGATGAATAATGGCTTTAAAAATAGCGATTATTGCGATAAAGATGTCATAGAGAAAAGACAAAGAAGTCCGGTCGAAAAGCCACCATTAGTGATCCTGAACTAGACAGAGTAGTGCTCTATAACTCAAGCTCTATGTTAGCGGGGTAAAAGAAAGACAAGTTAAAACACTTTTCTCTAGTTGTAATCTATTGTCTATGCCGCCATATCTTATGAACAATTACACCTGGTCCATCGCCCTTCGACTCTTCACCACCCTCGCACCAGCAACAAACACCGTCCCCACCGCCAGCGTACAAGCACAAAACAACCTCAATCCCAGCCAACTCCCCTTTCCCACAATCGCGCCCGCAACCGGATTCCCAACTAATGTCCCCAATCCAGCACAAAGTGTGCTCATTCCCATTCTCGTCCCGAATATTCCCAGACTCGGCGACAGTGTGACAACTGACGTTGGCTGCAGAGACACGAACGTCCCCGAGAAGAACCCGTACAACACGCAAAAGACGATGATACCCGGTGTATTGGCAATCGCAAGCCAACAGTACGCTAAAATAAAAGCGGCGCAGATGCATATGGCGATCATGTTTAGGGGCCCGGTTTTGTCGGCGAAGAAGTTGGGGAGGATCCGGCCGAAGGCGGACCCTGCGCTGAGGATGGGGACCATGTAAAAGGCCAGGAAGGGGGCCATTGTTGCGACGGTGGTGGAGTAATCAGAGATGTAGAAATAAGGGACGTAGAGGCCGACGCAGGTAAAGAAGGCGGTTGCATTGAACAGCATGAAGGGGACATCACGGAGGGCCTGGGGATCAAAGAGACGTCGTGGCTCCGGAGGTAGGATTCGCACACGGAAGGTTGCGATGGTGATCGAGAGGGTGCCTAGCATAATGAAAGCGATCACTCGTGTGGCCCATGGGAAGCCAATACTTTGCTGGAGACGGGTAAAAGCGATAGGGTAGATAACACCGGCGACACTGCTTCCTGAAGCTGCAAGACCCGTCGCAAGGGCCTTGCGCGTGCTGAAGTAGGTCGGGATGATACCGACACTGGGAATGAATAGACACCCGCTGCCCAGACCAATGCAGATACCCTGCGCCAACATGACCTGCCAGTACTGCGTGCACAGACTGACCATGAACATGCCAAACACCACAAGAAACGAGCCAATGTATATCAGGTAATAGGCGTATCCGGCATCGAAGAGCGGACCGGTCAAAAAGCCCGTGAGGCAGAGTAGAAAGCCATGGATGGAACCGATCCATGAGATGTTCGAGTCGGAGACATCGCTGAGAAGTTCGGAGCTGTAGTAGCTCTGGAAAGCGCCAAAAGAATTCACAATGCCCCTATCCTAGTCGGTAGCCATCATGGAAGAGGGACGCAAAGAACATACCATGTGTTTAAGAAGGCCATAAACGACCCAGCAACCTGCAACCAAGCTATGAGGCCCCCATTGGGAATGGGACACGCCGGAGGTTGAGGCATGACTTCGCTCTTTGGCTCCGGCGAAAAGCTCTCAGAACGGCGATTGACATCGTTACCAGGATCCGTCATTAACGCCATTGCAAATACCCTCCGTTGCTGTCTTCTGTTCCCTTCATGGATGGGGTGGAGGTGATGCTAGGTGTCCGAAAAACAGAGCAACAAACATGTTAACTAGGAAAGTTGTCACCCAAACTATCGGACACCGACATATTAAAGTGATTCAATCAGTACACCGATACGGCAGTACGGCAGACTGCCTTCCAATCAGGGACAAAGCACAGAAGTAGATCTGATTTTCGGCGGGTCTCGCTAGCAGTCGATCCCAATAGAACCCAAATTCTGTGCATGTTTCCATAAACCCTTGCGCCGTGCATCACGCATGGACGACATATTCTGCAAGGATCTTGCACGCGATCCTGATTGTGTACTTGCATATGCTCTGCATATTTGGATTCAGGCCCCGAGTAGGGATGAAGAGACCGAAGGAATGGCTGATGGATCGGTGATCGGTTGAATATCCGTAGATGATCTGTCCATATCGAGTATGCCTCGGTACTGATTGTCGCACCGTAGTACCGAGAAACATGAAGCTGGCAAAGGTGAACCGATTTGACTGACAATTGAAGTCATAACGCACTCGTAACTGATTCAAGTGAGTTCGTGGCATTCCATGGGCGATGGACGCGTCCATCGCCCATGTTGATAGCAAGATAATATACAAGAAACCAGTTGGTAATTCGTCTATACAAGTCCACAAGGGCACTACCACGTCCGTCGCGTCTTAGTCCACATCCGTACAAAGTCCTGCTTCTCCTTCACCCCCAGCCCAACACGCTTAACCCGACCCAGTCGAGCCAGCGATTCGCCTACATTATCCAGCAATGTCTTCTCAGCCGGTGTAATCGCAGCCTCAAGACTCTCAACGTTTTCCTGCTTCACGCCCTTGCTGACCTGACTCATGCCCGCTCCCGCTCCGCTAACCACCGACTCGGCAATCCGGACACGTATACAGTGAGTTGGCCGACTCAACAACGTCCACAGGAAGCTCAAATACGTCCCTGGAAGCGGTGTGACAACATCCACTGGCGTATATCGCAAGCTCACGGGGAAGATTTTCGTCTGTGCTGGAGCACCCAGTAGCGAATGGCTGAGAGGCAAGATACCGCGGCTGTTTGTAGTGGTGCATTCGGGGAACGTCACGATCGGTCGGTTGGGGTATTTCTGCAGCAGTGTCGCGACATCGACCATCCGCGTTCCCGGAGAGGGACTGACACGGGGTTGTGCAAAGGAGCGTAGAATCGCCTGGAGGAGGGAGATATGTTCGACCTGGCGGGTGTTGGGGTATGACGCGGTGAAGATAGGATCAAAAATGGCGGCTAGATATATGGCATCGATGGGAGAAGTAAAGGACGAAGCGATGATCGAGCCGGGACCGGGGAGACGAGCCTGCTGCTGTCTTGAAAGCGACCTTCCAACCTGTCAGCTATGATCCAAACAACCCCGGGTAAAGTAAACATACCCTTTTCGTACTCCATCAATCTGGAGATCAATCCACCATATACTAGGCACACCCAGAATACACCATAGTGAAGCCTTCTTCCCTAGCGACCCGATCGGGAACCATTGTAGAATGGCAAAGTAGGTAAAGCACACGAAGATGAAGAGCGGGAGGCGGAAGAAGAATAGGAACACGCGCAGAGGGAGCTGGTAGCCCGACGGCTGGGCGGGAATCGGGAGGAACGGTGCGATGCCAGATCCTAGTAGGTTTATGCTTAGTTTATTCTCCGGAGAGAGTATTCAAGTAGAAGGAATGTACCTCGATCCCGGAATTGGGAGAACTTCTCCATGTGAGTGACGTCGGGTGTAAGCTTGACTCGAGGGACTCAACAGAATGCGCGCAGAATTAGATCCAGTAATTCAGTGATAGTCGGAGGTAGATATGCAGGGACAAGGAAGGAATAGGCTTAGAATTTCTAGAAACTCATCACACATTCAGAGCTTAAATCATGAAGCCGAAGCGAAAAACATGCCGCATGTGAACACTTGGAGTTGTGCTGACCCCCCGCCAATCAGAGGACGCGGTGTCGATGCCTAAGGATGACATACGCTCTTGGTAGATCAAATCGTTCGAATACTTCCATTTCTTCGTAAATACACACACAATCTATTAACTGGTGCCAACAAACCAAAACTAACGGACGAGGACATGCTTTGCTCAATATTTCCATCACTCAAGTTGAGCAGTTCCGCCGTTTCTGGCGTCTTCCTATCCCTTGATGTCGAGACACGTCTAATATTCCCTCGTTATTTCTGTATGGATTGATACCTTTTTCAAAATAACGTCTTCATTAAAACCCACCAGCAGTGTGGAGCTTCTTCCAATTTTGGTAACGAAGCAAACATGGACGGGCCGGCGATGCGAAGCTTTCAGCTGGGACTGTTCATATTCTCCTGCAAGTCATCGAGTTTGCTTTTAAGAGCTCAAATCTCAGGTATCATGGGGATCCTGATCTTTCACAGGCTCCCTGTCGACCGTGATAATTGAGGTCTCAACACGGCATTCTTCACGGCCTGGGGGGTGATGTTGAGTCGAAACTCGACAATCTAGTGCAATTGAACATTGAACACCAGACCACAGCTCTCGGGTCCAATGTAGCCCCTCTCGGGTAGTGTGAGTATTAATCAGACGTAAGACAAATGCGGAAGAAGAAAAAAAAAATGAAGTGTTCCTCCAGAGGAAGCACCATTGGAAACCTCCCATACTTGTTACTAGACCATTCCTTTCAAGTACCACAATTCCCGGAGGATTGCACATGTACCAATGCCCTAGTGGTGTACTGCTGCTAGATTGATAGGGGATTCCCAGGGGGTTCCCAAGGCATTCCCATATTAAGCTTAATTCTCATGTCTCCCTGCCTAGAGGACCTGTTTCATGTTGCCTGGTTGTCTGTTCACTGGAACAACTCTCCTAAATCTAGTCTAGTGTACAGTCACTGTTAGCATCAAGTATAAGTAAATAGTTGCCTTTTGACATGCGTACTCCATCGTGCTTAGTGAATTGCTGTTGCTTTGACCATGTGCCAATGTCCACTTTCCCATAATATATACCGGAAGAAATATATGTACAGATATCAAAACCCAACGCGCCTATATATATGGATAGAAAATAAAGAGACACCCTTTACACTTCCCTTTCAGCTTGTTCCTCCCTCTCCTTGGTAACCGGAGGCAAACGGAACATCCAAATCGACACACCCACCAATGCAAACGCCGTGCTTGTCATCATCCAAGCAAGTCCAATCCAAGCGCCACCCAACTCTAAACCAAGCTGAAAAACTTTTGTGATGGATAAACTGGCAATCACGTTGCCGACCGACTGTAGTAGTTCCATGATTGTAAATAGCCGGGCGGTTTCTTCTCGTCTCACTAGCACCGTGAGTAGTGCCCGTGTTAGGAAGAGGAATCCTGCTCCTGACGCCTGGACGATCATGCTTAGGATGAAGGAAATGACGTTCGGCGAAAGGCCAACGCCTAATGTGCCTACACAGAGACAGAGAACACTCGCACGGGCGAGGTAAAGGTTCTTCTGCGAGGTGCGGAAAGATCGGAGGACGTATTTGGAGATGCCGGGGAGGATGAAGAGGAAGAGGGGAATAGTAAAACAAGGTCGTAAGGACATGAGGAAGTTGGCTTCCGCCAATGACCAGGCGTATCGGGTGGAAATATACTGGACAAGGAACCAAGAGGAGCCTCGACTGAGGCGGTAGACCAGGAAGGCCGCGAGAAGAAGAAGGATTTGCTTGTTGCGGAATATGAAGGCGTAAGGTGCGAAGTAGCTTCGACATCTGATATAGAGAGTGGAAAAGAGAGATCGGCTGCTGGAAGTAGTTGTGGTCTTCTCTGTGAACGCATGCTCATCTTCGCTGTCGTCCTTATAATGCTCTCTGCTGTTGTCATTCAAATGCCCCATCTCGACTGTCGACATTTCCGGCTGAAAGGTCTTCGAAGAAGACACAGGCATGGTCTCCGGGAATGTCAATACAAAGAGCATGCCTACAAAGGCCAATGCGAAACCAAGCAGCATTGGGATCCAGGGATTCATGGCCATTAACCACGAACCAAGAGCGTTGGAGATGAGTTCGCCGCCCATGGTGACGATTGCAAATTTGAAGAAAATCGAGGCTCTACTTAAAGTCAGGCACGTGTCACAGTCCTCAGTTGGTGACAAAGACTTACCGCTCATCTTCAGTCGTTACGTCCGACATCATCGTCCAGATAATTGCGAACGCAACGACAGGACCCCCACCACACAACCACGCAAGAGACGACAGCCATACCGCGCGCAAAGGAAAGATATCAGAGAACCACAACACAATCGTGATTATGGCGGAATTCAGGACAAACCCCGGGACACTGAGGCAGATGGTCCACCTTCGTCCGTACCTATCCGCGAGCAGGCCGTAAGGGATAGCAAGGAAGACACCTATCGCCAACATGTAAGCATCCAGGATATAGCTGGTAGACTACCAGGGGCAACCATACTCAACAGCCCGTCAAAGAACTCCATATACCCTTTCACAGCCGCCAGCTCAGTCTGCACATCCTTCACCTTACACAACTCCTCTTCAACCTGACCATCCGCACCAATCTGCGACGGATTGTACTGGGTATAGTAATGGCGACAGGTAATCGACTCGTAGATCCGGACCATAGGGCTGTCGGCCATGTTCAGACCCATTTCCACGGCGAGCACGACGGCGAACAGGGTAAGGAGCAACCGTAGACGGAGTTTCTGCGATGCTAGATCTCTCGCCTGCGATTTATGGTCCTTCGGTTCGTCGAGGGGCGAGTTCGGGGAGCTGTCAACCTCGGGGGTTTGCAGAAATGGGGCATCTTCGCGGTCGAAGGGGTCATGTGCCGCATCGGAAGGCATGGTTCATATCGTGCAGTATATATAGAGGGAACGCCGGAGTATGATAATGATTCACATTGGGGATAGGGATAGCATAACAATGGTCCACGAAAAAAATGAGTGTTAGAGAGGTGGAAGATGGAAGATAGAAGAGGGGGCAGAGCGCTGACACAATCAGGAGATGGACACGAAGCCAAGGCCCGGACTACAGGTGGATTCGCCTGTCAAATATGACATTGGATGTCCACACCACGATTGCTACGTATGTGTTCAATGTTTACATTCTCTACTTTTAGTACAAGTACATTGGGACGCGAGCTTATCATCTTATCCTACTCAGTACTCCGTCAGCCAGCATCAATACTACTTTTTGTCCCCCGAAGACGGAGGACTCCAACTGAAAGGCTTCCACCCGCTTTCTGGAACCCCCGTGCTAATTATGCTCGCCAATCACGCTGTACCACACTAGCACGTGGATCCACTATACTAGCCAGTAGTAATCGGGACACAAAGTCAGGGGCAGCCAATCATCAACTGCGAATCTAGAATTTGGTCACACGCCACTTCTGCAATTAGGATGTGGCTGGTGCACTGTGGCTCGGCCCGCTATCTCCTATTGATATTCTGAGTATTCATCCACCTAAATGGATAACTAGAAGGCCTCATCCTTAATGGACAGTCACCGGAAATGATACTCCTGTCGTGATTTTATCGTTCACTTGCTCCTGAGCCTTGGGGATATTCCCCTCAGCCATCAGTTGCACTCCCAGTTTATACACGGGATTTGTACTGACTGATGCTATCACCGCCCTTTGACTTCCTTTCGATACATTCTCAACAGTTAGATGAGCTTATCCCACGAAGATTTTGGCACCCTGGACCAAAGTAGCCGTGTCCTCCGTTGGTAGGTCATCTCGCTGCTTCTTTTTGCTGTAACGTGCGAACAAAAGTAGAGGATCTAGCATGATTCGGGTCGATAGTCCAGTTTGTACCAATCGAACATGACTATTTCTGCATGGCGTTGTGCATTGTCGAACAATCCCCTGCTCTCGAAGTTCCAAGCAACGTTTGCTGACGACCGCAAAGGCCGCTGATACTGAGGAATCTTCGACGACACGAAACCAGTTATTAAATTCATTCGCTGACATGCGGTAGGTCTGGGGAGTGTTGGTAAATGGCCACCAGGCCTGCAGCGTTCCTTTCTCATCGATTCCAGTTGTATTCAAGAGCCCAGATAGACTTGGTTATTCTGCGTCTGACATCAGAGTCGCTCAATACCTCCTGTGTTATGGGCCCGTCTCCGATGGAATTGATACTTTCAACCCTGAAACTGTTCTCCTTGTCCCAGCAGGAGCTGATACAATCAGCAGCACTGTGTTCGCATGATGTCAGCAAAGCAGCCACGTTAGCTGTTGCGTATTTCCTCTGTGATAGACAAAGTGTATTATTTGTCGGGCATTCCAAGTACACGCACTAATCTCAAGACCGATTTGGAGCTTCAAGAGCCTTTCCATATCGGCACCTTCATTTTTGGAATACGCAACGAGTACGCTCTTAAAATCCGTGCTGGGATTCTTTGCCAACTGCAGGGCATTCCTCCCGTGACGTGTTGATTAGTCTTATTAAACCTCTAATCGCCGAAGTTTAACATTTAATATGTAGACCGCCTCCAAAGTCCACCGTGCAGCTATCGCGAACGTAATGAGAATCGCATGCCCCTGGAAACTGGGGCTGACAAGCAATATGTCGTTGTATTGAATCAATCCGGAATATGTCACTCATTATTGACGATGAATCCAAAGTTCCCCGCATCGCTTGTGGTTCCAATTGATATCCGCGCTGTAGCGTTCAACAGGAGATTCTGCTGGTGTTGTAGTTGCTTGGACCAGTGACACTAGACCTCATATGGTAGGTCAATATGCTGTATGTCATTCTGACGTCCGTCAGATATGGGAATAATAAAGTCCCTTTCGACCTTCATAACGGGGGCTTGGAGTGGAGTTCCACCAAGCAGCCATATTGGTCCCCAGAGCTGTTTGAAATCCTGAACCGTAAGGCAAACTATAATGCCAGTTCCAGATGACAATGTCAGGTCATGCTTGCCCAGCATCCATGCAGGGCTGCCAATACAATTATCAAGGCACGCCAGTTTTCGCAGAAGAGTAAATTTGAGACCGAACCCGACTAGGATTGCGTCCAGTGGCTCATCGCGGCGGTTGATGTCGAATCGACGAACATGTGAACCGGAAAACAATACGAGACCAATTGATAGCGCTTCGCATAGGAAATGGAGGGATGGCAACCATTCATGGGGTACCTAAGGGTGGTACTGTATTTGGATTTTGTATTTGGATTTTGATCCCCATCGCTTTAGCGACAGTGGAGTTTCCATAGGAGAGGCAGAACATGCGCCGAAGCTCTGGCTTTTTCATTCTGAGGTTCTCGGAGCGGAGAGTAAGGCGACTAATGATTCTAGGTTTCCCAATGAAATGTGAACCGCTTCTCTGATATCCAGCCTAGACGGATCTTCCACCAGAATTGTAAAAATGCGATCACAAAATCCTTCTTTCTGAATATTGAGAAATGCATCGACGCATTTCGAGAGTGCTTGGATGCATTCGAATAAAGTGGGCAAGGTTTCTAGCTCTCCCAAGAGACTGCCAGGCGAATGAGAAAGAATTCGATCGATGCCGCATATCTGAGCAGTATCAAATTAAAGCTTCCCAAGTTTTCCGTAGTATTCAACGGGATTCAGTAAGAATTCCAACGTGTCGTCCTGGTCAGTTCCTGGATCTATCGAGGCGTCTTCCTCAGACTGTCGATGTATTTGATCTAGCTCTTGCTGACGAAGAGACTTTTTCTTCTTTTTCTTCGGTCGCTGAGGCTGCAGTATCTTCCTCTCCTCAACGCTTTCGTGTGTCCCAACCTCAAGCCCAGGTGTATTTATAGGTGTTGATAAGGGTTTCGTGCAGCCCTGCAGCTTAAGAAACATCTCTAGAGGACTCCCAACTAAGTCCTCATGACAATGGCCTGCAACACAATAGAATAAGTCGTCCCAGAATTGGACTGTTTTGGAGCGGAGGGGACATGTTCCTGGGACCAGAATGTCCTTCTTTCTCAGTTTGAGGGGTCCTTCCGCATCATCATACTCTGAGGGACCATGTCGCCGTAAGTGATCCTGAGCCTTGTCTGCCTGAGGAGTATTGTATTCATGTTTCAGACAATGATATAAGCATCGAGGAGCATGTTCATGATCCAGATGCCGCTGAAATTCATTCATTGAAGCATAGGTGCTTCGAGTACCCTCTTCGCATAGAAGGCAACAAGATTTCGTGGGTAAGACAAGTCTACCTAAATCTTCAAAAGGATCAAGCTCATCTTCTGTCGGATAACTTGTTCAGATCCTCTTCTTAAGTTGTCACGGATAACAGCGTCAAAATGTTCACGGCGCTCCCTGAGCGAGCGACGGGGAAATAGTAAATCATCGACATTGTGATTTGTGTGGTGTTCCGTTGCTAAGGATTGAAGGTGCCTGTTAAGTTTTGAAACATCGAGCAGTGGAGGATGAGGATAAAATAAGATATGATCATACGTTTTAAAGCAACACCAGAAGTTGAGTAATACTATTCAAACATATCAGGACACGAGGCTGTGATTTTGCCCGCCATTGCTTTCACAGCCTTGTTGCCCGACGATTCTCATATCGAGATTAGTGATGGAAGCCCAGGCGAAGGCCCTGCAGAGTGAACAAATCAGATTGATCGCTGTGTGCGATCATCAGTGAGGCTGAGCGAGGCTGCCAGTTGTCTTATCCCCGTCGACGGATTTCTTGTTTCATAGGCACTGCTGCAGGATGTACAAAGCATAGCTTAGAAAATACTGAAATTAATACAAATGCTGCTGGCAACGATCTCACTTCATTATGAAAGGACATGACGCATATGAAGACGACAAGGAGTTTGAATATGTATGCGTGGACTGTACGGAGTATTACACGTTCAGTGGACTGTTTATCTGTTGTTTGTGTAGTGTACAACCAGGACTTCAAAATCGTTGTATGGGGGTGGATATATCGAACACCAAGATCAGATCATAATGAAATTATTGTTTGGGAGGGAAATCCTAGGGCACTCCGTGCAGTCCCTGGATATCTCGGCTCTATTATATCCCATTCAGAGTATCTATGCAACTTGTGCTGGTCCGGCTAAGATTGTCCACAAAGAGGGAATCAAAGATAGTTAACTATTATTACAGCTTAGTAATGAGTATACGGCCATTAAATGGACGTGCAGGAGGGATTCTAGTTGGCATGCCCCTGTGTAAAGGAGAGGACTGATGATCATCAAGCGTTGCCGAGGGGCTCAGCGTCGTTCTTCCTTCTCTAAAAACACCGTCTTGGTATCACAGATATTCTGTTACAATTATCCTTGTTGATATAACATCCCCTATCTCTTGTTTTCTTTACCCATAGCACTCAGATTATGTCGCCCTCAAGGAGGCTGGCGCACCATGATTACACAGTCGGCTGGATCAGCGCCTTGCCACTTGAAATGGCGGCTGCAAAGGCAATGTTGGATGAAATTCACACCTCACTCCCGGTGCCGAAGAATGATCACAATACTTACGCACTTGGGCAAATTGCAAATCACAACATTGTTATTTCCTGCCTCCCCTCTGGTGTGTACGGTCACACCTCTGCTGCAGTGGCAGCGCAGCAGATGCAATCCACATTTCCCTCTATCAAATTCGGGCTCATGGTAGGAATCGGTGGCGGCGCACCGAACGATTCGGTCGACATTCGCCTTGGTGATGTTGTAGTTAGCAAGCCGACTGATCACTTCGGGGGAGTGATACAATACGATTATGGAAAGACTCTGGCAGATGGGACATTCCAGCGAACTGGGACTCTGAACAAACCGCCTGAAGCTCTCCTAACAGCGATTTGTGATCTTCAGGCGAATCATATTATGGGGGAAAATCACATAACGTCTCATCTACAAAGGGCCACAGAAGCATATCCGTCAATGGGGCAATCATTCGTCTATCCTGGATGGGACCAAGATGTTCTCTTCGAAGCGTCGTACCACCACCGAGGATCCAATACATCTTGCTGTGGATGCGACTGCACCCGGATAGTCACTCGCTCCTCAAGGCAATCCACAGCACCACGCATTCATTACGGCCTCATCGCCTCCGCAAACCAGGTGATGAAGGATGCACCAACACGCGACCGGCTAGCAAGAAAGTTGGGAGTCTTATGCTTTGAGATGGAAGCCGCAGGGCTGATGGACCATTTCCCCTGTTTAGTCGTTCGAGGAATTTGTGACTATTCAGATTCCCACAAGAACAAACAATGGCAAAACTATGCAGCAGCGACTGCGGCCGCATACGTAAAGAGCTTTTGCAATTTTCTATCCCCAGCGCCGCTGCTTCTCAACGGCAAAGTCCAGCGACGGAAATCCGGACAAGAGTCCCGATCCTCAAGACGAAATTCTTTGGGCGACAGACAGAACTGGCGAAGGTTCGGGAGTGCTTAAATTCACCCGAGCCAGATAGAAAAGCTGTCGTGATCTGGGGTCTTGGTGGATATGGCAAGACGCAGTTGGCAATTCATTACATCACTATTGAACAAGAATCGTATCGGTCTATCTAATGGATTGATAGCTCGTCTACCGCTATGATTGATGAGTCGTTTGAGCGAATCTCATCGCAAATACAATCAGATCCTAGGGAAGAGCGCCCAGCCGTTGACAGGGTGATTGAATGGCTAGAGCAAGATACGAATCGCTCATGGATTATTGTGTTCGACGGAATCCCGAGTTTCGATGATATGAGGGGATTCGGTGGTCTTGATATTAGAAAGTACTTACCCTCTTGTTGTCATGGTCACCTCCTATTGATAACCACTGCATCTGATCTGCAGTTACGACTGGAGTTCCCTGGGATCCAACTACAAGGTGTTGATGATCACACAGGCTCTGAGATTCTCTTAAGATGTGCAGGCATTCGCTCCACAGACCATTCTAGTATATCCCTTCTTAATGCTCCTTTCATTGACTTGTGCTGATGCAGTTTTAGAGTCATAGGCAAAGCCATTTCTCGTAAACTTGATGGGGTGCCTCTTGCCCTTGAACAGGCTGGTTCTTTCTTGTCATATGGGCTGATCTCTATGAGCGATTATAACCAACAATTTCAGATCCGCTTCTTCGACAGAGCTCTGAAAACTCCCATCAGAAGATATGTTGGATCATATGAGAAGGGGCGTACTCTCTGGACAGCCTTTGACATGTTATACGATGCATTGAGCCAACGAAGTCTGCATTCAGTCAGGCTTCTTAATCTGGCGGTCTTCCTTGGCTCGGGCCAGATACCATTTACTGTCCTTTTTGGCCCTAATGGCTCAGCCCAAACTGGATGTCCCGAAAAATCGACCACACTATCCTCGGATATACCAAACACTCCATCATGTGGCGTACTAACCTGGTTGGAACGCCTGCGGTCTGAGACGACAGATTTCGCATTCGCCCTTGGGGAGCTCGAGAGCTCTGGCTTTATCAAGTTTAGTCGCGATTCATCATCAGATACGGTCATTGATTCTTTTATCATCCATGACCTGGTTCGCTCCTTTATTCGATTCAAAATGTCTAGGGAAGACACTTTGGAGAATGTGGCCGCTGCTTTTTCACTCACTGGACAAGCATTCCACAACAGCAATGGGTCTTTTGATATTACAACCATGAGAAACCATATAGGGGGATTATGCAATGTTCTCAATACGTTTCTGTCGAATATATCGCGAGAAATGATACAACCACCGGATGGCAGATATTTCATGCTTTGTGGCGCTGTGGCACCACTTTTTGCGAGGACATGTCGCTTCAAGGGGGAGTTACAGAGAGCCAGAGATCTTTGGCAAGTTTATCTGCAGTTTCGGTTTATCTCAGAAGGAGGACAATGGCCCAGGGATCAGGTGGACCTAGTCGAGCTCTTAGAAGCGGCAGATGTCGATACCAGGTTAGGAAACCTGGATGATGCGATCGAAAAATATATGTCAGTATTCAACCGATGCAAGTCTGTGCTGCGTGAGAAAGATGATATTATGGTTCGCGTTGCTGGTTCCCTTCGTGAAGCCCGTGAAACGTATGCACGACGTGAAAGGAATTTCCAACGAGCCATTGCAACGCAAAGGTCTACCAAGGCTGTCCCTATAGAGTCGAATGAAAACCTAGAGGTTGATAACGAAGAATGGGAGCTTCGAATGCGGTATGACGAAGCGCTCAGTCTGTTTGGGCCTAACGATGTAGAGACTCTGGAACATTCTGAAGCTATTGCCACGTATTACAAGCAACGCAATCAGCCAGACAAGGAAGAGGCTTACAGGGAGACTATCTGGAGATACAACTTTGCTTCAGCAGGCGACACCCATCAGAGCACATTAGCTTCACTCTACGATCTATGCCTTTGTTACGGTAAAAATGGGAAGTTGAGATCGAAGCTCCGTGGCGATTTGTACCTCGCCCCTGTTTGGGCCAGGCAACACTTGTCATCCGAATTCAAAAATCTGCTTTTGGCCATGGAAACTCCGGCTATCCTGGATGCTTTCAATATTGGCGACGAAGATACGTTTTGGAGTTTGATAGACCGGCACGACACGGTCACAGCGATCTGCTGGGCCTCGCAACTTCAAGCAACGAACATCCGTGACACGCTATTCCATCACTTTGTGGATGTCGACATTCTCAGTATGCGTATCTTTCTACGTTTGGCTATTAGGCGTGATAACGGCGCTGCCGCCAAGATGCCCCGAAAGGGGGTAGTGGATGTTCATGAAACAGACGGCTATAGTGGACTGGATCTTCACTATGCTGTACGAGGGAGGTATACATCAATAGTCCAGGCACTGCTTGAGAACGGAGTGGATATGTGCCTTGGAGGTGATTATGGTGAAACAGCTCTGCACTATGCAGTAAAGGGAAAGGAGATACTGATAATACTTATGCTACTGGAATATAGAGCTGATGTCTGTCAAGCAGACAACTATGGTAGGACAGCTCTCCACTTTTCAGTCAGGGGGGGAGATACATCCATAGTTCAGGCACTACTCAAACATGGTGCTGATGTCTGTCAGACAGACAACCATGGTGAAGCTGCTCTCCACTATGCAGCAAGAAGAAAAGATATATGCGTGGTCCAAATTCTGCTTGAACATGGTGCTGATATCTTTCAAAAAGATATCCATGGTGAAACAGCTCTTCACTATGCAGCAAGCGGAAAGGACTTGTCCGTAGTTCAGGCATTGCTTGAGCATGGCGCTGATATCTCTCAAAGAGACAATGCTGGCAGGGCAGCTCTCCACCATGCAGCAAGGGGAAGAGATCCATCCATAATTCAGAAACTGCTCCAAGAGTGCGCCGATGTCTCTGAGAAAGACAACCATGGTGAAACAGCTCTTCAATATGCAGCAAGAGGAAGAAATCTATCCATAGTTCAGATGCTGCTTGAGCATGGTGCTGATATCTCTCAGAGAGATGGGTACAACAAAACAGCTCTTCATCACGCAGCACAGTATGGATCAGGGGATATTTTCAAGGCACTTTTGGATAAGGGAGCCGGCGTCACAGCAACGGATAGCGGCCAAAACGAACTTCTACATCTTGCGGCTAGCCAAGGAAATCAAGAAGTCACACAAATTCTTTTGGATATGAATGCGGACAGCTTTGCGGAGAATGCTCTGGGTAAAACCGCTTTTGAACTGGCATTTCAGGGGAGACACGAGAATACAACCAAATTGATCTTGTCATTTTCTTCGAGCAGAAGAGATTCCTTAGGGCAAACATCACTACATCGTATGGCGCGGAATAAGTACGCTGGGGATATGTTTAGAATGGCAATCGAACAGTGTCCTGAGTTGATTAATGTTACTGACAAGGGCGGTCGAACTGCTTTACACTCCGCTGTTATAGCAGGAAATGTAACCACCGTTCGGTTGTTGCTTGAAAATGGCGGAGAGTGTCACATCCAAGATTATGGAGGGCGAACACCATTGGATGATGCCTTGGAACATAAGGCCTCGTTGGAAGAAAGCTCCCAGAGTCACGTTGAACTTGATAACATAATTCGATTGCTACGTGGCGCGTGCTCTGATTTTCAGACTGATCTTGACCCCATAAGGGATGAGTCGCGGATATCGTTCTGGTCGTGGCTCGGGTGGTAGGTGGTTTCACGGCGTGTGGGTGATAGCATTGATTGCGTTTGGTTTCTTTATACTCTTTGCCATAGGGCTTCATAAAGGCAGTTTGTTGCGTACTATTCGTCGCTTCCATATGGTGCTATCAGGCTACCTCATACGCTTCCTTGCAAGTGAATCAATGTCGAATATATTTCTCATGACAATACCCCCCTTGATAAGCTGCATCATGAATTAGCCATCAGTCGATTTTCTTCAACATCTGCATCTTACAGGTGTATACTCAGCTAAGCCCTGCAAAAACGTCTGAAAGAACTTGCTAACAGTCACTCTTGGAATATAACTTTTCAAGTCCAATCAATACAAACTGAGTGTTTGATTATACCCAGCTTACAAAAACAAGCAACTGCGAGTCCGTTTCCGCAAAGGTACGATCGCCATGTAAATATCAGTCCTCGAAGTGGATGAAAGATTCCTCTAAATGATCATGCAGCCAATGCTATGACGAAAAATCGAGAGGATGCTCCATGGATTGAGGTTGTTATAACCGCCATACCAACACTGAGCATTTAACTCTACCGTACAGAAAATATATGCCCACATTGAGCTGGCAATGCGAGATCAAAATAGGCTGAGGCAAAGAGCCCGCGATACGATAAAGCCCGTTAATAAAATTTCGATGTTCCGTGCTGTGCTCTGTCAGGCTAGATGAATTTGTCAATCCCGAAGGTCATTAGGTTCCTGCACACGCATTCGAAGACTAAATTGAATGACTATACACAAGTTTGATGCTTATGCAGCATTTAGGCCAGGAAAAACAGACAAAAATAACAGAACATTTAGGGACTCCGAATCCTGCAACAACGGTTTGCCTTGTTCCTTCTCGCCATGTGGCAACGAAGGACATGCAACAAGGTTTTAATGAGATGGCTCAAGCTTGGTGGCGTAACGCGGAAATATACTTGGAGCACGAGAAACTGACAAAATCCAAAAAGGTTATGAGATCCATGATATCTACACAATGCCAGCCGACCGCATTATCGTCTCTTTCTCGGACGAACAGAACCACAGGCGAAGCCGTATTCCAGCTTTTGTGAGAGAGCTCAATCCAAAATGCGCATCAAACCTTGAATGACTGAAGACGAAGCCATTATATAATGCACTAAAGCAGCATTCCGATACCAGCAAAGATTACATTCCCTAGATGCCAGATGCCTATGGTCAAGCGAAACTACTGGTCGACAAGACTCAACACCATCGCTATATGTGCTTTCAAATAGCACGCTGTGCTTAGCTGAGAGGCATCTAGCATTTTTATGACTTTGGCAGTGGCTTTGCGAAAGCAAACGAGCCGTTAATCATAGATACTAGCAAGAAGTCATATCGGCCCTAATGAGCGTCGACCATAGATGACACCGAAAATCATCATCCACCTTATTATCTCAGAGGTATAAGTTTCGCAGTAGAGATTAGCGCGCGGTTGGATACAGCTGAATGCTGCATATCACGCTCTGTATCCAACAAGCACACAACAATACAGCGAATGGAGGTGATATTGTCTCGGACAGCTTGCAAATAGATCTACATGCTTAGCCATGATTGCACGCGAACTCGGATGCTGAGATATACAAGATTGATTAAAAATTGCAAAGGGGTACTAAAATCCCGCAAAAGTTACCAAAGTAGCCAGCTAAAACAGAGGCCACAGTCCATGCCGTTTGATACCTCGCATACCTTTAACGAGGCCCATTCAAGGCAATAAATCCAGATTGAGCATGTATTTGGCATGTTAAAGGCAAATACCCCAAATGTCCATCAAAAGAGGGGAGGGATTATAGTTACAGGGATATATTCACCATCTATAATATGTACCATCCAATCCCAAACTAAATAACAAAACTATCGAACATATCCATCTACTCCAACGCCCGGAAATCCAGCTTCCTCATACAAACTACCCCGAACCTGCACCGTAGCCGAGAGTTCCAGCAGGAACTCGTAGAGAATAATCACGTTAGTCAGGACATGGCCCAACGACGCAGAAGGGGGCGGTTCATCGGCAATAGCTGATTCGTCTTCGTTGCTTTCGCCTTGTTCTCCTGATTCTTCTTCTTTGTCTCCGTGCTTCTGTTCTTCGGGATCCTCTTGTTCCTGCTCGTGCGGTTCTTCTGTTGTTGTTGGGAGGTTCTCACGTTTCGGAACAGGATTCGCAGGCGCGGAAGGGAAGAACGGTGCAGATAATCGTTTCCGCAATTCCTCCGTCCGAGCGAGTGATGACTCACGCGAGGCGAGAGGTCTAGCTAGCGAAGAGGACCGATCTCGCCCTCTATGAGGAGAGCCAAATGCACTTGTCGAAGTGCGCGGTGATGCAGACGCACTACCTAGTCCACGGGTAAGCGATGATCGAGCACGACCGCGAGCGAAGTTCATATCAGAGTCCCAAATAGTAGCGGTAGAAAGGCGGCTGGTGCTGTTGCGCGGGTTTGTGGCAGGGTTGACAGGCTCGTCTTCTTGGTGGAGGAGGTCTCGACGGGCCGCGACGAGGATATCAAAGTCGGGGAGGATTTTGCGCCATTCTTGGGTTTGTTGGACGAGATGTTGGAGGATGGAGGTTAGGGTTGGGGTGTCTTCGGAGGACCAGGTGGGTTCTTCGTATGCGAGACGGATTTCGTCCAGGATGCTCTTGTTCTCATCGATTGTGGGGGTTGACGGGTCGGGATAGTTGTATTTGGAGGGATCGACTAGGATCCAGCCATCGAGGGATAGGAGGTGTGAGGATGCGATGCTCATTAGGACTTCGGTTAGGGCCAGGTTAACCACGACACTGTTGGTGAAGAAGTCACGTAGGCAGTTTAGTAGTTCGCGGATCAAACCATCGCCTTGCTGGAGTTCAAGTGGTCGATCTGCTGTAGGGTCATCGGGGCTCGCTTCGGCGGGGGCGATGCATAAATGAGCCTCTAGTATCCACGAGGCATCTTTGAGATAGTTGTCATATGATTCATCCAGGGTTGGATCGTTCACGATGGAGGTAGCCATGGAGACCATATTCCCCAGCTCTGCATTCAGTGCTCCGACGGTGCGCTGCTTGGCCGGTTGCCCAGGTACCGTTCGGATCAAAGACCGCGTGAAGGGATGATGGCGTTGGAGAACGACTGTCAGTAGACGTAGTGTTGCCAGGATAGTCTGACGGTTCGACGACTGCAGGCCAAGTAGTGCAAGATCCCGCAGGTTGAACAGAGATGGTGATGGCTTAGCTGCTTCTTCTGAAAATGCTGCCAACACGTCCAATGACTTTCGTCTGCTCACTGACATGTCCACGCTTCCCTTGCCTGAGTCAGAGGCTAGCAGGAAGTGAAGAATGCGGTGGACCAGATCATCTTGCACTACTGATTCCAGGATTCGGTAGAGGTAGGTTAAAACTGCGGCGGTGGATCCTCCTTCGACATCTGATGATTCCAATAGAGATGGGTATCTATAAGGTTAGCAGAGGTCAACATGATTGGCGCATGACGACATACAATAGTTGCTCCAAGAATAGGATTTGGAAGTGGTCCAAAAGGGTGCCGTTGACTTCTGCTGATTTGCAATGGTCAATCGTATCCTGCCAGAACAAGAGATACGACATGAACGATCTCATAGGCGAGCCCAGGTAGGGCGGAATAGCAGTATCCTGCCCAGCATGATCCGACAGAGCAATGATATGCGGTGGTTTTTCCTCAGGCGGGATGAATGACAAACTGCAAGGGGTTAACCCAGGGCCGCTACATAGCCGATTGTAGATCTCACCTTCCCAGCTGACTGTAGAGTGCACCCAAGCCCGTAGCCATCAGAGTCGCCAGATCACTCTCAATCAACCACCGCTCCAGATTCTTAGACCGCGATGCCGTCTCAATCAAATAAAGCAACCCCGTGCGAGCAAAATCACCCGCTCGTCCCTCATGATGCACATACTCAACCAGCAGATAAAACAACGGAAAGTCATCTTTCCTCGTCGCACCCGCAAACTCCTTCCCACTCATACTCTGCCGCTGGCCACCATCACCACTACCACCCCCCTCCTGCCCATCCAGCCCCTCATTCCTCGGAGCAAACCAAGCCGGCAAGATATCCGGCTGTAGTCGAATATTATTCGCAACCCCAAACAACAACTCCACAAGCCTCCCCTCTACATCCTCTGAATGCTTATCCGCCCTTCTCACCAGATCTACTAACGCCCTCGCAAATAGCCGATTATCAACGACGCCATCGACCTCTGCATCGATCAGGGTGTTGAAGAAGACAGCCGCGCAGCGGAGCGTGTTGTCGTCGTAACTGGAGAGGGCGAGTTTGGTGACGGTTACGAAGATTTGGGAGGAGGAGGCGTATTGGAGACAGGGGTGAGGTGCTGGGCCGCGGGATTCATCGCTAAGGACGGAGTTTAGGCGTTCGATGCAGTTGCGGGCGTGGGTGGTTGTGGATTGTTGGTCGATAGGGGTGTTGCTGGAGCGCCAGATTTGCTGCACCACGTGGGTTAAAATTAAATTGGCCTTGTTAAGCGGGTGAGTTAAAGATAAGAAACTCACCTGGAGACTATTGCAGGTTCGTTTGAATGCCGTCAAGCGCTCAGTTGGTGATGTTGCGCGGAAGCTCTTGGACGTCAGCGAACGGGAGCCGCCGATGAGACGAGACCACTGCAATTATTCATTAGCCGGAAACAAGATTAGAGTAAGAGGTGGGAGTATAGAACGCACAAAATCCATGATTGAAAGGACAGCATATTACAGCTTGTCCATGAGCCAGTCGAGGTGGTCAAGCGGAGGGGAAAGATAGTCGGGGGAAACGCGCCAAGACCGATTATCAACAACGGAGTATAAGGCTGTCCCCAAGACAGTACAGTACGGAGTACAACTACAGCTACAATTAAGCAAATAGAATAGAAGATTATTCAATTACCAGGCATCTCTGAGATCAAGCCAATTCCCCCAAAAACGTATACGGATATTCACATGGAAAGATGCAACCCAACCATGTCCACCACAACGCCAAAGAACATAATATCATGAAGATGCGCCCGCTTCCCTATCCAGTCTAAAGAAGCCCGTCAAGTCGTCCACAGGTAGAAGAAAACATAAAGAAAAGACGTCACGGAACCAACACCGAGCAAAGAATCCAAACAAAGAAACCACCAGGGTTTAGTCACTATTATCTTCTTTTGGTCGTCGGCCTCCGCGCTTTCGTTTCCCCTCGTTCTGATCGCTTCCATCATCATCCTGTTTCCGGCTGGGTTGATCCGGGACCTTGGCGATGATGTCTGCCAGAAAGTCTAGAACTTCGTCCTTGGCAACGGCGTGTTTCAAATGCGACGCGGTGACGCGTTTGGAATTGCGGTCTTTGGCTTCTTTGGCAGCTTTGGTGACGAGGGAGATCATGAAGAGTTCCAATGCTTTAGCTGTTGGCAGTTAGCACTTGTTCCCTAGATTTAGAAAGAAAGTAAGGGGGTTGGGGAAGACGTACACACTGCAATCGGGGTAACCTGCGCAACCTTCCCGACATCCTCATCCGCCTGCATGATGCGCTTGATGCGCGCCACCGGAAACTTGGTTTTAACCTCTATCCCCTCCCCGGGACGCGACTTGACCTCCTCCTTGATCGGCTGCTCCAGCTCCTCGGGCTCAGGCTTAGGCTCAGGCTCATACTCCGCCAGTGGCGCCTCGGGCTCACTAGGTTCCTCGAGGTATTTCGATTCGGGCGCGGGGTCGACTTCGGATGCGCGCGCGATGCGAGATGATCTGCGGGCCATGTCGAAATCCTGTGTAGGGTAACTGGGAGAAAATGGAGGCACGTATTGTTGTGTAGCGGCCGGCCGCTGGTGGTATTGCGGGGTGAAGAATGGGGAGGCGTCGTAGGCGTGGTGTGTCAGCGGGGTGAATTGATAGGTTGGGCTGGTGGCCGCTGGGGGAGGGAAGTTGGATTGGAAGGAGGAGAAATCGGGGGATCGAGGTCTGTAGGAATTATCCTGGTCTGTCATCGCTGGGGGATTCGGCGTTAACAATAAGAAGCGACGGGCAGTTTGAGAGGTTGACAACGTGACGTACCTTGTAGATTATATGGGAAACAAACAAAAGAGTCCAGAGACAAGGAGGATAATTAGAGCATCTCACGGTGAACAGAGACTACTCTGATAAATCGCAGTAGATCGAAAATCGCAGTCGCGATGACGCTGATGGCGATGTTATGGATCGCGAATAGCGCGTGGCAGTAATTAGCGTAGAGGTGCGTGGAAGCAAGACCGAAGGAAGCAAAAAGTCCGGGCGGCAGAGCGGGCAGCAGTGGCCCTTTTTAACCCTGCGCCAAACGCTAAAAATATTTTTTTTTCTCGTTTGTGTGGATGATTCGGTCATGACTATTTGTTCTTCTGATCCTGGTCTGGGGAATGCTTCACCAGCTCTTTGTGTGCTATATAGGGATTCTTCACTATGTTCTTCACTATTCTACTTATCCTTCACTTTATCCCTGGTCTGTTGCTTAATGAACTTGAGGCTCCGTAGTGCTCTACTACTGTACTCCATCATCTCCGTACTCCGTCAATATATTCATGCCTACCCCGGAATATGTATGCCTACCTGCATACCGATATGACCTTGATTATTCTGACGAGTCCATTGTTTATTGCTCTCTATTCACCCTTTGCCTTATTCTCCTTTGTTCCCCTGATCCCTTCTCTTTCTTCAAAACATAGTTTCACAATATCACACGCGGATGATGATACCAAAGAGCCCCGAGACTGTTACCAGAGATCGCGTCGAGCAGAAACCTCATTGGTATCGCCTTCCGGTCTTTGGTTCTTTTGCGCTACGACGCGACTGTCGATGAGGGTCCATAACTTGATCTAATCTGACATGCGTCGTGTTTTGCCCGTTTATATGCCGCACAGGGGTGTCATGTATACTGCCCCATACTGTCTGTTCCATAGCGCCCGGATGCTGTCGGTCCACCCGTTGGGCTCGGGGCGATGCTAAACACCCATATTACTCTGCGTATTTGTCCTCTTGCCGTACAGCACTTTGTACCCTGACGGCAGCAACTGCTACTGTGCCGCGAGGCTGGCTTGACGGATCCCAACCCCAGGTAGGCAGCATAGCCTGCTCAACATCTAATTCCCTCGCAACAAAGGCGCAACCCTCGTATGTAGGTTAGTCAGGCGATCGGTACTGCGACTTCAGTAATGCTCTGTATGGGGTAGAGCAACCACTGGTACGGTATAATAAGTACCAGTGTACTCTGTCCTTGAAGATTGCCATGGTGGCTGCTCTACTATTAACAAGTCTGCCACTTCTATTGACGTGGAAACATTTGAAAAACTGTAGAAACCACTTTGCTTATCTTGAAGCTGCAAACTGCACCCACCGGCCCCACGTTACTCCGCTCCGACCGCATCGCCGAATTTGGTAGAATCCGATGTCTTTTTGACAGCAAACGAATTCAACGGACGATAAACGCCTGCCACGTCCTTCCACTCTCGGTTTTTTTTTTTTTTTTTTTGCTCGCATTCTCGGGGTTGGACACGCCTTTGCTCAATTCATGGCATTCCCAATCATGTCTGCTGTCCTCCCTGTCTTCGTCGGTTCCGGTTCTTCCTCGTGAGCTTTTTTTTTTCTTCCAAGGAGACGACTCGAACCGGCTTCGATCTTCCCAATGGCGGCGGCAGAGCAGCCTTCGGGCTTGATGGATATCGCAAGGTACGTAGAAGCTGTCTGCGGGTTTATCTTTTACCAGTTCTGCGGAACAATAAGCTGACGGTCAAAAGTACTCTTACTCAGGATGAGATTCCGTTCAAGCTACGATGCGCAATTTGCAACAAGTTAGCGGTTAATGCGTTCCGGCTTCCTTGTTGCGAGCAAGCGATTTGTGAAACTTGTAAGTTACCGCACCCCGAGACTTGCTCGCGTATCAACAGATGCTGACTATAATGATGTCTAGGCCAATCATCCTTGCCCGATACCTGCCCCGTTTGCGCACACACTCCCCTTTCATCAGATCTCTGCAAACCGAATAAAGCTCTCCGGACCACCCTCAAAGCCTTCCTGCGTACCGAAGAAAAGAAGCGTGAAAAGGACCGTCAGTCCGCAACTCCTGCTGCGCCGGCTGAGGCTCTGGTGGATGAGACCCCGGCCCCCTCGGAGCAGCCTGGTGCTACGCCTGCGCCTGATACACCTGCCGCAGCTGTCGCTGAGGAACAGGCCCCTGTCGAGGAACAGCCGGAGTCAGCGCCTGCTGCGGAATTCCCGCCGGAAGAGCACCCCGCTGCGGATTCTCAGCCTGTAGAGGCTGGTGAAGAACCTGTACCTGATGCGAATGCTGAGGTTGCTGAGGAAGCTCAAGCTCAGGTAGTTGAAACATTTTCTTTTGGCTTTCCGGATCGCTAATGACTACTACAGAATGAGCAAGAGGATGATGCTACCGGCACGCTAGAACAGGTCAACGCGGCCCACGGAATTGTCGCGGAGGGCGATGGAGCTGCTGATACGGCGGCGCAATCTGTTGAAGAGAACAATGCGCAACCTAATGGAATGCAACAAATGTTCCCTGGCATGGGATTTAATATGCCTGCCGGAGGATTTCCCAGTTTGTCATTCAATGGCAATGGCGATTTCAATCCCATGCAGTTCATGTCCAATGGCATGTTCAGTCAAAATCCTATGGGTAGGTCGCCACCTACGTCCCCAATCGCACTTCGAGAATCAGATACTGACTTTTTTACAGGAATGTCTGGGATGTCGATGGACCCGATGGCCGCGAACCAGGGTATATTTGGAGGCTACGGGATGGGCATGAACAATGGCATGAATATGGGAATGAACTTCGACGCAGGTCAAGGGATGTATGCTGGGGGATGGGACGGCTCTCAGAACAATATGTGGAATGGAGGCCAAGATAAATTCAATCCAAATGCTTTCGCAAATGGTATGGGCTCGCAGTATGGACCCTCCTCTGGATTTGGCGGATTTAATATGTCTCAACCCAACGGAAATTACTTCCCTAACCAAGACTTCTCGAATGGGTACTATGGGCCCGGCTACGGCAGAGGCGGTTTCCGCGGCCGTGGTCGTGGATTCTTTCCTGGTGGCCGCGGCCGTGGGGGCTTCATGAATGCTAATTATCCTAACGCCGCGTTTCAGAATCCTAACTCCCCTAGCTTTAATCAGGCAATGCCTTCTCAGGATGGTGAAGTCCCAGCGGACGCCAGTACCGATGCAGATAAGCCAGAGGGTGAACAATGCCCTGGCGCCGAACAGGATCCTGAAGACGCAGCATCAAAGGGGATTGCTGACGAAGGGTTGGGAGAAAAGGTGCCAGGTGAAGAGGTCCCTGATGCGTCCGGCAGTTTTGCAGAGGACGACTCACAACCACGAGGCATACCAACAATTGATAGCTTTGACCAGACTAATACTGCCATGTCTGGCTTCGTTGGAATGCCTGGTCCACATATGGGGCCAGGATTTGCCAGGGGTTTTATGCGCGGACCCTTCCCTGGGGGTCGCGGAGCTGGCTTTCCTGGAGGTCCCTTCGCACCTGGTCCTATGCCAGGACAGGGTGTTGAAGGTGCTCCGGCCGCACCTAGAGCTATGAGAGAAGGCCTACCTAATACTAGTGTGTTGCGTCAACGATACCAAGGACGGGCGTCGGTTCCCGCCAGCAGACCCTCTGAAGGTCCTCAAAGGTTGGTTCTTCATCTACGCCCTTTCCTGCGCGGCAGTGATACTAACACGTTAAAAGCGGAACCCCAATAGAGCCACGAGAAGACGACGACCACCGCTCGAGGTCGAGATCTAGGGCTAGATCCGCATCGCGATCCCGGTCCCAGTCTCGACACAGAGATAGCCGTCGTCACCGATACCGTTCATCAAGCGCCCATGATAGCGCCGATGAGTACGAACGGAGACGTGAACGAAAACAACGATCCCGTCGAGAGGGTAAATACGATGAACCGTCATTAGCGGACGATGGGCATCGCACTCGCTCGCCTTCGCTAGAGTCCTCCCGGAGGACCCATCGCCGCGATAGAGACCGGGACCGGCGCAATGGTCATCGTTCTCATCGCTCGCATCGCCATCGCAGCCGCACTAGGAGTCCCAGCCGCGATGGCGATCGTGATGCTGATCGTCTTTCTGCGATTGCGGAGGAGAGGTTGATTGGTGAAGCCGTCGAGGGTTCCAGCCGTAGCCATCGCTCTGGGAAGGATCGTTCCAGCCGTCGAGAGGAAGAGCGGGAACGAGACCGTGACGCTCGACGCAGAGACCGCCGGGATCGGGAGCGAGAGCGAGACCGCGATCGACACCGCGAAAGAGACCGCGATCGTGACCGTGATCGCGAACGTTACAGGGACCGAGAAAAGGACCGTGACCGCGAGCGTGAACGAGACAGAAAACGCTCCCGCCGCGACCGAACCGCCTCCCCCGACAGCGACTACCCCACCCGCCACCACTCCCGACGCCAAAAACGCACCCGAGAAGACGACCGCGACCGCGCGTCCTCAAAACAATCCCCCTCCACCTCAACAGCCGCCCCCGAAAAGGACCCCATAACCCTCGAGCGCGAAGCGCGCAACCGCGAACGCCTCCTGAAAGAACAGCAGCGCCGCGAAGCAGCTGAAAATAATACTAATGGTAATAGCACTAGTCACCGCCACAGCCACCGAGACCGAGACCGAGACCGAGATCGCGATAGAGAGCGCGATCGTGATCGTGATCATCACAGGTCTAGCCGTCGACGGGAGAGTCGGCAGGATCGGTCTTCGGCGTTAGTTGGAGGCAGGAGGTTGAGTTATAAGTATGAAGATGATGAGAGTGATAGTGCGAGGGCGGCAAGGGTTGAGAAGGAGAGGGAGGGGGAGAGGTGGGCTTAAGTACATAGACTTTTTGCAGTGATGTATCTATGAGATATAAGAAAATATGAAGCATATAGAGGTTGGTCTTTCTATTCGATTATCCCAGTACCTACCTGTACAAAGGAAATAGCCCTAGCTCGGTTCGAAAACGGCTTCGCCACCAAAATAGCAGCCTCATCCCCAATAGCATTCGGCCGATCCCTAAACGCAACTCAAGCTGAGGAATCAACGCCTCCCTCATCTTCCCTATATTCGCATCCTCCTTGAACAAGAAATCACTCAACACCTCCGCCGCCTTCGCGCACCTCTCCCTCAAATCCACCTCCGGAAATCCACAATACGCATCAACCCTGATAGCCCTAAATTTGCAAACCTACACTCCCAAAACAATCTCACAGCCTCATGCAACAAAAGTCCTAATGATCAACCCCCCATATTCCTTGCACTCAGCGGCGCACAGACATCATTCACAATACAACGCTCGCTCCGCATGTCCTTCCCAGAACGAGTTTGCATCACTGTTCATTATCTCAGTATCTATATGTATTAGCAACTTTGAACGGTGTGAGGCCTGTTGAAGACTGGATGGGAATGCTTTCGAGGGCAGGTCCCAGGCTCTCTTTAAACAAGGTCTTTCGAGTAACAAAAGGGCCGACTGTGCACATTCCGATCGTTACGGGTAGAAGATGGCCCGAATTTGTCCGCATTCGTCCCGTTATCGAATGGCGCTACGCTGAGATCTGGTCATTTATCTGTCATCTTGGTTTCGAGTACTGTCCTCTCTTACGACCAGGGCTATACCAGTCTCGGTGGCACTACAGACACTATGAATCGATCTCGGTCTTTCCTCCCATTCTCCCATTTGTTCATTATTTCTCTTCTCTCTTCTCTTCTCTCTTCCCATTGGCCCAGGTCCTAAGCCAAACAGGTCTGCCTGTGCCAGTGTACGACATATTTGAGGCTAACAGAGCTTCTGTTTGCACATCATTTGGACCTCCTGCGTGAACACGAAACTCGACCAGAGGGTGGTCTAGATGAGTTACTCTGAGCATTCAACGATGAACGAAAGCGCGCCAAGATCCAGACCAGTAACCTTGTAACGGCTTACGTGCTCCATGATTACATCCGGCTAGTGAAGCTTGAATGGGTGCGAATTACTTCCATCCCGGTATTCCTTGCCTTACGGGAAAAGTTTTATGTTAAATATGTAATCTGCATCGTTGCCAACAGCGACTCTCTTCAGCCAAGCAAAGATCAACTGAGAGACGTAATATATTAAAGCAGGGCGTACCGGTACTGCGTTAGAGTAGTCGTAAAATTCGCCAGTTTCCCCGACGCCTTAAGCTCTGCGACCAGTATGCATACCCCCTCGTTGGACAAGCTCGCTGCGCTTATTTTAACTGACCGAGGTAGCGTTGACAACCTTCCCGAGCATCGTGTTGAGGTCATCGCTTGTGATAGTCTCGTTGTGTCTAGTCCAGCCAAGTTCCTCAGGGAGGCGTTCGTTCTCTAATTCTAGACATGATCGTTAGCGAGGTGCAAAAGTCAGATCACATACATAGATTGAACTTACCGAAGAGATATTCAATCCAGGATCTGTTGACCTTTCCAGAGTACTTGTCTCCAAGGACAAGGATATGGGCTGCGGTTTCGCCATAGCTAAAGGCCAGGCCGAGTTCAGATATGTTGTATGTAGGATTGGTGGTACTCGAGGTGTTCACCCGAGCTTGACGGGACCTGGCAGCGGCCTGGATGTCAATGACTGGTTGCGGCCAGTATGATCGAGTTTCGTCGAAGATCGTCTGGTTGAAGTCGTGATTATCTCCGAAATAGGCATCCTGGCGACTCAAGCTCGCATCATGCTCCAAGATATTGTGCCGAATCAGGTGATTCAGAGAAAAGCTAGTAGCATTTGTAGCAGGATTCGTAGTCAATGCCTCCTCGAACAGAAATTGGGAAAGTTCCTTGTCGATGTTCAAGGCCGTGCCCAGGGCCTCGATTGTGCGGTTTTCCAATATGTCTTTGCCGTCGTGTGGGAGGTAGCCATGATTTGCAAGAGTGTTCAGCATAGGACAAGGGGATCGCACTGGTTAGGACTCTCAGTCAGCTCCATAATATATTCAACCAGCATTGCAGCCAAACCTAACTTACCAGCGTCGGGCCCAGGACGCAACCAAGAAAGCGGATGAGGTGCTTGCTGGGCAAGAGTTTGCGCAAACGTGAACGTTACGGTAAACAAGAGCAAAATAAACTTCCTGATTGACACTGTTTTTCTGTCTTGTTCCGTCTCTTGCTAATGCGAGGGTATATATATATACACCTTAATGCGGGACCAGGTAAAACCGAAGGCGAGAAGTCCGTTTCATTCTATTGGCTTAAGTTGGGACGCTGATGAAGGCTACGCTATGCATGTTGGATCTGGGAATATACGAATAGCAGGATCATTATTATAACCCTAAACAGCGATCACGAATGCGGCCGCTGAATCGAGTCAGCCAATTTCCTATTCGGGACGTTGCAACACGGATACGATGACATCATCGGGATTGTCTCCGCTGTCGTCTCCCAAAAGGGTAATCGATTAATTTATGGCGAAGAAAGGCTAAGATTGCCTTGTAGTCGCCATACGCAGCATAGTTCACAATATTCAGTTTGACTCTTGGTATCATACAACATGGTGACTAGTCGCTAGCAGAACTCAGAACAGGCTACAGCGATACCATGCTTGTCTCTCTTACATGCACCTGTCGTCCTTAGAAGTGGGTATCATATTGGTGCTCGGTCTTACCACTGGATGTCTAGGACACCCCAAATTCGTATAGCTATCAGCATATCAGGGTTAATTGGCTGGTTCTAGGATGTAATATACTTAGAAACACATAGAAATATTCATGGATGATGCCTGTTCCTGAGTTTCCTATCTCCCTCAAAAGCCACTGAATCCAGAGTCGATCATACATCCCCAAAACCCGTATATTCCATCCAACACATGCGCTGCTCACCTCTGCGCAAACCAACCGCATCGAGCTGTTTCATCAAAACCAGAAAATACGCAAGCAGGATAAGCGGAAGCAGAGCATCCAAGCCGTCTCCAAGCAGGCTCGTCCACGTCCAAATGACGAAAGTGAGTTTCGAGCCTGAGCTTTCGTCTTTAGTTACTTCCCCATTACTGTGACACAGTTCCGCAGAGCTCTAGAGAAATTGACGGCAGTTAGATAGCAATCTCGGAGAGGATCATCCGCTGATCCCATGCAAACAAATGGATATAGCTGTTACAGAGGCTTTCAGAAACTGTCGGTCGATTGCACAGAGGAGAGCTGCCTAGGCTCTCTGGTAGTTTGTTTTGTGGACGCCTGGAATCATCCGGGCGTACCTCACCCATCGAAGAAACAGTCCGGGCACCCTTCAGCAGTAAGATCCATTCTGTCGATTGGTCGTCTTCCGCGGAGAATAAGAGGTAATCATCCTTGCGAGGCCCTCTCGCCATCGGAATAAAGCATAACAGTATAGACCCTATCCAGACCGCTTGACTATTCCCAGGAGTTACTTGCGATTACATGAATGATAGAGACCGTAATCCCGTCACATAATTATGCTTGGTGCGGTCGTCAATGCGTAGATCCCATGAAATATCTGGTTGAATCCGTTTCATGTGGAGTCCAGCGAGGGCCAGAGCCAGGTATAAGAGAAAGGGGAATCTATAATCGATATGGGGAACGAGTGTTTGTCAGAAATACAGACTGCCCTGATCCTCTGCCAATATGAGGTATGTTGAGGTGACGAATTGGTGCTGGAGTTGAAGTCTAAGAAGCAGTATCCTGACTGATCTGCTAATGGGCCTGGGTTTAATTGTGCATTTGACTTAGGCGGCGGCAGTTGTAGTGGGCTTAAATGCCCTTCATCATTGCTTGACTCTGAGCGGGACCCAGGGGTAGACCCGGAAGGAGATGTGTTCTGATATTCAGGCACAAAAGTAAGATCGAGCTTCGGACGTGCTGGAACAGGCGGTGTTCTCTGTGCTTATCTCTTCATAATCACACACCACTGAGTGACTTGTGCAGTCCACGCATTGCAGCTTGAGTCATCACACTGTAATCCCAGCTATTAGTTCACAGGGCGGGATGCAGAGTGCAGTATGTCACTCGCCTTAATGTGCCACTCTCTACAGGTGCTACAGCCCAACCAAATCCTTGGCTAACAGCGGATGCGGTGCCGCAAGCTTTCACAAGGCACATTGCTGATATTCCTTAACAACTGAAGCTGATATCCAAGCTGCGTCTACGCCACTTCATCCTCCCACGACGTATCCAAATTTGTATCTAGTCTCCACTTCACTTCCCATTTATAATCACCAACTCATCCATCCCCGTTCACTCGCCTCGCGCCACGGCTATGAGGTAACTTATTTGTACGGCATAATCGAATCCCCAGCATCTCTCCCTGCACTGAACCGTTATCCTTTCTATATAATGGGATCTCCTTGTTGATAGACCAGAAAGTAGCCCACTGCTCCGCTTGCCTAATCAGCCCATCTGGATCTCGAAATGGTGCCTACGCTTCTGCAGAGACTGGACTTGTGACTTGCTTCCCATCTGTAAGCTTTGGCCAGGATTACTTTCCTCCACAACTTTGATTTCAGCATAATAATCCCCGTAGACCTCTTTCTCTCCGCGATAGTGTTGCATACAGGTCTCTTCGTTGGTACCCGGGAGGAAGAATAGTTCCAGGCAGAAGCGGGTGGAACTGCTCTTTAAGACATTCAACATCCCTTTTTGGTCGACGTGGTTAGGAGAGGCATTAGGATGTCTAAAGTAGATGGAAAAAGCAAACAGAGGTGGCAGTAGGTAGCCCTTGTATGCGTCAAAAGACCATGCGCGTAGAGCGGCCCAGGTGGTCTGAGAAGGGGATGAAATATCTGGTTGTAGACGAGATGGCTCCAGCATAAAATGGACATTTCAGCTGGCTGTCGTTGTTAACATTTCAATGCTAAATTGTTTGATGAGATCAACTTATTAACTTACACAGAGTAGTTCCAAGATATTGAAATCTATTTGTAGTCAAAAACAAACCGCATATACTACAATACTGAATTGCAACCATCTATCTAGCCCAATTGATATCAACCAATATACAGACATCCAGGCTACAAACAAAACGAGACAGGACCAACGATTCTTTTGTGCAGGCTCAAACAAGCAAAAGTATTATGAAATAGAAGGAAGGAGTATAAAAAAAATGGCAGAGCTACGTAGCAACAAGTGCAGAACCCAGGCTAGCCCAGCTTGGCCTTGAGGGACTCAATCTCCGCAGTCAGGGTTTGGACCTGGTCAGCCTGCGATGCAATGGTCTTAGTCTGTGCCGCGATCAGAGACTTGATTTCACTGATTTCACGTGTCACGGTATCAGCCGCCACGGTAGCGGTAGCGGTCAGAGTTGATTCTCCGGAGACAGGTGTCGATGCCGCAGTGGGGGTCTAAATGGGTTAGTTTCTATTTTTGCTTATTCCGAGATAATGATTCTTACCTGGGCGGGAGACTGTCGCGACTTGGGCTCCTCCTTCAGGTGCCATGGGCTGGACTTGACGGATGGCGATTCAACCTCCGTTGCGGAACGAGAAGGACGCTCAACTGGCTTGGGTACTTCATCGAAGCCCGAGTCCTCGTGGACTGGTTCGCGGTCCTCTTCAGAGTCGGCGAACTTGTTCACCATGGCAGCCATAGATGCACCCTGCTCCTTCATGGATGGCGGCGGCTTCACAACAGGGGTGGGCTCGGGAGCCGGTTCAGGAGCCTTCTTGACGGGCGATGGTGGCGTGGACTTAGGCTGAGGTTCAGGCTCGGGCTCGGGCTTGGAGTCGGACGAGCCAACGGTCGTGGTGGGCTTGTCCTCCACACCGGTAACCTCCTTCATGCCCTCACCTTCATACAGGCTGGCCATGGAGATTTTGGGGGGAAGGGCCTCCTTGCCGGCGAGCCAATCTGCGGCACCCATGGCAGGGGTGAGACCAACGGTAGGGGGATAGATGTCATCCTGGAAGTTCTCTGACCGACGGGGGACGATGAAGGAGATGGGTTCGATATAGTTGTCGTTGACAGTCTTGTAGGCCCGGGCGACTTCGTTTTCGTGGGCGTTGACACCACGCTTGGGCATAAAAGCAATACCACGCTGAGGGTCACCCGATTTGTATTCGGAGAGGAACTCAAACTTGTCATTCTCCAACTCAAAGTATCGAATGTTTCCGTCACTAACGGATTGATTAACTCTGCACACGCAGCTCCATTTGAAAGTCAAAACTTACCCTCTGCCGGCCAGGTACAACATTTGCGTGCCCTCATCCCAGAACGGCATGCACACACCGGAGATCGAGTCGAGCGTCTTGAATCCAGTGATAGGCTCACGAGGGGCACGGATATCCCACAGTGCCAGCTGGCGGTCACTCATCTTGGAGAAACCGGTGGTCGCGATCCGGTCGCGCTCACCCAGCCACACAACACGACTGTTCTTGGCCCCCGAGTGTCCCTGTGTCTCATATGCAGGGCGTTCCTGGCGGGTATCCCATATCCGCAGCTTCTTGTCACGCGAGGTGGTCGTGAGGAGAGAACCGTTGGCGCTCCACGACTGCGACTGCACCATGTCACCCAGCTTCAAGGTCAACTTGGCAGCACCGGCCTCAATATCCCAAATCTTCACCGTGAAGTCACCCGAGGCTGTCGCCAAAATATTCTCCGCAGCGGGGTTGAAGGTCGTGTATCCGACTTTCCTATAATGGGGAGATTAACGGACCGTCAGCCCTGAAAACATGGGACGATCAAAGAAAAACTCACTTGGGATGACCACTCAGCTTACCCACTGGGGTAACATCTTGGATCTGGTCTGGCTCAATATCGGGTCGGATAGTGAAGTTCTCGGGTACTCGCCAGAGACAGATCTAGGACAACGGGTCAGCTTCTTCCGCGGAGCGCAAGTCCATCAAGATACGTACCTTTCCGTCATCAGAACCGGACGCAAGCAACTCATCGTTAAAGGGGTTCCTAATCCCGGTTATTTCCTCATCCTGCTCCCCTTATCGCATCCAACAAAGCTCACCAGTCGGTGTCCAGCACCACAGCGGTATGACCACGGAATAGGGGTATTCTCTCGGGCAATTTACCACGCTCATGGAGAGGAATGACAGCAAAAGCACCACCACCACCAGCTTCCCAGTTAACGGACAGGTAGCGAGGGTTGACCTAGTGCCAGGCGTCAGATCGCGTACGTTCGCGAGATCAGGGGGTTGGTTCAACGGAGGGCGGAGCACACCTTGACCAAATTGGTATCGAAGGCATTCGCGGAAACTCGAAGATTATCATAGCATTGTTCCTGCTCTTGTCAGAATGACAACTTCAATAGCAGAGAGAGCAATTGGCATACCTTCTTTGTCGGCCGCCCAAAGACGTGACCTGGTTGATACTACCTGTCAGATTCCCGATTGCGGGCATGTTTTGAGGGGGCACGAGGGGAAGAGCGTACGGTATTTGGAGGAACGGACGAAACGACCAGACATGACTCTGCAGTTGTATAAAAAAAAAAATAAGGAGCAGAACAGGAGAATAAGGGATCAGCAATAGTGAAGAGAAGAGAAAGAGAGACCACGTTGAGAGGGCGAGGTTAAGCTGTCATTCTAGCTCCGACGATTGCGCTGGGGGAGGTCGGTCTGGGAGCACCCGCACCCGGAATTACACCCCCGTTTCAGGACAGTTGCAGATGACACTGATTCTATAGCATACTTGAAGATATATCTTTAACTACTATAACAGCCAATTGGTCTATTCGCCGTAACTGAAGGGGACTCTGCTCAGTTCTTCAGCATAGAGGACGTACCTGTATCATCGTGTATTGAACGCTGTAATAAATACAACTAACCCCATCCGGCATAGCGCTGCCCCGCCAGGTCCGCTGAGTCAGCTGCGTTTGTTTACGTTTGTTTTGGTCCCTCCAGAAACCACAAACACAGCAGATCAACGACACAACGCAGCAGTGGTGGTAACGGTGCAGCGGCTTGAGACGGTTTAGTCCTACTTGGAGTGCTTGGAATTGATCTCTCCCTTTCTACGTCCCATCTATCCACTTCACCCCTCTCCTTAGCCCAACGGCGAAGCTACCCGACTGAACAGACGCCCTCATCATGAACGACGAGAATATGGTAATTCCCGCCAGGTGCAAGGTCGTATATCGTCTCATTCGACTCACAATACGCAGGTGCACTCCAAGGCGCCGACACGCGCGCGCGTTCCGGGAGGATTGAAGGAGGCTAACCCGGCCTTTGCCAACTCCCGTTCGGGTCTCATGCAGCCTGGCACAATCGCTAAACAGCCCTCCACTCTACCACGTACGTCGAACAAACGGGATAGAAACGGGTAAGCTCTGTGGACTGACAGGACTGACAGGAGGACGCGCAACAGAACTATCCCGTTCGAAAAGCACGACGCAGGCCCCTGAAACCCGAAAAATCGGACCCGGGGGAACGACCACATCGAAGACCGGCGTTACGACCCGCGCACACACCAGGGCAAAGTCCGTCGCAGCTCCCGCCGCTTCTACTAGAACCTCATCGCGAACTGCCACTACCACACGAGAATCAGTTCGACCACATTCGGCCCTCGGTGGTCCCCGAAAACAGACTGGCCCCTCGATTCCTAGACCCACTACGTCCTTAGATACCCATGATGAAGAGCCCGCTGGAAGTGTTCTGGGCAAACGAAAGGGTAGGCGACAATCCCACCAGTTATTCCCCTATGCCACATTCTCTCTCCCAGGACGGTCATTCCCAGGCGTGCACAGGAACGACTCGTGGGGCTGCGTCAGAAACCAGACATCTCTGCCGGATATGAGAAATACTACCGCTGAGTCTCGCCGCCGCGAGTCTTCCCTATGCACAGTCATGGAGCAATTGACTTTGGACCAACCATCCTCTGGACCCTTATGCCACCAACCCGTACAAGATGGGCCCAAGAAACCATCGCCATCAAAGCTCCCCATGTCTACCCCAGTCAAACACCTCCCAAACAGGTCCCTATCCCCTCCCAAAAAGTCCTTCAAGAGACACCCGTCACCCATTATTCCCTTCCTTTCAAAAGATTCAACGGTCAAAGCGTTTAACAACTTTACAGATGCCGGATGGGACCTAGAACGTCGAGAGAAACATATCGAGGAGTTAATGAATACCCTCATGACCCAGGTTGGCAAAGCCGGGCAGGATAGTTTTGGCCTAAAAGAAACTGTTGAGCTTTACAAGACACGAGGTAAGTGAAGCGACATGCGATCAACGGGGAAAGGAAGTCTAATAGAAGAAAAACCCTCCGCAGTGAATGAATTAGAAACATCCAAAGATCAATTATCGGACAAGAACCTTAACCTACGCGTGGAACTCGAGACGGCTAAATCTCGATTGGAAACTATGGAGAACGTATTAAAAGAAACACAGGAAGAGCACGAAATCGAATTGGAACGCATGAATAAACGGCAGCGCATTGAAGTGGACAACGCAAAAGAAGAAAGTAAGAAACAGTTGGAAGCATTAAGCGCTCAGCAAGAAGACGAGATTCGCGAACTCAAGCGTCGATTCGAGCGCGACTTAGAGGATGAGAGAGCTGCGCGACAACGAGAGCTTAGCCAACTCAACTCCCAAACAGCCCTCGATACGCAACGGGTGCAAATCGAAGTCGAGAAGAAGGATCGAGAAATCCGGACACTGCAGGACGACTTGCAAGTTTTGCGCGACAACCTCGAGCGAGAGCGAAAGAATAACCAAGACCTTCGCCAGAACCTCGACACTGCCAGCGGCAACAGCGTTACCCTTGAATCGTCTATCCGCGCGTTGAAGGCTAGAATTGAATTCCTCGAATCCGGGCGAGAAGAACAATCCGCGTCGTTCGAGCGGTTGAACCAGCAAATGATTGATGCCCTGGCCGAGACCAATGAAGCGAAAGACAAGCTGCGGAAGGAAGAGACACTCCGTCGGAAGCTACACAATCAGGTTCAGGAACTCAAGGGCAACATTCGGGTGTTCTGTCGAGTCCGGCCCTCACTGGAGACCGAACACGAGACCGACATTGCCCAAATCGGGTATCCCGACCAGTCAGAGGAGTCGAAGGAGATCAATGTCCTGGGCCCGGAGGAGAAGAGCAGCTTGGGAGCTGTTTCTAGGAAGAACAACAGCTTTGCCTTCGACCGCGTGTTTAGCCCGTCGATCGCGAACGGGGAGGTTTTCGACGAGATCAGTCAGCTGGTGCAGAGTGCCCTGGATGGATACAACGTGTGCATCTTCTGTTACGGCCAGACTGGTAGTGGAAAGACCTACACAATGTCCTCTCTTGATGGGATGATTCCTCGGGCAGTTCACCAAATTTATGAGACGGCACAAGGCCTTGAGGAAAAGGGCTGGACGTACACCATGGAAGGCAACTTTGTCGAAGTCTACAACGAAAACCTGAACGACCTACTTGGCAGTGCCGACGATTTGGACAAGAAGAAACACGAGATCCGTCACGACATGCAGCGCGGCAAGACCATCATCACTGATGTCAACACCGTCCGATTGGAGTCTCCCGAGATGGTTGAAACAATTCTCAAGCGAGCCGCTGCCAACCGTTCGGTTGCTGCCACGAAAGCCAACGAGCGCTCCTCGCGGTCTCACTCCGTGTTCATTCTCAAGCTCATTGGGGAGAATCACATTACGGGCGAACGCAGTGAGGGTACCCTCAACCTGGTGGACTTGGCAGGCAGTGAACGCCTGAGCCACAGCGGAGCTACCGGTGAGAGATTGAAGGAGACGCAGAATATCAACCGCAGCTTGAGCTGTCTGGGAGATGTGATTGCCGCTCTGGGACAAGGGAAAGAAGGTGGACACATTCCCTACCGGAACAGCAAGGTACGTGCAATTCATTTCCCGCACTCTGGTGGCTTTACACTAACCTGATGCTATAGCTTACGTACCTCTTGCAATTCTCCCTCGGAGGCAACTCTAAGACTCTCATGTTCGTCATGGTCAGCCCGTTGCAGGCACACCTCGCCGAGACCCTAACCAGTCTCAAGTTCGCCACAAAGGTGCACAATACACATATCGGAACCGCCAAGCGCCAGGCTCGTGTTCGCGACTGTTAAGATACTGATGATATTTGATACCTTTTGCTTTTCTATCTGTCATATAGTCTGGCGTTTATGTGATTCGAGGTCTGTTGGTGTTTGGAGTATTTTTGTCTGTTTTCTAATACCACCTCGTCTGCGTTTATTTTGATATTGGTTTTAGCGCAGCGTTTGTTTCAATTTATGGACATGATTTATTCGATCTATGTGACTTTCTTTCCGCATGGTTTCCAAGATATATTCCGGTGTAGTTTAAACAAGTAGCCTCACCTTCTTAGCGCGTCCAAGATTCTGGATATTGTTGGGGGGGAATCGTTGGACAACTTTGAGCTAGAATTTGCTAAGAGAGCGTTCACTTGGAACGTTAGACCAATATAGTCGATCTTCTCTGGTTGCCATATCTATATTAGTGGTTTATGAGAAGAAAGTCTGTTACTGGAAAGAAGGAGGCGAGGGTTATATTTTTTCATGGGAGATTTATGGCGACCGATACTATTTAGCACTAGTATGTCGGTTCTGATCTATAATTCACCGAAATACCGATTTGTCTCTCCTCCCAGTCGCTGTGAATGGTCCCTAATGCTGTCCTTATTCAGAACCCCCTCATCACATACCAGAGCATCGACCAGCGCCAAAGGAACCCATTCAAAATAGATATTCTTTACTTCCACGCGAACATTGCTATCATTAGCTTTGCTTGCATTGAGACCGTCTTCCAAGACTGGAAGGCCCTTGACGCCTTGACTATTCCATCCATTCACGAGCTCCATCGGATCATCTTCTTCGTTTGATGACTGAGAGTCCTCCCCATTTAGTCCTTCGACCTTTTCCAGGTCGCTCAGGATGAGAACTTTAACCGAAGGTTGGACATGCTTTGCGCTGAGGACAGCAGGTAAGGAGCCAGTTTTGTTACTGATGCCTTTGGTAGCGGAAACACGATCTGCGCCTATCAGGAGAAAATCGACATCTTTTGCGGCGAGGGCGGCGGATGCATCGGTATAGACTTTGATTCCAAGGTTCTTGTTTTTTGAGGATGACGGGAATCGGGATTTGAATTGGGAATATAGGGAGGATGCGATTGTGACTCCTTCATAGAGAGGCCGGGATTCGAGGACGCGAAGCTCAAGTGCTCTCACGTTTTCTATAGCTCCAAAGGCGTCCAGGATGCTTTCTCGTATTGTGGAACTGGCGGAGACAGTCATAATAACAATTCTGTTCTTCTCTTGAGGATTATCCGATGAGGAACAATTCGACTGTAGATAAGAGACAAAGGCTTCTTTTATCTTTTTTGCTCGACACTTGCGCTTGTCCAGATGGTGGTCGATTACCCCAAGCATCCGGCTCCATTTCGTTTCCTCGCTCATGTCTTGCTGCCGGATTTTGTCCATATCCCCTAGCGTTGAGATAAGTGCATTCGTGATCGAAGTCCCCATACTCTCGCGACCATTTTTCCCCAGATGCCACGCAGCCATGCGCACCATCGCCCACCAGTCACCATCAAGTCCATCACGCGTTTGCACGACAATATCCCGAAACACGCCCAACGCAATCGCCGTCAACTCTTGGGATCCGCTCTGATGGTCCGTTTGCAACCTGTCTAATCCCGCCGCCAGCACCTCTGCCGCACGCTTATTCATCTCGCCCTCGAGCCATATCCGGCGCAGACTCTCATGCAACCGCGGCACGCCCCCGAACTCTTCATTGTCGACTATGCTATCCGGGTCAAACCATTGCCAACCTTCATGTTCCCAATCGATCTTAATTGCTCTTTCGCCTAGCCCTCCTTCGCCGGTACTTTTTAGGCGGAAGGCAAAGGGATGGATAGTCCATTCACGGTTAACAGAGGGGTCTGTGAAGGAGAACGGCTTGCCAGTGCGCCAGTGCAATAGCGAGGTTGAGTTGAGGGAGGTTTCTTCGGAGAGTTCGCGCCATGCTGCTTTGAGCGGAGATTCGTTTGGATCGATGCTTCCGGAGATTGGTGCTAGGTGTTGGCTTTGACTGTTAGATGGTTGTGCTAGTGCTTTGGATGCGGGGTGATGGATACCCACCGATATGTCCTCACTTTGTTGCTGCGCCGGAACAACGCGACTTGAGGCTTTTTCTGTCCCTCATCTAGGAATTTGAAGATGAAGGAAGAGACAACGGCACGTTTTTGCGGCGGTTGGGATGGATTTGGTGCTGTCATTTCTGTCAATGGCACAATGGCTGAACTGTGGGAAAATTCTGATCTTAGCGGTTGCCCATAAGTAAGGAACTTCTGCTGATCTTAGCGGTTGCCCATACAAATAAGGAACTAAACCGTACTCTTGAGTCTTAAAGAAGAAAGACAATATTCATCATAGTCACATCACGGTCGTATTCCGGAAGGAGCGTTGGATAAGATAAAACATCAAGGCTACATGACGTCAGCGCCATTGTATATATTCATATCGACATTCGCCTAGCACCAATTGCGCAAATATGTAAAACTACAACGATATCAGGTATGCCTCGATATACAGGATCCTGCTTCTGTCGCCAAATCCAATATAATCTGGACCTTTCTACTCCAGACGACGCCAGAACTTCCCTCTGTCATTGCCGGAATTGCAAGGTCAGTAGAATTTAATCTCAATTAAATACAGCAAAAACCTGACAATTAGAATAGAAAGCATTCGGAACAAACTACGGTCTCACATCCAAAATTCCTAAAGATGCAATTACCATCACAGCCGGGAGACCCAAAGAACATGCCGCCGACAATGGCTCTGGTATGGTGATCCATCGGGAGTTCTGTGATAACTGTGGGAGCTTCATCCTGGAGTATGGGGTGGGTATACTATTTCCTTTTTTTTTTTTCTACATGATATGCGAATAATAGCTAACTCAATTGCCTTAGGACGCCGTTAAAGAACAATTCCGGTACATCTGTGTAGGATCACTCGATGACCCTGAAGTATTACCACCCAAGGGTGAATTTTTTTGCTCATCAAGAGCGAGCTGGATGCCGGAAGTCCCAGGTAAGGTTTTTCTTTTGTATGGTTGACTGTTATGCTGTCATATATTGACTCGTTAGATGTATTCCACAAGCAGCAGATCAAGGAGTAAGTACTTCTCGTCTGTGATGTACCATGTACTATAATTTTGTACAGTATACTCAATGAGCATTGCTCTAACCCCATATTACTCTGTCTTCATAATACAGCGGAAGATACTCCTCGTAAAGAGGACCAAGGCATTCTGTCAGCTTCATCGCGTCCTACAAGCGTGGATCCGGTAACACATGATGAAGCTGGCGTTTTAGCTATTGCCCAAGTCACTCCTTGCGAGCTCAGAGCCGAATAGCATATTTTCCCAAGCAATTCGAATGGTCTCCGGTTAATTCGGCTTTTTTGGAAGGTATCGATGTTGGTATACCGCCCTATCTATTTTTGGGCGCGTCGTGCGTTGTTACTGAGTTGTCAGTCTTGCCCATGCCAATACTCTCTACACTGCATACTACCTTCTATTATTGTAGTCAAAATATGCACAATAAGTTCTATACCAGAATTTGATAGAATGGCACCCTGCACTCATGTTGCATATCCGACTCCACCATTATTTGCCGTGTATGCTCCGGATCTAGCGCCTACAGTGCTAATCACAGTTCGCTATTAGAGGTCGTCTGCTAACAACCCGAGCTCCCTTGGTAGAGTACTACAGCTCTTGGCGTGATCGAAAGCTGCTCGGATTGTCCGCACTAAGCAGCCCGTAGACGTAGGACACGACGCAATCAATAATCGCTCAAAGCGACACATTCCATCTCGATGACGACCCAAACAATACCAATGAGGTATGCCATTCTGGTCGACGATTTCAAATCGGGATGAAGCTGAGAGTAAGGGCGAAAGCTTTATCCGACAGACGTGTTGAGGATCGTCGTGGATGGATGCAAACCGTTCATCTCACCGCAATGCGCTTATGTGATCTCCGATGCAGTGTGTAGGATCTGCTGCACGATTATTGCCTTGTGGTCGCCACGACTGCCATGTCGTATGCAAACGCTTGACGGGGCTCACATGCATTATGCATGTCGGTTCTAGTGCCGTAGTCGGTCAGAATCAACTACCGAAAGATTAAGTGAATGAGATTGAGTTAAGGACCGAATCGGGTGTGGCGTCTCCATCCCTACTATGACCTGTATGACGGTCATTTATTGATACGCAATTAAGCAATGATTGATCTCAACGGCGAACATTCCCGAATTCGAATCCGAATTGAGATCATACGCATGATGATGTAGCATCTTGACGTGCGTGGTTAGTGCAGACCGACTTTCTTTCCTTAGCCTCGTGCATATGCATCCTTCGACGGGACAGGGTGACAATTCGCTGTCTACCAGAGCTTTGCTTTGACAATAGCTCTCCCCATACATAGTACATCCGAGACATCTAAAAAGAAAAGTTTATGCGCCAAACTGTATGGCTTCATGTAGATCCTTAACATTTGACAAGGGATAGCTTAGGCGATCCTCGGATTGCACGGCACTCATAACTTTTGTCATCACGATAAAAACGCAGTGTTTGGGTTGCATGCATGCACGAGGAAAAGCCATCCCTTGTAGCTGACAGATCTATCGGACAAGCAACACTGGACATGTCCGAGTTAGAGCATCACGCACTTGGATAGCACCGACCTAGTGCCAGAAACGGTTATAACTCACTGTCGGAAATCATTGTAGGCGTGATCCACGTAGATGCAATAATAATCGGAGATATGCGTCCTACCCAATAATTTGGTCACGAACACCGAACATCAGAGCTGGACCCCGCGATTCCTCCACGCATCAGCATATGCAAGGGGAGTACAGAGGCGAAGACAGCAGACAGTGGCCAACGAGATGCTATTGTATCTATCCCAACATGAGACTTGGGACAGATTTCGCTGAGCCAAAATGTTATAAATACCTAGTCCTGTTCGCTCGAATCAATGATCAGACCAGAACAATCAATCCATCTCTATCAACCCAAGAGAGCAATTCCAGTTCTCTTCTCTCTTCTCTTCTTCCAACCCCCCCAAACCTTTTTCTTGACGCCTCGTCAGAATGCGTTTCTCTACCGTTATCCCCAGCGCCCTTGTCGGCCTTGCAAGCCTCTCGGCCGCCGCCCCTACCAAGAACATTCCCAGCGAAGGTGCCGTCGCAGGCGCTGCAGACGTGACCGACACGGCGAACATTGTGGACAAGCGCGCTGAGGACGTCAACAACGATGAGCAGAAGAGTCAGAACGACGACTACTTCGTCAACCCCGCTTCACCCGCCGGCCAGCCCCAGCCCGGCTTCGGGGAGCCCGGCTACAACGCTGGCACTGCTGCTCCTGGCTTCCGCGGAGCTGGTTACGCTCCTCGTCCCGACTACGCATCCCGCCCTGCCCCGTACAACGGGTTCGCCAAGCGTGACGAGAACAGTGGCGAGTACTTCGTCAACCCTAACCAGGGCCTGTCCGGTTATGGCCGTCCTCAGGGCTATGGTCGCCCTGGATATGCTCCTGGCACTGCCCCCTACCCTGAGTACGCCCCCGGTACTGCTCCTTACCCTGAAGTCGCCAAGCGCGACGAGAACAGCGGGGAGTACTTCGTCAACCCTCACTACGGTCAGGGCTACAACGACCAGGGCTACGGCCGTCCCGGCACTGCCCCCTACCCCGAGTACGCTCCGGGTACTGCTCCCTACCCCGAGGTCGCTAAGCGCGACGAAAACAGCGGCGAGTACTTCGTGAACCCCAACCACGGCCAGTCTGGTCCTGGTCGCCCCCAGGGCTACGGCCGCCCCGGATACGCCCCGGGTACCGCCCCCTACCCTGAATATACTCCTGGCACCGCCCCTTACCCTGAGGTCACCAAGCGCGATGAGAACACCAACGACTACTTTGTTCCCGGCCCTGCCGCCCCCGCCACCGGCTACAACGGCCCCAACCATGGCCGTCCCGGCTTCGCTCCTGGCTCTGCTCCTTACCCTGAGTACTCAGGCGCTGGCCGCTACCCCGGCTTCGCCAAGCGCTCCGAGGATCACGATGGAAACTGGATCATCCGCCCGTACCTTGAGTCCGAGCACGAGCCTTACTACGTGACCGTGAACCACGTCGGCAAGCGCGACGAGAACGCCAACGACTACTTCGTCCCCGGCCCCGCTGCCCCCGCCACCGGCTACAACGGCCCCAACCATGGCCGTCCCGGCTTCGCCCCTGGCACCGCTCCTTACCCCCACTACCCCGGCGTTGGTCCTCACCCCGGATTTGCCAAGCGTGACGAGAATGCCGGTGAATACTTCGCTCCTGGTCCTGTCCGTCCTAACGCTGGTTACAACGGCCAGGGCTATGGCCGCCCTAACTATGCCCCCGGCACTGCTCCCTACCCCGAGTATGCCCCCGGTACCGCCCCCTACCCTGAGGTTACTAAGCGTGACGAGAACGCCAACGAGGCCAACGACTACTTTGTTCCTGGCCCCGCTGCTCCCGCCACTGGTTACAACGGCCGCAACCCCGGCTATGGTGCTCCTGGCTTTGGTGGTCCCCGCTACGGCAATGCTGGTCTTCCTGGCTCTGTCCCCACCCCTTTGTACGCTTAAATTGAGAATCAATTGTTAATGGTTGATTCGATACGACGCGCGAACTCTTTTCTTCCTTTCCTTGAAGGGTGACTGATAATCTTGCGGTCCCTTTCAAGCTATATATTTCGGTTATCCATATTTGGATCTTAATGGACATAATTCGTTAATGACGCGGAGGATGAGTTGACGACTGTCTTTGTTTCTTAGCTTAGCGGGCTTGTTTCTGTGTTTTTTTTCTTGTTTTATCTGTCTAGTCACTCCCTTGTGTATATGGTTGTTATTTGCAATGAAGTCTCTCCTTGAAAATATTTGACTCGTGAATTTGGTTTTTAATCCATTATCAAGACGAGTCGAGTCGCCCGAGACTGGAGTCATCACCGGCTATATATTAAGGCTCAGAGTTTTCGCATGCGCGGCTCTCCGTATACTAAAAGCTGCTAGTAAAAAAAAAAAATACTAGAGTATAAAACCATCAAATCAGTCTCAATTGTATGAGTCCGTAGTTGATGGGCGAGTGGAAGACGTGAAGAGGTTGATGCCAAGCCTGACGTGGATCGCGCGGGGCCGAGAGCGAAGATCTTGGCACGGTAGGCTTAGGGCTGAAGAACGAATGTGGAGCCGATCGCACGAGCGATTTTAGTGATATTCTCTCGGGGACTTGGTCTGGGTATTGTTCAGATTTTATGCCGGCAGCTATAAGGATCTGGAATTGGAGACTACGCGCGGTTACTTGAATACGCCATATTCTGTCTTTCACTCATATGATGTCTTGGATTTTAGTGATGGCTATTCACGGACCCCGTACAGGATGACAATAAGACTTAATACATAGAAGGTAAAAGGCGGATGGAAGTCGCGCAATGTAAGCCCCAGTTTTGATTGGGATTTCCAATAATATAGTAGAGTATCCGGCTCACACACAAAGCCCAGACACACACGCACACACAATGAGGGGATGAACAGAAAAGAAATGAAGCTGATTTCGGTCTCGTGTCACACATATTCGAAAACGCCAAATTATATCCTCCCAGTTGTCGTCTAATCGTTGCTGAAATAAAACAAAATTATGAAGCACACGAGGCTTCTTCATCTCCAGTGGCTGGGCAATACACGGGATTGAGCAGCCATGGACGGTTTTCACACATCCACGAAGCACACGAGGCTTCCTCTCCACTGGCCAGTATACAGGATTGAGCAGCCAGGGACATTTATCACAAATTTGTAGAGCTCACGAGGCTTCATCATCTTCACACAGACTGGGCAATATACGAGATTGCGCAGTCGCTGACTGTTTCCGCTTCTTCTTAGATAGCCTGAGCGGATCCACATAGAAGCAAAGTGTCTGTTCGTTAAGACACTGCGAGCAGTGTGGTCGTTGGCCATCACAAACTATTCCGGCCATCCGGCAAGTCTTGCATGGCGAAATCGAATCATCTGCACCGGACTGTTTTGACAATCCCGAAGTGATATCGAACTGCGGAGATGCGGAATGTTCCGGGGCGAGTCTGGGATGGTTTATGATGGTGTAGTCGTCATATTCGGTTTCGTAGTATGCTACTGGCCAGAACCACTGTGACAGGCGTCTGAAAAAGCCGGACTTTGGCAGATCGTCCTGTCCAAGGGCGGCACAGTGCATGGGATTCGAGAGGTGACGGGTGGTCTGAACGGCGTCCATGTTTTGGTGAGATGTGGGGACTAACATGAGTTCTGTTCGCCACCACGATATAGAGTAAGTATATATCAATAATAGTAATCTTGAATCCTATACATACCAGTCTTGATTCAGTGGTCGGATTCTAACAGCGCTGTGATATAAAGAGAGGAGAAAGTCGGAAGAGGACAGAAGAAGCAATGGCAGCTTGAGAGGAGTCAGACAGAGGATGCCTAGTAGACAGCAGCAGACAGGCAAAAATGAGTCTTATGACAGCAGTCGATGACAGCTCGGGGGATTAAATGTCATGCAGCAACCCGAGGTGTCAACCCAACGACTGCGAAAAACAACGCATCTGCCAGATGTTAAGTGCCATTGCCAACTGGACCTGCAGGGGAGAGAAACTTCGGTTGGTTGGATGCAAATGCCGAAAACGCCTGCTGTTACGTCAGATACGCTTCATCAGGATCCAGGCACAATCAATGCCTGCAGCGCGGAGATTTCAAGTTTACTTCAAGTTATACCAGTAAAAATCAATAAATATTTGCATTTTGCATTCTAATCTATAAATTCTTTTAAATAAAAAAAAGAAAAGAAAAGAAAAGAAAGAAGAAGAAGAAGAAGAAGAGAACTCACTTTAATCCCAATGACAGGTAGTCATGTGATGTTGCTTGTACTTTGCTACCAAGCACTCCCCGGACTTTTACTTCCGGATGATTCGCGCCACATATCACAAGTGACACCTGTGGCGCAACAATGTCAGCTTATATCCCGTTGTTCAAGGGGTGACATCCCTGACAACCTGTGCTAGTATGAGACGAGCTGCATTCGAAACCACTCCCACGCTAATTCAAGAAATTCAAGAAATCGATCACCGCTACCATGAGCTCACGCATTTTGGACACCATCAAAGGAGACCACCAGGAAATCGAATCGGTCTACAACAGACTCAAACAAACCAACGATCCCGAGGAGCTCACAGCCTACCAGAACAAACTGACCTGGGAAATCGCTCGACATGCGGTTGGGGAGGAGTTGGTGATACTGCCGGCAATCGAGAAGTACGTCCGGGATGGGAGGGACGTGGCTGACAGGGACCTCCATGAGCATCGAGCTGTATGCTGCTGAATTCTGGATATTGGCTACGGCCACTAACAATGGCCAGATAAAAGAACAACTGTCAAAGTTCCAGGACATGTCTAGCAGTGACTCTGAGTTTCTCCCTACCGCCCAAACCCTCATGTCCCGGGTTCTAGAAAACCATATGGGGGAAACGACAAACGACCTAGTCAAGCTTGAGGGTGCTATCACCCGCGACGAGAGCAATCGTCTCTCCAGATCGTTTAATCGTACCAAGATGTTCGTGCCTACCAGAGCGCATCCCAGCATTCCCGATCGGCCTCCGTTTGAAACGGCTTTGGGGTTGATGACGGCGCCTGTGGACCAGCTGGTGGATGTATTCCGCACGTGGCCCGAGGACGACGTCGATCAGATTGAGTAGGCCTGTCCTGGTGTCTCTGGTGCTGTACATTCTAACGGGATATTATTTTGTAGGTCGGACAATGAACATGGCTATATGAGTCCTAGACATTGTAAATTACCTCCTATAGAATGATTATGTTATTGAGATGATAGATGTTTCTACCAATAGACAGCATGCTAATTAATCATATAGTTGATTCATTCTCTTGTCTATAGTCTAATATAGTCTAAGTGCATTACTCCTCCGGCTGCTGCGACTGCTCCCCCAGTTGATCCAACTTATCACCGGCCTGCTTCTTACCTCTGTCCGTCACACGAGGATTCTGCTGAGCACTGCCAAATACCAATTTACATTAGACCTCCTCAGCAACTTCCATTAATAAGTAATATACTTACGCCTTCAAACCACCCGCTACACGAGTAGGCTCTTTGTTTCGCTGACGAACTTCATACAGATCCTGCTGCGGTTTGTTCCCGTGGATCTCATTGTCAAGCACGTCTTGGGCGTGTTGCTTGGCTTCGTTGGAGACGCGTGGGTTGTGCAAGGTGCTGCTCTAGTAGTTAATCATGGTGCATATGGATGGGGGAATGAGGTGCTTACGCCTTGTAGCCACGCATGGCGTTGACCATGTCCTCTCCAGAAGTGGAGACTTCGTTGTTTTCTCGAGAGTAAGACATTATCGTTTAGTAGTTAGCACCGTTTCTGGAAATGATTTGATAAAGTGGAGTGGAGCCGTGATGATCAGAAAGTATGGAGAACGGAGTATGTGATGTAGCAGATGGAGAAGTTGCTTATTCAGTCATTTTTGGGGGATTGAGTCCAAGACTATTATCGATTGACCTAATTGAGCGTCATCTTGCCACTGTATTCGCAATTTGCCATTCAGCAAGACACATTTGTTGGGGTTTAGTGTCCGATGTACGTAGTACAGAGTACTCGCTGATTAATTTGCGATGTGCAGTGTCATCACCCTTTCCCTGATCTAATACCTATCAACGCTCTGAAAATGACCATTTACCTGTTTGAGACAGATATACAAAATCCAACAAAACAACATTGTGGTCGCCTTAAGCTCAGATGACGTCCCCGAAACGTCAAAACCCAGAGTATCACGAAAACCCCGAAACATTTGACAGTATTTTGACATCAAAGTGGCACTATAATCAGGGATTAAACCCGTTTCAGCTAACAATCATGGCTACATCATCGCCTTCATGGACGGAGTTATAGTACTCTCGAAATCTTCGCCTCGTACATCCAACTCAGGACTATCTACTCTACATCTCTACTTCCTTCAAAAGTTAGAACACAAATCAATCAAACCAGCCAAAAATGTCCAACCGCTATGAAAGAGAAGCCGAAGACCTCTACGAGGCCCAAAACGACGCCTCCCCGGTCCCCGGCAACGTCTACGACAACTCCTACATCGGCGACACTCGTCCTGAGCTGAGAGACCAGCTCCCCGTCCAGGCCGACCAGGAGGACTACGATGATCCCTTCCAGCCTCCGTACTCGAACTCGAATGAGCAGCTTGGTATGCATTACATTGCGTTGACATGGATCGAGCATGATTGACGAGGTGCTAATGGTGCGTCTACAGAGGAAGATGAAAACGAGGCCATTAACAAGTCGAACATCTTGGAGGGTGATCGTACGCGCCATGCTCAGCCACAGTCTGCGAATAGGTACAATGAGGGACCCGATGAGGAGGACTTGCCTGATTATGCGAGATATGGTACCTCGGGTGTCTCTGGGACGAAGAGGTTGAGCTAGACGCGTGGAGGATGGGTCGAAATTGTGTTCATATCTTGGGTATTTGTGTATGATCTTATGAAATGAATTTTGTATAGGTTTTTGTATTTTATGAGGCTCGTCAACAGGATATCTGACGAAAGGTGTGTATACGTGACGTCACCTGATAGTGCTCAATTAAATGCTTTTATTGCGTTTCCATATCTCTGATGTGAGATAGAATCCATTAATATCCTGGTAGCTGGGCGGGTGCTGTATGTCATCTTGGGCTCCCAGTTAGTGTAGTCTCATCAGTTGCCGATCAGAGATGCATGGATTTCCTTTTCGGGATTGACATCAGTCGGTGCCAGGAGTAATTGTCTAGTATGCTTAACGTTTGACTGCTTGTATACGCAAAGCAGGTATTTACCATCTCACTGAATCGTTTGATTGTGCCGATTGGTATCTCTTCACCGTAACTTACATATTCACCTCGTGGGAAACATTCCACTGTTCGATGACGTTCCTCAGATTCCGCTTCAATAATCCCTTGTCCATCACCAGGCGGGTTCCAGAACCGAATCACGTCAACCAACAGACTCTAGCAGATGCTGCCATTGACCTTGTGTACGCTCCATGCTGTTGCAGAAGACCATCATCTTCCAGTCCCACATCACCGGCAACATCGCGCATTTAGTATCCGCAAGAATAAACTCTTCGATTATCAATTTTGAGTAGCCCTTTTTCATTGCGAAAGCAATATTGTGAAGGATTTTCCGGCAGTTTTTGTCGTTCCAGTCGTCGAGAATGCATTTGAGGTAGTAGGTGCGCGCGCCTGTAGTGTACATGTCAGGGAGAATTGCAAGAAACATTGGAGAGTGACGTACCCTGGACAGGCTGCTTGTCGAACAGATCGAACCCGGCCCGTTCAATGGACTGGTCAATTACGCCAAACTTCTCCACCGTGAACACCACAACAGGCAAGATCTAGGTGGCTCTGTTTCTTCTCCGATTGATGGGTCAAGCGGCAACGAAAACAAAAAGATCATTCCTTAATATGCTGACCATCGTGTCCATTATGGTCAGCGTCATGTGCATCGTTGTCCTGATGGGATTCTGCATTCCTGCTGAGAAGATCTAGAATTTTTCCACGCCAGGACACTGTATGAGTCTGATGACACAGTTGGTTATCGGGCTGCTTCAGGCTTGTAATGATTTACTCCTGTATCCGTAAAGGGTCTTTGCTAATGTCTATCAATTAGCTTACAATGCCTTTACGGATTTGACCCTGGCGATCTTTCCAGTCTTCATCTTCTCGAATGTTCAGCTACCGGTTAGGGCCAATCTCACCATCATAGGCGTTATGGGAGCCAGTGTGCTGTAAAAGCAGAAACCCATAGACAAGTACTAATATGCCGCTAGAGCAGTAGCAGCGACTTTAACCAAGCGCATTCTGCTGAAGCAGCTTCCAGATCAAAACTATATTACATGTATGTTTCGCTGAATAGAAATACCTTTGGCGTCTTGGCTAACATCTATGCTATTAGGGGCTGAGCACCGATCACTCTATGGTACTCGTAAGTTAAATGAGCATTCTTGATTTACAGTTGACCTAACACTAACAAATATGTCTGTTCTGTTCCAGAGTTTGAGGTCAGTACTACTTTAATGAATCCCGACACTGGCATGTTGACTAACCGAGATACAGATGTACGTTATTATAATTTGTGCCACACTTCCCAATCTCCGACAATTCTACTTCTTCACCTTGGGCCGATCCTACCACAATAACAACTACGGCAACAGTCGGTCTGGAGGACCCGGCAGTTCACAGCCACAAGAGAGATCGCTTTCAGTTAGAGTGTCATCACTGAAATCGCGACTGGCACCGGGCTGTAATACCATCGCAATTTACCAGCAGGCGTCTAGCCAGGAGAATATCTTGCCGGCAAAGACACATATCCAAAAAGTGACCAACTTTCAAATCCCCAGGGGTACAAGTGAGAAGGGGAGTAATCATGGACTTCATGATGAGTTTTGCGAATATGCTTATCTTGCATATCAATGTATATCTATTGTCACGTAACGTTATAGTAAGAACACCATACTTTCCCCAATCTAATCATAATGATTCGCTTTACAAATGGGTCGCTGTTAGTACAATCTGCGAGGACGAATACATAGAATTATACCACCAGCATATCACGATGGAGTATACTCTCGTACGTCGATATTTGCTATAGCCGTCATCTGCCCTTGTTGGATATGTAGTTTCAGCCGCTCCGTGTATGCTCATATCTACAATATTTTATCATGCATGCAACGCCATGACGCTGACAGTAAGGTATCGTGTCAATTGGATCTTTTCTGACCGTTGTTGGTCTTTCTTTTCTTTTTTTTTTTTTGTGTGTACATTACACAAGGCTGCGCTTCTAGCACGGACCAACTCCCGTAGCCATATTCCAACTCCTGTCGGCGATGCACGAGACAAACAAGACAACAAGTGTCCCTCTCATCCTGGCTGCTTGGTCTAGATTCGTTGAATGGGACATTTCATTGTCAAGAGCCTGCCATTTTCTGGCTTGTGTGCTTACTATGTCTTGCAGCCCGTTCGGGGTCTCGATCCTCAAACCCGCCATCTTCACTAACTCAGGGATGATCTGAAATCTCCATTCGTCGCGAAATGACTTACAGCTTTCCAATTCTTTCTTCGGATCGATGATTTGATGGTCCTGGAGTCTCCGAGATTCCGGAGTGCTGGTGGGGTGACCAGCAAAGAATGCAGGAGATCAGAGTCGTCCGTGGCATTCCATCGTGTCCGCCGTATACACAGACCAGGAGAGGCAATTCACTGATCAGCTTTTTGCTAACTACGGTGCTATTCATAAAGACAATTGACATCGTTTCTTGAATCAGTGACAGTGAGTGTTTCATCTACAACATCACTATTCACAGGTCATCCATGGGCCTGAAGAAAAAGTTCGGCTGCCCCTGTCTGAGGTGGCTCGGGGGTGTTTCAGTTGCCGACCACTCTCTCTGCGCATCTTGTCGCTGGCCCACTCAGCATGCCAGAACGCCCGAAAAAGAAGAGAATGAAGGATCCCTGGAGTCTGGACTTTCTCTGGCGGGACGCCGGGAGTAGCGCTGATTCGTGCGTCACTTGGCCAAGCAGAGTAACCCTCCAATCCGCGCGCTTCGGGCCCTGAAAAAAAAAAGGGCCATTGTCGCATGAATGAACCGCATTGACGGGGATAATATTAGGTACGCTGATCTTATTGTCCTTCATTATTGAGGACAATGAGCTTTATTGGTCAATAACGCTGGCTGGGCCGGGTCTTTTTTCATCTTGGTTATTTTTATTTGGGCCGATTGTCCCCAGTGCTGGCATCCTTTCTCTTCCATCCCTCTTTCTCTTTGTTCTCCCATACATTCTTTCTTGCCCCAGGTCCCAGCTAGACTGACGACCGCATTTTCGACTTTCATTCCTTCCTTCGGGCTTTGTGGCAACCTAGAGGGTTGTATTCCGTTCATTTGGTTCTTGCATCTTATCCTCTTCAAAATCCCTGCTTGAACCCGGAACTGGCTTCCTTTCCTTCTTCCTCCGAGAGTTGAATAATTGTAATCCTTCTTTTTCTTACATTCATCATGCCTTCTTCCTGGTTTCTGAGCCTGGGGACGCTCGTCGCTTCGTCGATTTTCTCCCCTGTTGTGGCTGGTGGCTCGTGGCCGGCAAAAAGCTATCTACTCGCCGAAAAATGGCAAGGAGACACGTTCTTGGATCATATAGATTTTTTTACCGGGGCCGACCCTACCAACGGCTATGTCACCTACCAAAACCAGAGCAGCGCGGAGAGCTCGGGTTTGTTCAAGGTGACCTCCAGCGGGAGTATGTACCTGGGCGTGGACCACACGAACACTCTGGATCCTAACGGCGCGGGACGGGATTCGGTACGAGTGGAAAGCAAACTGTTCTACAAGCAAGGTCTCTACATTGTCGACATCGCGCATATGCCCGGGAGTGTCTGCGGTACCTGGCCCGCGTTTTGGTCTGTTGGTCCTCGCTGGCCTCAGGATGGTGAGATTGATATCGTCGAAGGCGTCAACAAGAACGAATACAATGAGATTGTCCTGCACACCAGTGGTTCATGTGGGATCTCGGCTGAAAATGACATGACCGGTACTGTCAGCTCCACAGAGTGCGGTGAAGCCTCTGGCACCATTGGTTGTGTTGTGAAGGGTCAAAATGGCACGTCTGGCACCCCGTTCAACGAGAAGGGCGGCGGTGTCTACGCCCTGGAGCGTACCTCTGAATTCATCAAGATCTGGTACTTCTCTCGTGATTCAATTCCCACGTCTATCACCAACGGCACACCTGACACTGCTCACTTTGGGACTCCCATGGCGCATCTCCAAGGATCCTGTGACTTTGGCGAACACTTTTCGGCGCAGAAGCTGATCTTCAACACCGATTTCTGTGGCGACTGGGCTGGTGGTATCTTCGGACAGGATGGTCTTTGCCCCATGAGCGACCCCAGTGATACTTTCAAGAGCTGCAAGACCTACGTTGCGCAGAATCCTGAGAAGTACAAGGAGTCGTACTGGGAGATCAACTCCGTGCAGATCTACATGGCGGGCTACCGTCACCATGAGTCCAGTCAGCCTGTCTCTAAGGGTACCGCATCTGCCACTGAGGTTGCTACCAGCAGTGCAGTTGAATCGGCACCACCAGTTGAGTCTACTGCTGCGCCAGCTACATCCAGCGCCGCGCCGACCACTCTTACTCCCGAGCCCGCATCCGAGACCACCCCTGTTGCAAAGTCGACGATTTCCAGCGAGGCCTCTACGCCACCAACGACTCAATCGCCGGTCGAGACCACTTCCTCCGCAGTCCACGCCAAACAGTCCAAATCCCGGAGCACTGTGTACGCGACATCGACGACTACGATCTGCCCTCAAGCAGCCAGCTCTACTGCAGTGGGTGCTAAGGAGCCTGAACCCGAGACTTCGCAAGCTAGCCGCTCATCATTCCCTGCCAACAAAAACGTTCAAGAACACGGTAGCCAGAGTCCAGCTAGCGAAACCCCGCCAATATCCACCCCTGTGGCTGAGCCCGTTGCTCAGTCGACCGACGCTCCAGCTGAATCACGCCCAACTGGTGCTGACGCGGTCGGTGTCTCTGCTCCTGCGTCATCTGAGAGCTCTGCAGCCCCTGTTACTCAAGAACCTGCCACCCAGGCTTCCAGCACTAAGGCTCCTACTACTCAAGCGCCTGTTACCCACGCCCCCCAAGCCCCTGAACCTGCACCGTCCTCTGCCGCAGCAGTTGAAAACTCCGCTGCTCCCAGCTCTCCTACACCCGCAACGAGTAGTGTCCCTGTGATTTCTTCGCCTAGCAGCAGCACGCCTTCTACCGCTGCCTCCGTTTCCAGTAGCTCCCACTACCCTGGATACGGTGCTTCTGGCACACCTTCTGGCAGTGGGCCAACACCACCTCTCTTCACGGGCGCTGCCAGCAGACTGTCTGTTGGGGTAACTAGTGTCCTTGGAGCTGTTGCCATGGCGCTGCTCGTATAACCTAGTTTCCCTTTTGTTTTTTTGATTGAGATATCCGAGGAGAAATCTCACAATTCTTCGCATGTGGTTTTATTCTGCTATTTAATCGAGCTCACCTTTCCAAATTGTGGCAATCGCTTACAATTGTGCCTTTATCTTGATATCCAAGCGTCCTAGCATAGATAAGTCCGGAAATAACACTACACTTGAATCCGCACGATTCAAGATTCTTATATTACTTAGCATATCATAGTCCCGCATACAAAATCCCCACCGATCTGCATTGCAGCTAAGCACCCAAGCCTATATGCATGCCCAGCGCTTAAGGAAGTCAATCACACCCACATCTCAATCCCTCCTACATTTATCTATTCATGTAACAGCACAATGCGCCAACTCAAAGCCCTAAGATATCTCATCCGCCTTCTCCAACTCCGCCAAAAACCATACAAAACCCCACTCCCACCAGCAGAACTCCTCCCATCCTCCGAACTATTCGAAGAGGAACGCGCCCCGCGCTACAACCCCAAACACTCCTACTCAGTCCGTCTACATGAGACGCTATCAGTTCCGATCCCCGTATAATAAATATCTTCAGTGCTGGTGAGCGAGGAAGATCGGTTTGGGGAGTCCAGTTGATCCAGACGAATGCAATATGACCGCAGTGCTGTTCTCTTGTTCTTCGAGAGCATCGCTTCTGTTCAGCACTGGGGCAGGTGGTGAGACCTGTGCTTGATCTAGAAAATCTCTCTGGATTATAGGGCGACAGGCAATGGCCTTCAGTCCCAATACTTCGCCTAGAGTTGTTCGGATACTGGGGGACGGTCCGTGGACGACGATGTCACAACCAACAGCATCGAACAAAGAGACACAGGCGGCGGTGGAGAGACAAGTAAACAGTAACACTATGGCATATTCTAGCCGTCTGAGAGCGGAAAAGGCTATTATCAATATTGAGATCCGAAGGCTTGAACAGAGCCACAATGGTGTAATCATATTGTGGCTAGTACGATGTGAGCAAAGATGGAGCTTTGAGAACTTCTTCATTAAGCAGGACTTACCGGTCTGAAGCCTTGTTCCATGAGAACACGGACACCCTGGTTAATCATTGCATCCAGATCCCGTCCGCTAAAGTATTCGTATGATGCGGGATCATTTTCCAATCTTGGATACGCAAGGATAGACTGTTGAGCCACATCTCCTGCTCGAAGTCGAATGAGCGCATCAAGAACATGCGGTTCCCCGAAGCGCGCAAATAGGTGCTCTGGGGTAGGGGAGCTTTTTCTGTTCAGTTTCCACCATATGCGAAATTCTCCTGAAAGACCTTCCACGCTAGTGTTTTTGAAGTAGTGATATGATTTGCTTTTGCAAGGGCAGCAAACCCAGCTGTGATAGCTGTGCATGAACTGCAGTCATCATTTACATCAAGGACGCGTATAGCGTTGGATAAACAGGAATCCAATTGGTAAACAAGCAGCAAAACAATAGTTATGGAAGAATTGGGCTGGCCTATGATCATGCGTATTGACAAATATCGAAGAAACTACCCATAAAGCAGATCATATGAAAAGGCCATGCAGTCATCTTGAAACAGCAAAGACAGGCCGAACCTCAAAACTGCGGATGTCTTGATTGAGCAGCCTTGGGATCAGCTTTTTGCTGCCCTCCTCGATTCGCCGGTAGAGAGCCTCATAGCCCACGGACTCGCCGTCTCGCCTATCAAAACATTGACGTTTGTGATCCCAGAGCAGGCTCCTTCCCCCTGTTCATGTCTCCCAAGCCCCCGCTGCGATTGCACCTTCATTTCATTATTTGGAAATTTCGGTGGCGTGTTGACGATGACGAATAACACTTTGACAAAATCGAAGTCTATGAACATATCAACTAGCGGGCCGTCATCCGCCGGAAGCAGCTCAGGGACGACGAGATAATAGAGAAATGTATGAGCGAAGGTGATGCAGTGCTCAGAATAATTGGGTTCGGCCATTCGATCACACGTCTCGATATAAAAGTCGTACAATCGTTCAGGCATGATATATAGTGCGTCCCGTTTTGGGTTAAATTGGCGTTCAAAGATATGACATTGTCGATCCTTGCATAACCGTATCTCGATATCTTTTGGCGGATCCAGGCTAAGGTAATGCTACGGGCTTCTCACTTGACGAAGACAAGCGGTAGCTCGGCTTGGATATGGTCTAATAAGTTACAGCGGAACTCCATCCATATATCCGGGTGGGGTCCTGGGCTATAATTCTCATCGGATGGTGATAGCTATCGAGGGTACCAACATCCCCTTTTGTAGGGGTACAAGGCAAGCTGGTCCTCGTCTGGCAGAGCATCACGCCATATCTGTCTGCGAAGCTCGGGAGAGAGGCTCTGGAAGAGGGGGAATGTAGAAGAGTCCATGATAATGAAATATCTGCTATCTGCTGTTTGACGCAAGGATGAGTGCAAGGTGACAAGAGTGGGCCATTTCTTGTGGTCTCGTATTATTTCAGATCGAGCCCGGGCATGAACGACACTGCAAGTGCTACCGTTAATTGAAGAATAACCACATGGATTATGAAAAGGCAGAGTGTGTCCAGCTTGGAGCATTATTGTCCATTCTCCAGGAATGTAATTGTACTTCGTAAAGACAACAAACCGGGTATCCAAAACTCCATACACGAAAACGAGATATAAAGATAGCACCGAAACTCTTATCCCCATAAACGACAATCAAATCTCCTTCTCCCTCCTCACCCTCCCAACCTCCCTCCTCCGAACCTCCCTCTCCACATCCTCCAGCCTCCCTTCCCACTCAGCCCAACACTCCCCACTCCCCACAAGCCCAACCTCATACCACCTCTGCAACGCCTTTGCGGTCCTAACTCTCAGTTCTGAGATAACCTTCGCCTGCTCCTCCTGCCCCTTCGACACGCGATCAATCTGCGGCTGTAGCTGAATTAACGCAGCGGATGTGGAAGCGTCGGGGATGGGGAGGTCATTGAGGGATGTGAGACGGGAGGCGGTTTCAGGGAAGGCGGAGGCGTAGGAGAGGACGATTGAAGCGAGGTTTTGGGTTGTTAGAGTTTCGGGGAGAGTATCGGGGGGTGTTGTGTGGAAGAGGTCGGGAAAGCGGTCGTCTGTTATCTACATTAGTGTTTTGCCAAGGGGAAAAGGAGTCGAGGGAAGACGTACGCAGTTGGATTACATCGTAGATAGCCGGGATGTTCCTGCCGAGTCTCTCAAGGTCCTTTTCGAGGCGGAGAAGACGGCGCGAGACGGTCTCGTCGAGGTTGTCGGGCTTTAAGGGTAATGAGGGTTCGCCGGTCCAGTGGGAGTCGCCGGTGAGGAGGTATGAGATGCGGCGGAGGCGCGATTCGAGGAGTTCAATTGTTGCACCTGCCACGGCGTCACTTTCGAGAGTCATTTTTCTTATCTTAAGGGAGGCAATGGTGAGTTGTGTCTTGGGTGGTTGTTGATGTTGTCCATCAACTCTCCGAAGATCACGGAGCGGAGATGCAAACAAAACAAACGCCGGAGAAGTTTGGTCCAAAGTAGGTTTACATGTAGCTATGAATGCGCAATTTCATGCTATAGTTAATTCATATAAACACGTATAGTTTACCTCTACCTATGTACAATAACTGCACGTCGTGTCTAGCACATGCATGCATCATCAAATCGTTCATGCGTATAATCCCATGTCATAGACATCGTTCAGCTTTCGATCCATCAGCATCGTTGAATCCAGGGTCACCAGAGCCAGAAGTTGGCGGAGCAGCAAACCCATGGCTTTGACGCAGAAATCCCCCGCCCTTCTCCTGCATCTCTGGTCCCACGGGATCCGCCTCATTTTCAAAGGATGCAACCTGGTAGTCAAAGACGTTTACTTTCGGACGGGTAGGGTCCTGCGAAGTTGTTGCACCCTGGCTCTGAGCAGCGGCAGCCGACTGTTGCTGAGCCCTCGCTTCCTGCAATTCGGCCTCAAATGCTTGATTATCGGCATCCACAAATCGCTATCATGGAGTTAGTAAAATGCACCTAAAGCTATCAAGCATCTATCTTACCTGGAGTGGTGCTTGGATCTGGGCTTCCTGGGCCGTCACTGCATTGGCACTTGCGTATACAAGCAAGACTGATTTCGACTCCTCGCGCGCTGCTCGAAGGACTTCTATCTCACGGACCTTGCGTGCCGTATACCCGATGACGTCTGTATTGATTGGCGCGACGTGGCTAGTACGATCGGATTCTGCTTGTCGTGTCTTTGCATCTTCGGTCGAAAAGCTGATACGCCACCACTGCCATTCGTCGTCCGTTCTTGCATCGCTCTCCTGCGCATTCTCACGGGGTCGAAGGACATAGGTAATATGTGGCTGAGTACATACACCTCGTAGCGTGTACTTATGAAGAGGTGGTTCGTCTGCCGATGTTGATGGCTCAGTGAGAATCTTTGAATAACCCCGAAGGGCTTCAATGGCGCCCTGCTTTCGTGATTCCAATTCTATTCAAGTTAACCATGGTTCTGAAATTGGAGCGGAAACCTGAGCTTACCTTGTAGCTTATTCTCGATTTTGTTCGATATCGATTTCAGCTCTTTTGATAATCGTTCTGCCTCAGCATTTGCAGATTCTGGCGTCACTGATGCATCGCTGGCTCCATTTGCAAGACCTTTGGTCAGGAATTGAGAGGCAGCGGCCGCAGCTTTCTCCAATATTTCCTTTGAGCCCAGCCCCGTCTGAACGAGAGATTTGGACGTAGAGAACTGATTCATAAGACGCTCTGTCTTGAAAATTTCTTCGTAAACACTAAGTCTCTCTGACCGGAATTCACGAGCAAACTGTCTGGCACCAGTAAGATATCGATCCGGGTAGAAGACAGCAGGTATCTTCACATCAACGGAATTTTCTGTATCGGAGTTTTCCAGTCGAATTGTTAGAACCTCCGCAACGTTCTCGAGCCACGTGTCGTCGAGTTCGTCGCCGGGTCGGTCCGCCCACATCGCACGATCCAGGACGTCATAGAGTGTTTGGCCATGTTCAGGCTCCACAAATGGATCTAAGCTGAAGAACTCCTTATGGATAGGCGTGTCGTGCACAGAGAGCGGTCGTTTATATGCGTTCGATGAAAATACACTCACCGATTGGTTGCCAGGGTCTGCCCTAGCGGCTGAACCTTGCCATGTCTCCAGAAACTTTCCAACACTACCTTCTGAATAAGAGGACATACTCTTGAGGCTAGCCAAAGCGTCACTACTGCCGAAGGACCGATTCGTCGAGTCCAGGAATGCCATCAATCTCTGTGCCTCGTGTACAATATCGTCCCAATTGGTATCACCGTCCTGTACATCCTGCATAGTCACGATCTTAGGAAGGCTAATCGGTTGTCCATTCCACCACTGCGGATCATGACCGTAATCAGGAAGAATGCGATTCCTGAATAAAAGCGCTTCTCTCGCAAGCGGGATTGAATGCAGGATTGTGAGCAATCCTCCTAGGTACTGGTTATCCGGGGAAGGGCGTAAAAACGCTGGTTCGTCGTTCACTCTCCTACGGTCCTCCGGGTCGGGGCTAATGACAATCTCTCGCGAGGTGGGATTGAACAAAGTCATCGCCCAGTTGCCTTCGTCGTAATGATCGCGAGTCGCTTCTCCAAACTTTCCTCCCTGGGTAGTGGTGACTCCGGTTTCCTGCTGACCAAGGTTTTGGTTCAACGACATGGCGACAGCTTGCTGGAGCTCCTGCTCTTCCCGCTCCGATAGCGTCATCCCTTGTCCAGTGTTCGAGGCGCTGGGTGGCGGCGGTTGATATTCGTTCATGGCTGGCTCGTTCATATTTATTCTCGACGGCGGACGCGACGGAGGGGCAGAAGCGTGCTGTCCCGAAACTGCGACAGGATCTGCATGCTCGATCTGGAATGCTATGACACCGTCAGCGAATGCCAACAACCGCTTCGTATTTGGGCTTTGCAGACATACATGACGTCTGTTGGTCATTTTCAAATCCAGTTGTCTGTACATGATTAAATTCACCGATTAGTCCCTGTTTCCGCGCACTGGGCGCATCGTGGGCAATTCACCTGTGTCTGGGTCCCCGTCGGATCTTCGAAATAGGCATTGATGGCTTTGTTCGAATTGTTGTCATTCCCCTATGTAAAAAAGCATAAAGAGTCGCATTAGCTTAAAGATATTTTCTAAAGCTGATCACAGTCCACTCACTTTGAGGAAGCTGATGGCTTGTTCGCGCGTTGTACTTGTGAAGCTAACGAAGTTCTCGATAGCTTCCTCTGACGGTTCGGCAGCCATCTCGGATACTTTCCAACCTGATAGCGCAATGGGAACTGAATATCCAGGTGATTAGTTTGAATTTAAAGAGCAAAAGAGTGACCAAGCATGAAGACAGCGTTAAGGAATCTGGGGTCGCAGTTGTTGACAAATGGTTATCCCACCTCGGATTGACGTCACATGACATACCGCCCCCACTTCACCCAAATAGGAAAGACAAGATAATCGAGCAACGTTTGAATAGAACACACACCCAGACAAAGCCTTAGGTCTTGAGGGAAACACATTACATCCGGTCGATTCAATTGGAACAAATTCTGAGGTCTCTAAGCGCTGTTGTAACAAACAACTGCAGAATGTGTGCAACAAAGACCTCATTCGTGGATGTGCTAAATACAGTGGCGGCTTGAATCCCATTATCTATGAATTGCCGCTTGTTTGTCCCCTTCAGTGGCTATTTTTGTTGTTCGTTTGGGGGATCTGATGGCTCAAAGAGATTCACACAATGTTTTCATGGTTGAGAGACCTTTGTCTCAAGAACAAGTCCTTCAGTCTTGATTTTAAAACGGCCCGCAGGTTCGGGGCAAGAATCAGCGATCACTCGAAAGCGAACTACAGACATCACTAATTCTTAAAAGTTCAACTCTTTTTACGTGTTCTAATACCGCCATGGAAAACATTAATCGCGAAACCATCCGCATCCTGGCTGCTATCTACTACGACATCAACTCCGTCTGCGATATCCGAAAGAGAGTCAACTCAAAGCCCAAAGATGAAGACATTAATAACTATAGGACTGCGTGCCGACGTGCCAGCACACTGGTTAGCCGGGCTGTTACCCAAGCATTGATACATCAATTTTCCAACCAACAGCACTATGACCGGCGTCTAATGGAACTGACCACAAGATTAGGCTGGAAGTTACTCTCCATCTGCGCGTATTCTATAGCCTTTCTACAAGCGTCCATAAGAACAGGAGTGATGACGTGGGACGTGTTAATCAGTCAGCTCGAAGCTAACTGTCTCAGCATTGAACTCTTTGCTCGAACCAGGAACCTGGAATGGCGCGGTCCGTTGTTGAAGCACGCCAGACATGACCTGCCGGAGTTGCAGAAAGAACTTGCGCCTTATAGAAAACTCTACGACCAACATCCGCACCACTTTGTCCGAACCAAGAACAAAGCCATTCGCATGCCAGTGTATGAAGGATTCCTCCAAATGCACGCCAATGCCTGCACGTTTGATCCGAGACAGTGGAAGAGCTATGCAAATAAAGGTAAAGAACCCCATGACCCAACACAACGTGAAGAAAAAGATGGAAACTGTCGAATTTGTCACCGAAGTCTTGATTTCCCCTGCTCCTGTCTCCCTCCAGACTTAGGACAACTGGTTGAGCTCGTTGACTATCCTAAGAAGGGAATTGGAGTTCGGGCGCTGGCTAACTTCAAAAGAGGGCAAATCCTTGGCGAATTCATCGGAGAGATTCGACACTGGACCTACGGAGGTGATCCCAAGTATAGTTATCTCATCCATGATAAATATTTTCAACCTATTGCAACAATTTCGCCCAAGCGCTATGGAAACTGGACACGATTCATCAACCATTCCTGCGATTCGAGTACCGGTTTCCATATTATGGCTATTGGAAAGCGGCTTGTCGTTGTCATCCAGGCAAAACGGGATATTATGATGTTTGAGGAAATCACTGTGCACTATGGCGGCGATTATTGGGAAGGTCGGACCTGTCAATGCGGTTCATCAGAATGTAAATCAAGAAAGCCTGAATCTGAGGAATCGCCTTTGGAGATTTCAGTTGACAATGGCCAACTATATAACTTATAATATTGTTTCTGTTGTTGTCATTTTTGCCTGCGTTTTGCTTCATTATAGATATAGATCAATGCAACTTTACTCCATAAAACTACACCTATATTGCATAAATGTACAGTAAACTTACATACTCCTGACCGCTGCATTCCGTGAAGAAGTTAGAAATCACCTCGGATATATCGACACCCTGATCCGCTGGTACTTCTGGTATATACTTGGTCAACCCCGCAAATAACAACCGACGAAAATGCGGGGAAGCTCCATCACCACTTACTCTCGAGCTCTTCTTCCACCCTTTCTGATCATTTCTCTCTGGATTTTCTGTTGAATTTGAGCGCAATCCGTTCTGCCACATAACCACTTGTTTACCCGACGCCCTGGATTCGATCGAGCCCTGACAACGGCTACGGATATCTCGAACACGACGCATCTCAGCATTGAACAGCTTCAACAAGGAATGACCATTTAACAGAATATCGGACGTGTCACAATGCGTGCTGCAATCTTTTGCCGCACACGAACCATTCCTCGATCAAAATTCCTTCGTCTAAGTCCGTGGACAAAACCAGCACGGTCAATTCTGGGAATAAGGCGAGGATTGATAACGCAGAGCCATGCGCGAGGACCATCAGAGGTCTGTCAATCCAAATTGATGAAAAATAAGAGTAATGTGGAGGCTGATAAATTGCTTTTATAGCCTCCGTTGATTGAATCGACCGTGGGTGATCATTTCGCCAAGGTAGTCAGTGAATATGGGGACCGGACAGCGTGAGTCTATACTATATCTTGATGTGGCAGATCCATTCATCTGATACCATTGTCTGCTTCCAGTGTGGTCGCGAGACATCAGCAAGATAGAGTCACATATTCTGAACTGGATGCCAAAAGCAATGCCCTCGCCAGGGGCTTGGAATCAGTGGGCGTACGAACCGGAGACCGAGTTGGGGTGATGCTGGGGAATTCTATGGAATATGCCATTGTACGCCTGACTTTGGTTATTTTATTGGGCCGGTATAGATATGACTAATTGGTATCATTTGCTCAGGTAACCTATGCTCTGTTCAAATTGGGAGCTATCCTAGTACGTCTCAACTCAATCATGACCATCCAACGATCTATTTTAATCCCCAATCTAGGTCCCTATAAACCTCTCCTTCAACACAATGCAAGTCGTCGCAGCACTCAACCACCTAAACGCAAGCCACTTAATCATAAGCACCGAATCTAACCTCCCTCGAAAAGAACCACGCAACAACATCCCCCTCCTCCAACACATGATCCAAGACCTCACCAACCCAAAGCTCGAGTCATCAATAATCCCCTCCCTCCAGAACATAATATTCGTCGACAACTCCTCCGGCCGTGTCAACACCTCAGATTTCAAGTGCCTCACGCCATATAACTCCATTGTATCCGACCTACAAGCAGACGGAAACCCCCTTCCATCCCGAAATCTCTCACCGAACGACATTGTCAATATCCAGTTTACATCAGGAACGACAGCAATGCCCAAAGCAGCTTGTCTCACGCACCGGTCTATCCTCAACAATGGCGCCCAAATTGGAGACAGGATGTGTCTCACACCAACCGACATCGTCTGCTGCCCACCACCGCTCTTCCACTGTTTCGGCTGTGTCCTGGGCTACATGGCGACAGCAACACATGGCTCAGCAATTGTCTTTCCCGCAGAGTCCTTCAACGCGCGCGCAGCCCTCCACGCCGTCCAGGAAGAACAATGCACGGCTCTCTACGGTGTGCCAACAATGTTCCTCGAGCAGCTAGGTCTGATCCAGGAGGGCGAAGTCTCGAATGAAGGTTTCCAACACCTACGCACCGGTATCGCAGCAGGAAGCAGTATCCCCGCAGAGCTAATGAAGAAACTACACCGCGTGCTAAATCTAACCGAATTAACAATCTGCTACGGGATGACCGAGACGAGTCCCGTATCTGCTATGACAACAACTGATGATCCAATTGATAAACGCATTAACACCGTCGGGAGACTTATGCCTCATGTTGAGGCGAAGATCGTGAATCCCGCTGATAGAAGCATTGTGCCTGTCGGTGGGAGAGGCGAGCTGGCTGTTTCCGGGTACCTCCTCATGAAGGAGTACTGGAATGATCCAGATCGAACGGCTGAGGTTATGATTCCAGATGATGGTGGGAAGGTTTGGATGCATGTATGTCTACTTGCTTACATCCAACGATACTCAAGCCAAAGCTGATGGTGTGAATGCAGACAGGAGATGAAGCCTCGATGTCTGAAGACGGCTACATCACCATAACCGGCCGCATCAAAGATCTCATTATCCGAGGCGGAGAAAACATCCATCCCCTAGAAATAGAGAACTGTCTCCTCTCTCACCCTGGTGTCGGGGATGTCTCTGTCGTTGGAGTCCCCGACGAACGGTACGGAGAGGTCGTGGCAGCCTTTGTAATTCCAAAGCACAAGCAGGGCCAAGGAGAGCTGCTTCATGAGGAGAGTATCAAGACGCAAGTTCGGATGAAGCTGAGCAATCATCTTGGTATGTCTCTTCTTCTTGCTCACTGGGTTTAGAGTGGATGTGCTAACGCTACGATAGTGCCGAAATATGTCTTCTTCATGTCACCATCCGAGACATTCCCCAAGACGGCGAGTGGAAAGATCCAGAAGTTCAAGCTCAAGGAGACCGCTATCCGGGTCTTGAACGAGACCCATTCTGCGTAGAATGTGTTAGACTAGACGCCGAGAAGAACATTCATTTCATTCATAGACAAGCAATATTAAACACACGCTAACATATTTATTTCATCATGTAACCTAGCGCCGATTTAGATTCAACAAGTGCGACACCCAAAAGCGCCTTCGCTCAAGGCAAAAAATCCTGGAATCGAAGACAAAGACCCGAAAATCAAAAAGAAGACATAAAGATACAAGATAACACCCCCCCCAAAAAAAAATAGAAAGAGCACATCAAATCCCTAGGGATTGAAAAATTCCCTTCTTGATCGGCGGGAAGTGGTTGTGCTTCCTGTTTGGCAGTCGATAGCTACCCATTCTCACTGCATCGGAATACTCGATTGTCCAGGGCGAATTTTCTGGATCAGGACAGCAACAGTCGATAGTCCTCACCCAACGATCATTCAGAGCTCCGAAGATATTAAGCCGTTTGTTCGGGTTCGGGTGAAGCATTCGTAAAAGAAGACGTCGGAGCACAGGTGTCGGAAGAGCTTTGAATACCATTCCACACTTTGGATAGTTGAGGCTGTCCACCACTTCGTCAGGCCTTTCCTGGAAGAACTTTTCCCAGCCTGCAAGGAAGCGACCATACTTAGAATCCTTCAGATCTGCAGCTTGCCAGGGTGTACCGCAAATGAATAAGGTAAAGCAAACAATGGCGCATGACCATACATCAAGTGGCCGTGGATCATAATCAGCTGGATGGAATTGTTAGTCTCTCGAGACAGACGAGTTTAGGTGTCACAACTTACCGTCCCTACTCAGAACCTCTGGTGCGATATATGGTAGACTGCCGCTTATTCCAGGTGCACATTTACGAATCTCGTTAGGATCTTGGGCGCAATCATAGTATGCAGCCCGCATTCCGGGATGAAGGCCACGAAATACTACCGCAACACCGAAATCGGTAATCTTGAGATGGCCCTTGTCATCCAAGAGCAGGTTCTCTGGCTTGATGTCACGATGTGCAATCCCGCGACTATGCAAATACGCAACACCTTGGAGAAGCTGCTTGAAGAAACACAGTTTATCCTCAACCTTGAGGTAGCCATGCTTGAGGAGAGAAAATAGGTCCCCTTGACCGCAGTACTCCATGGTGTGGATCCAACGACCTCGATGAGTGCAAAGACAGGCCGTTGCCACTATATTCGGATGGTGTAGGCTGCTCGCAATGGTGAACTCCGACTTGATCTTATTTTCGTAGTCGTTTTCGTTCTCGTCCTGCCTTCGCTTCCTGAACTCTTTGACAGCGTACAGGTCTTTGCCCATCCCTCTTCTATACATGATCTTGATAGTGGCTGTGGATCCTTTACCGACTTGTCTTCCTCTTATCCCGGGAACCACGCTGCTGCTGACAAACACGTCGTCGAGCTCAAATGTGTTGGCGTGAATATCATCCAGATCACCTTCACGTTTGGCTTTCGACCGAGCACGGGTAGAGGTTCTCTTGAACTGGCCTTTGAGGTCGTTAAAGGTCGGAAGTTTCAGTGGAGACGAGTTGCGTTGACTGGGCACGGTACCAGTATTCAATATGCTGGAGCCTGTGCCAACTCTCATCAGTTTCCTTAGGCTTCCAAACCGTAAAGAAGAGTCAGTGGAGCCGTTATTCATCCCATCCGGAGAACTACGTCCGTGCGGTGTATCTGATCCTAAACTCGTCAAGGTTGTGAATGCCGGTGCGGATTTAGATGGAGACGGAGTCTTTTCGCGGCCAGAGACAGTTGGGGTGAAACGATTACTTGCACGTTCCCGGATACTTAAACTCGTCCTGCGACAGAAATCGCTGAGAGAGTTTGCTGTCAATTTGGACGATGGGGTTGGCTGGAGTGTCACGGTCGACGATGATGAAGATGTAGATGACGGACTATGTAGGAAAGACGAGGGACCCTCTCCATTGTTCAATCGTAGATCCGTCATAAGCGGACGAGGCGTATTAGTTGAGTGACGCGGCATTGTATTCGAGGGACCCTCGCCGTTGTCCATCCACAAATCCAGCAGTAGTGGACGTGGTGTGCTAGTTGAATGACGCGACATCGTAATCGAAGGGCGTGGAAATGACTTCCAGGAATTGGTGATATCCAGTCTTTCGTTTTCATGGTTATTTCTAGAGTGGAGGCTGGATTGTGCTTTATCTCCGACATGTAGCTTCATATCAACGGGTGAGGGTCTTCTGGACGGGTGCATCGAGCTGGAGTAAAGAAAGTTTTCGTGCTCTTGTAGGAGCTCGCTCTCGACCATTGTGATTGATGCGTGTTCGGTCATAATGTTGATAGGATCCCAGGGGTTCCAGGGGAAATATGCGACAGATACCTGTACACTGACTAGTTAGCTGGTATAGCCGCAACGTTGCGACAGCGTATCTTCAGGAGCTAACTCACAGCAAGCGTCTGACAAAGTAAGAGAGGATAAATTGAAGGCTATAAGCAGTTCGCGACTGGAGAAAGGGAAAAGGCAGTGTTGTCGGAGGAAGAAGCAGGAAGACGGCTTTCCAAACGGGGAAGGCAGCAGCCCCCAGGCAACGCCCTATTACAACAAGAACCAGGTCGCAGTCCAGACGACGATTACGCAAAGGTAGCGTTATTTCTTTCATAAAGTGAGCTACAATCGAGAATATATTTGTAGGGACCGCGAGATGGGTTAATTTATTTCAGTGACACTCTCCGCTTGGTTTCATTCATCTGATGTTAAGGGCTATCCCAAAACGCTAGACCATCTCTAGATGAAGTTAGCCATGGTAGATAACTGAGGTAGGACAGCTCCTAAGGTGCATGGTGATCCAACAGTTGGCTCGGAAACCATCAATATAACAACCTGCACCGCGTATACGATGCCCCGTTGCAAGTAGCAACGACAAGACAAGGGCCGTGAGGCCGGTCAAAACTAAGACCCGGCCATGGAGTTGCCATACCATCCAGTGTTGAATCGATTGAGGCGTACGGAAACACGCATCAAGCGTGCTACCAAGTGACACGATACACGGTTGTCCAACTTTGATTATGGGCCGCGGGCAAGGCAATGCCTTGAAACCGCGACTTCCCGGTGCCGGAAACGTGACGGTGTGGAAGCCCACAGGTGTTTCTTGGGTATTCTGTGCGCCCATCTGACCCAGTCGATCGTTGTCACCACTTGAGCGGTGGTTGGGAGAGCGGCTGTCATAACGCCAATATGCCCATCTAAAAAGAAAATCGCAGCCAGTTTCCAGCTGTCCTCGCTTCATCCGAAGTCTCCCTGGAAAACGCCGTGCCGAACTCGAGGATCCTAGCAGCGAGGAATAATAGACGATGCACAACTAGAAATCTTGAATACCCGTCTCCCCTTGTAGCTGAGAATTAATATCACCTCCATTCTCACCCTCAATTATCCATCCCGGTTCTTCTTCGTCAAAGTATTCCTCTTGCGCCTCGTTCCAATCATCGTATTCGTCATTCTCGTCAACCGTCGCATAGTCAAAGTCACGATCCTCACCTTTCAAGAACCGCATTGTCATCTCCCAGCGCCACTGCTTTTCTCCCTCTTCCTTGTTGGGTGGTATTTCGTCTTTGTCTTCCGCCAAAATTTCCCCGTTGGGACCGCGTTTGTAGCTGAACATGGCGTGGGGATCCGGATGCGCAAGGGCGTCCATTTTGGCTTCGGAGCGTAGCAGATCCGCTTGGAGAATTCCAGAGAATCCTTTAGTTCGTCCTTCTGCTTCTCTTTCTGCGTTTGATTGGAACCGTCGGATGAGGCGATCGTATAGTAATGGGTCTACAGGAGCTGCGCATTAGCTTGGAGTCACCACCAACAAACAGGATCGTAATCACGATCAGTCAATTAAGAAATTAACAACGAGGAAAGAGCAAGACGACCGGCTAGTTCGAGATCCGCAGAGAAGTATTCGGGATGCATATCCAAGTAGCGCTTCCGCCGGTTCTTCGCGCGCATCTCGATGGAAGGCTGAGACGACTGATACTCAGACTCAACATCCCTCCGGTCCCGGTCATGTTCCATTTCCGTCTCGATTCCTGTGCCCATAGGGAAATGCGGCATAATGGTCTTCGCTGTTTAGTGTTGGTGTTGGAAGAGGAATGGCGTCAAAAGAGAGAAGGCGGCGAACCGCGGGCCAAAAAAGTCCCCATCATCTCCGACAGTGAACCGACCATCAACAAATAACAGTCCGCGCTGGCCAGAATATGGAGAATCGGCTTTCTATCTGAGAAGAAACACGAAAGACTTGTAAGTCCAGCTTCCAATTGTTTCAGGTTGTTTTCTTCTAGTGCTGCTGTTCTGCCATTTTTGGTTGTACCTCAATCGGCGTTTCCGGTATATTGGCAGAGAGCAAGCAATAAGAGACAGATTCGCAAGAAGACAATGGGATTGTATTAACAACTTCCAGTTTTGCCTTGAGAGGCCATCTATTTTTCATTGAGGTTATTGAGGTTTAAAAGGAGAACTTCAATTTGACAAGTGTCTCTCACCATGCCGTCCATCGACGAGGTGATCCAACGGGCCAACCCCAGAAAGGTGTTCACAGGCGTGGCATTACTGGTTCTCACAGCCTTCTATTCCCCAATATTTGTGTTAACTTTGGCGCCTGTGTATGGATCCGCTCCCGCAAGCATCTTCCACAACTATGGCGCGGCACTTACTGCCGCTGCCGGATGGTTTTTGAAGGACCAGGTTCAGCGACTGACGAACCGACGAGCGGTCTATCTACTCCCGGTACTGGCGCTCTGGGTTCCCACGGTTGAGTATCTCTTGCTTCAGCAGAGCGCAGGGTTTGGAAATCCCACGGGCCCTGTCATCACGGGTCTGCTCAGCTACTATCCGTTGGTGTTTCTCTCAGTTGCCTGCGCTGGCAAGCTCATCCAGACTGGGTTGAGACTAGAACAGGAAAGCGACGTCATTGCTGAGCATGTCCCTCTCCTTTCGTCCTACGTTATCTACTCCGCAGGAGAGCATTTTGCCAACGCATTCATTGCCAAGTGCATTGGGACGTTTTCTCTGTTCTCAACTGCCGGCCTGCAGCTTCTGGTTACGCTTGCCTATGCGGCTGCCGTTCCATCAAAGCTTTTACTCCTTGCCATTCCATCAGTCCTTTTCTCGCTCACTTCTAACGTGCACTTGCCTTTTGGCCATCCAACTAAGGCGGTGAATGCTGCTCTTCAGCATGAAGGCTACGAGTTACTGGCCCGGCAGGACTCAACAACCGGCTACATCTCCGTTCTAGAAAACTTCCATGATGGCTTCCGTGTCATGAGATGTGACCACAGTCTGCTTGGTGGACAATGGACGACGAGGTTGCCACAGACCTATGCGTCTCCGGTTCACGAGCCTATCTACGCTGTTTTTACCATGTTGGAATCCATCCGTTTGATTGAGACCGATCATGGCGAAGCCCGAACGGATGAGAACAGCAAGGCTCTTGTCATGTAAGGCCCCACATTTTATAGTTGCAGAACGAGCAGTTCGGTTAATGATATCCAGTGGACTTGGTGTTGGCACGCTCCCCGCTGCATTGATCAACCATGGTATCGAAACTACCATTGTGGAGATTGACCCCGTTGTGCACAAGTTCGCTGGCCAGTACTTCGGCCTGCCTTCGAACCACATCGCAGCTATCGAAGATGCTGCCGCTTTTGTGAAGCGCTCTCAAGTCTCTGAACCCGCCAAGTATGATTACATCGTCCACGACGTCTTCACAGGAGGCGCTGAACCCGTTGAACTCTTTACCATTGAGTTCATTCGCGGTCTGGCCGCCCTCCTCAAACCAGACGGAGTAATTGCCATTGTCAGTACCCCACTCCAACAATTCATCTCCCCACACCACTAATAAAAGCCACAGAACTACGCCGGCGACATCAACCTTTATCCCGCCGGCCTAGCCGTCCGCACCATCCGCGCCGTATTCCCAACCTGCCGCATCTTCCGCGAAGAAGCCGGCCCCGAATCCAACACCGACTTCACCAACATGATCATTTTCTGCAAGAAGAGCTCTGCCACCCCTCTCACCTTCCGCGAACCCGTGCCGTCCGATTACCTCGGCAGCAACTCGCGCCGTTCCTACCTGGTTCCGAAGCATGAGATTGATGTGTCAAGGTTTGCGGATCATCATCATCATGGTCGGCCGGTGTTGATTGCGAAGGAGACTGGAAGGTTGCATAAGTATCAAGATAGGGGTGCTTTGGAGCATTGGGGGATTATGAGGGATGTTGTTCCTGATGCGGTTTGGGAGAATTGGTAGTTCTTTGGCTCGAATCAATTACTATGGGTCAGGTATGGATTGCATTGTTGGTAGTTGGTTGGCGGTTTTGGCATAACGATTAGCGGAATTCGCTTGATATGTAGTTTGTAATATAGCTTGGCATAGAATGGAAATTCATCTCATTCGAGAGACTGGCAGTCAAGAACAAATGTTCGATTGTACACGTTGCGCGGGTGAGCACATCGGATATATATATATCTCAATCCAACATAACCCCATTCCATTACCCAAGCATCAATTTCCAAATAGTACATCATCAAATATTGAATTACAAACTCAAAATTGGTATTCATATTGATATTCAATGAAACACCATGTCCAATAAACAATAAATTCCACACACTACAAAGGGGAATAAATAACTATTCAGACGACGCCTCTCCTCCTTCCTCCCATCTGTCATATGTTCCTCTCTATTCCAGCAAAGCAAGCTAGCCCAAAGCATATCATATCCATATCCATCTACCATGAAGACCAACGACAATGGCAGGTTATCCTTAATGCCCGGATTCTATCTATGTACGGCGTGAATGGTGAAAATGTGGTAATGTGTACAAACCAAAAGGGAAACAACGAAAGAAATTATCGCGTGGAAGGAAATAGCGATCGAAATGTAAGGGTGAATGCTTGATTATGTTGAAGGACTTCCGCGAGATTGGGGCTTGCGGACCAGACCGGCGAAGAAGTCGGCAAGGGCTTGGTTATGTGCTTTCTCGTCCCCAGAGGATACCAAGGCTTCTTTTCCTCGCTTGGCTTCGCGTTCCTGTGGTGCTAGTGGTTAGAAAGGGATGTCGTTTGACAATGAACTGGGGTTGGGATGCTAACCTTAATACCCTGCAACGAGGCATCGACATCCACTTGGATACCGTCCTTGTTATACTCAACTGGACCGATATACTCATTGACCCGCCCATTATTATCCAGAGGCGACATCTCCATCTGCGGCATCTGGTGCGCTTCCCTATCCTTATCATCCTCCTGTTTCTGCTTCTCAAGAACTTCCAGTTGCTTCGCAAGGAAGCTCTGCATATCCGAGGTCTCGACTTCCACCTTGTTATCGCTTTGTTGTCGACCAAGGGGTGCGATTGAGTAATCCCGCTTGGGGTCTTTGATCGTTTGCTCGAAAATTGCTACTGCGCTGGAGCCATCCTCTGCTTCGTTAGCATCCTGTGGTGTTTCTTCCGTGGACTCGTTATAGTTCAGCGGCTCGGGTGGGTCTTGGATTTCAATTGACCAGGCTGTTGATACACCTTCCATGTCGAAACCTTCTCTGATAATCCGGATCTTGCCCCACGAGTCCCAGTTCGAGGGGACCAGGATCTTGTCGCGGTCGATAACATTGTGTTTAAGCGATTGTCTCTTGAGGAGCGAATGTATCCCGAGGGAGGAATGTAGAAGGCTTTGTAACGAGTTCGCGAGGAATGGAGTGGTGTAGATGAGAGATGCGCCATCTGCCAATTTGTCAATATTTGCTGGATATATTTGGGGATGGTGCAGACATACGCTTGAGTAGAATCGTTCTCATGAACTGAAGAATGAAGTCAAACTCCTCCTCGTGCCAACCGTGCTCCTTCTCGAGCTTTTCGATTTTATCGGCCTGTTGAGCGGAGGTTCGTCAGCATGCGAATCTCTCTCTTTTTCGTGTCTAGATAGTCGACATACGTACCCCCTGACAAACCACACACATCGGAATCCCTAGCGGTTCATCCCATTCTCCAGAACCCAGAGGTATCGTAACCGGTCCCCCAGAGCTAGTCAGCCCCTGCGAACCCGCGGAACTCGAATCCATAGCCCTCTTGCGATCCCTCCATTCAACCATTGTTTCCTCCATAGCAATCTTCGTCGGGTCATCGAGTGAAATCAGCACTTGGCGAAGGAGACGGATCCATTCTCTTAGTCGCCGGACCCAAGTCCAGGGGTTTGACCAGTCCAGCAGGATCACGACCAATGTTTCCGGGACCGACTGAGGGGTCAAAAGCGGTTTGAGGAGGGGGGCAAAGGATGGTGAGGGTTCGGAGAGGAGGTATGCGGAGACTCGTGCAAGGGTATCTTTCGAGAGAACAGTTGGTTAGCCTAAGGCGTGCCCATATCCGTAGGATCCCCAGTTACCTTCTTGATCAGCATCCAGCACATCCTGGTATGTGTATCCCAGTGCGAACTGATTAGCGATTGGCGGTATCCTCCCTTTGCGCTTGTCGTTTGATAGACTGGGCTCCGATGTATCTGCGGAAAATGTCTCTAGGAATTCTCGCTGGCTCTCCGGTGTCCCTCCTGTAAATGAATGGATTAGCACCTCCCATAATCACCGTCCTGCGCAGGCCAAAGGTAATCAAAGATGTTCCCCCGTCCCGGTCAGAAAGAAGATGCCACGAACCCAAGATCAACAAATTCTTCTCCGGCAAGCGCTTCCCATTCGCAACATTATCCAACATGGACGACCAGATGTTCTTTTTGGGTCCATCTTTACTTGACGGCCGACTGCTCGACCGGGTGCCAGATGTCGACATAATCCGATCCGTTCGATCTCAACGTTTTAACCCGCGCAGACCATTCCAATATGACAATAGACCTTCCCAAGATTTTCGACAAAAACGACGCGTAGACCTCAGAGCGAAGTTGGTGGTGAATCGGGTGTCGGAGCGGAACAGGTGCAAATCAGGGGAATCTTTGGAGGGCGGAATATCAGCGGTGCAAGTAAATTGGATATAAGCCAGGCTTTGGGACGAAAGAATCCCGTGGCCGTGCTAGATTTGTTTTCTTGTCACGGGGTACCAGAAAAGCGTGGTGAGCATAAGGTGCGTTAGTCGGTCACTGTTCGGCCAGCACGGAGGTTGGATTATATGGAGGGTCTCGTTGGTAAACAAGCGGACGCAGTTTCGCCCGCCGGCGCTGGGTGGAACCTTGCGCGGAGGCCTGTGAAGAACAGCGACGTCCTTTCTTCACTACAACAACGCGCGCCTGCATCCAACCAAGAGGATATGCAGCTATTTTATTACTGAGATTGGTATTCTAACTCAGCAAAATGAACAATATCCGCCAAATCCAAGCGCTCAACAAGCGCGAGCTCGAAAACGCAATGTAAGTCTGAAGTCCTTTCCTCCATCAGCTACCAATCTCAACTCTTAACTGACCCTTGAATGAAATAACCAGACCCCCCGCAGCATCCTGGCACGCAGACTACCGCGACACAGCCTACATCTACATCGGTGGTCTCCCCTACGACCTATCCGAAGGAGATGTGGTAACCATCTGTTCGCAATTCGGAGAACCAGTGCACGTGAACCTCGTCCGCGACAAAGAAACAGGGAAGAGTCGAGGCTTTGCGTTCCTGAAATATGAAGACCAGCGCAGTACGGATCTTGCTGTCGATAACCTGGGCGGGGCGACGGTTCTGGGAAGAGTAATTCGTGTGGACCATGTGCGGTACAAGCGACGCGATGACGAGGAGGAGGGTGATAATGTTGCGAGGTTGATGGGGGATGCTGAGCCAGATCAGAAAAAGAGGAGGGGCAGTGAAGATGAGGAGCCTCGGAGACGACCGCTACTCAAGGAGGAGAGGGAGCTGGCTGCATTGATCCAAAATCATGACGATGAGGATCCGATGAAGGAGTTTTTGATTGAGGAGAAGAAGGAGGAGGTTACACAGGCGCTGGAGAAATTGGGAAGCAGTGAGAAGAAGCCCTCCCGGCGACGAGATGATAGCAGGGTGCGATCGAATCGGCATCATCGTCATCATCGCCGCAGGCGTGACGAGGATCGAGTGCGCTCCCGTTCCCGCTCCAAGGACAGGAGGCGTCGCGATGAACGGTCTCAATCTAGGGAAAGGAGATCTCATCGGGACAAGTCACCTTCAAGGAGGGAAAGGTCCGACAGAGACCGGTCACCTAGGAGGTCACGGTCGCCTGTATCACGCCGACACCGGGACAGACACGACCGTCGGCGTTGAGTACTCAGGTCTGGCATCATGAATTGTGCTATCTACATGCTATCATAATCTGCTCTGGTTGCAATTTCACAAAGAAAAAGCCGATAACCCCTTCGCCCAAGACCAAAGGGAAACTCATGAGCTCAAGACAGGGCTTGACTCAGTACACCGACAGGTTCGGGGCGTGGCAGTCAGCAACCAAACGCGTTGACGTTCTCCGCGCAGCCGCGTCTTCCTGAACATTGTCTGCTGTGACATAAGGAAACAGTGGGGGGAGAAATGCATTCTCAACCCTTATGCAAGAGGGGGAAATATACCACAATTGAGGGATGGGCAAGCTTAGATAGAACCTGGAAAGTTATCAATTTCAATCTCTCCGAATGGCTTCAACCACCCAAATATCTCTTCCATCCTTCTCTTATACAATACCGTTTCCCGTCATCCCCTTCACGAATGACGAATCTTTCCCATCGTCCATCACGGCCTGCGCCGATGATCAAGATTGTTTGGTCGTCGGACCAGCCTATGACCCCCTTGGGAGGTCGCGCAAACGAGGTCCCAAGAGGTGGAACGTAGCCCAGCGGTGCTTCGTCACCAATCTCGAAGTGTGCACTTGCAAATGAATATATGTCTGAGAACACTCGGGGAAGCAACGGTATCTTGCCCAAAATACCCCACTTCTGGTTGGATCCTTCTTCAGACTGAGACGAGGGTGACTGGCTACGGTATGCTGGGTTGCGTGGGTTAGGAAGATCGAAGACATGAAGTGTTGACTTGTCCGAAGTCACGGCTAGCATGTTGTTGGAAGGAGAGATGGCCAGTGAGAATATCACTGCGTGGTCCACTCCTCGTCGTAGTTCGGCCATCTTGGCGCAGTTGCTTGTAGAGAATACCCGTATCAACGTACCCTTGAAGTGTTATCAACCGATACTAATGAAAAAGTATGCCAGGATGTGATATTCACTTACCGATTCACTTGCTGTTGCCAGCACTTCGCCATCTGGGCTCAACGCCATAGCTCGCAGAGGTGTACTATGTGCCGGAATGATACTGACATTTCCGGTCTCCAGTTCTACCAGTTGAACTTGCCCCGGAGACCGACCCGGGAAGGCAAGCAACTTTTGCCCCAGACAAGCTAGCCCGATTGGATTATCCGACGTCTCGAAAACCGAAAGTTTGCTCGGGGGGTTAGAGAAAGCGAAGATGTGGATGCTGTTTAATAATGCGACGACAATGCGAGATTTTGATAGACGGACTCCCAGGACTGAGGTGCGGAATTCGAGGTTAATGACCCCTTTCTGCTTCACGTCGTCCCAGATCACCAACTGAGGGGTAGAAGTGAGTATCTTTCCGTTACCAGGAATATAATAAATCGGATGCACACCTTGTTCTGAGGAAATTTTGGTTGCTTTCCTCCTCCGACAATGGCAAGGAAGTTATACTGGCCCATCATTTCCACTACCCCAATGCCAGCGTTGAAATCTGTAGCCACAAGGTTAAGCCGGGATCAGACCACGAGGGCCCCATATAAGCACAATAACATACCTCTTGACACTTTGAGCTCGCATGGATCGGCAGTGAAGACTATTTGTCGATCAGGATATTCTCAGTATCAATTGCTTTACATGCACCAGATGTCGGAAACAGCCATGGCGAAGACCTACCGCAAAATCCTGTCTCCAAGCCAACGGAAAAGCAACTGTTATCACTATTGAAGGCAGTAGAGAGCGAAACGGGCCCCACGGATTCATCAATAACCTGCCGGGTATTCATCTTGATAACGACTAGAAGCTACCCCGGAGCTTCGGTGAGGTCAATGACGGAGTAACGGTGCGTCAAATCAAGGGTAACAGCACGATTGCAGTTGTTCTGAGGGACTTTCAATCCTCTCTTCAAGCTTCTTCCTGTGTTTGTAGAATCCAGGACATAGACCACTAGGGAGAAAGCGATATGACGATGTCCAGATCTCCCGAAGGCAGCCTCCGAACTCCGCCTTAACTCCGGGGCAAGAGGCGCTAGTCCCGATATAGTTAGAGGGGGATCCCATTTACATTGCCCTGTATGCCTTAGGCCGAAGCGCATTGATACTCTCCGCAGTGCAGGGTACAGAGTAGGATGTTCGAGAATCTTTGATGCTTTCATATCTCATTATTTGAAGATTTTACGCCTATGTACGCCAATTCCGTACGATTCCTATATCAACCCGTGTACTCCGTGGTTCGTAGTGCGCTCTGTTCATAGCCATATATGATTGGTCGTATCCAAGTAGACACAGTATAACCCCAAATGTGAGATCCAATCGAGCCCCTTAGCAGGCGGGAATGATTGTCGATTATCCTTTCTTCCTTCTGGCCGCTCTGCCTTGGATGGCAAGCCCTCCATACTCTGCTTCCCTTTCTCTCCTTCTCTCACGCTCCTCTAAATCACCAGAAGATCCATCCTCCCCTCCCGGAGTCAATTCTTGAGCCTGCCTCCGCATGCTATTCCTAACATCCGGATCCAAAAATGGCTGCGGGGCATTGGAGAAATCGCATTCGATAATCACCGGGCGATTTCTTTCTTGCTGGTATTTCTGAGCATCAGAAGAAACATGATTCTCTGCGAATGCAGGTTCTCGAATCTGGATGTCGGCCGGTTCGGAGCTGGGATTTAGACACACGGAGGACTTTGGAGGAAGGAGAGGACGTCTGGCTGAAATAATACGGGCTCTGCTGGTAGATGACATGTGGACTGACATGTAACAAGGCATTCAATAAGCATTAGGCTATTTAACATGGCAAGTGATTATTGAACGCCCTCACTTGACCGAGAGAAAATCATAATGTGGAAGAAAAATGTCCGGCGAGAAGTTCTGATATTCACTACGGCGGCCCGCAACGACCCACTTGGAAGAGGAACCCCTGAGTACAAGGATGACCGTACTGTATTGTCGTGTATTATTGTACAATGAATACTCTGAAGTGTCCAGATTGCAACACAGACAGTATTCTGTATACCATAATGAATCTGATTAGAAAAGAGAAAGAAACAAATGCATTGATCTCTTCTACACCTGTGCTTTGGAGCTGTGGGTAATCCGGTGAAGAAGGTCCTGATTACCATATAATACGTGCCATTGTATGGCAAAATTACAAGCCTGGTCCTTTTTATCTGGAGAAGAGCAGCGACGGCTCTCATTGGCTGGAGGGAAAGGGGGAAACAGCTTGGGAAATCACCCCTAATCGGACCTCAACCACCACCACCATCGCTGTCTTCCTCTTTCTCTCCTTCTTACTCGTTCGCTCTTCCTCTTCCTTTCCTCTCTGTTCTGATTATATACGCAGCTTCGGTCTCAGGAGAGCTCTCCCTCTCTCCTTCCTTTCTGTTGCCGTACTTTCTTTCCTTCCTCTTCGCTCACCTCGACGTCTTCGCTCCCCCTCTCCCCCCTCTTTCGCTTCCGCTCTTCGTCCAGACGGAAGAGGCTCGATTCTTCAATTCCACCTAATCCATTGATTTTCCGTTAATTGGACCTCGTCGTCTATCAGAGTCCACCATGTCGTCGGCCTTGAACGCGGTATGTCCTGTTCTTTGTTTTGGTTGTGGTTTTGACTGAGCTATGGGCAATTGCGACTTCCTGTTCCAATGCATTGAATATCTTCCCTTTGTATTCTCAAATATGTCGCAGCTGATGAGCTTTTTGTTATGTGTTGAACTCGTTCTAATACCAGATTAAGCTCCGTCGCAAGAAGAATGTCAAGAAGGGAATCCAGTTCTGTCTGATGGTCTGCGGTGCCAGCGGAACAGGTATGTCATGCCCGCGATATCTCCATAATTCCCCAATGGCATGCCACTGACAACCTACTTTTCCACTTTGCTCCAGGACGCACGACCTTCGTCAACACACTCTGTGGACAGCAAGTGCTGGAATCGAAAGATGCCGATGATGCTGCCAACGCCCATATCGAGGAAGGAGTCCGCATCAAGCCCGTCACAGTCGGTAAGATATTGCGTGTCCACACTTACTCTGGTCACCGTGGTGCTAATTAGGAGACCAAGAACTCGAATTGGACGACGAGGGCACCCGAATCTCCCTAACTATTGTTGATACCCCGGGATTCGGTGACCAGATTGACAACGAAGCAAGGCATGTGGACCCACGGTTTGACCCAATTCATCACTCGACAACAGCACTGACCCTTTCGTTAGCTTTGGTGAGATTGTCGGATACCTCGAGCGCCAATACGATGACATTCTGGCCGAAGAGTCGCGGATTAAGCGTAACCCCCGATTCAGGGACAACCGTGTGCACGTCCTCCTGTACTTCATCACACCAACCGGCCATGGTCTCCGTGAACTCGATATCGAGCTGATGAAGCGCCTCTCGCCCCGTGTTAACGTCATCCCCGTCATCGGAAAGGCCGATTCCCTTACTCCCGCCGAACTTGCTGAGTCCAAGAAACTGATTATGGAGGACATCGAGCATTACCGTATTCCCGTCTACAACTTCCCTTACGATATCGAGGAGGATGATGAGGATACCGTGGAGGAGAACGCGGAATTGCGTGGATTGATGCCATTCGCCATCGTTGGTTCGGAGGACTTTGTGGAGATCGACAGCCGGAAAGTGCGCGCCAGGCAGTACCCTTGGGGTGTTGTCGAAGTTGAAAACCCACGGCACTCGGATTTCCTGGCCATTCGAAGTGCTTTGCTCCACAGCCATCTCGCCGACCTGAAGGAGATTACTCACGACTTCCTTTACGAAAACTACCGTACCGAGAAGCTCAGCAAGAGCGTTGATGGCACTACTCCGTACGTTGCTCCGTTTCGTTTCTGGTGTTATTTTTCTTCGGACTGAAAACTAACGGTGTATACAATAGCAGCAGAACCCAAGATTCTTCGATGAACCCTGAAGACCTCGCATCTCAATCCGTGCGTCTCAAGGAAGAACAGCTCCGGCGTGAAGAGGAGAAGCTCCGTGATATCGAACTTAAGGTGCAGCGCGAGATTGCTGAGAAGCGACAGGAGCTCTTGGCTCGCGAGAGCCAACTCCGGGAGATCGAGGCCCGCATGGCACGCGAATCAAGCCAAGGTCAGGTGGCTGACGGTGCCAGTGGAGAGGCTTAAACCAGACCCTATCGAACCAACTGGCGTTTGTTCTGAAATGAGACACGGCTTCGCGGGTTTAACATCATCTTGTGCCAACGTAATGGAAATCCGGGGCACAAAGGTAGTAATTACTCTATGGGGATAATATTGACCGTTTATTCACGTTAATAGCTTTTGCTTTTCTTTTCTTTTTATTTTTCTTCTTACCTTTATTGAAAGGGGGGAGGCCAAAAGCAGCACTTCGGACCCTTGACCTCGACTCCTGTAGGAGGATTGAACAGGTCATAACGGTCTGAATGTTGCCCAACCCTTTCTCTCGATACCTTCCTTGGTCGTTCTTCCTTTCCTTTGAGTGGAGATTCGTTTCTTGTCTTCACAGCGCCCGTGTTGCCATGCTTGGGGTCAGATAACATCCTTTTAATTGTTGACAACCGGAAGCAGTTTTCTGCATAAACCTTTCATTCGGATTTTCCTTTTCTGTTTTTTGTGCTTTGTTCTGTCATGGCACCTGTTCCTATTGAAGCAGCGCAGCAAGATTCCCTCTTCATCTATCTTTGTTTTGTGTTTCTATTATTATTCTATGTCTTCCTAGTTGATAGTATTCAATGAAGAAAAGTCCCATCTACATCTATTTGCAAATCGCCATAGAGAAAAAAAAAAGTAAAAAGGCAGTATCTTCTTTACATATCAACGTCGTCAAGACAGACAGAATTTGGATTTTGACAGATGGCAGTGATCATGCCAAAACGAGAAAGGAAAAATTGGGCAACAAAATAGCAACAAGAATTATACGAACCCAACAAGATGAGAGTAAATGTAAACAAGAAATCAAAGATATAAGAACAGGAATAAACATGTGGTATTTTCGCTTCATTGTACACAGAAGAGGTGGGCAAATGAATCAAGATAACCCAGTACAGATCGAAGAAATGGAGGTATTAAAAAGAGATGTGTGGCAGATCAATAAAAAAGGATGATGAGGTAGAAAAGAAAATAGGAGAAGAAAGAGTAAGAGTAGTCACCAGGAAAATGACAAGACTTGCTCTCTCTAAGTGCAATGGTGAAAAGGGAGAGATTGTGGGTTTGCGAATGTATTAAAAACACAAATTGGTGGAAAATATGACGATAACCTTCCATATCCATGGCGAGTGACCTAGTTCTGTGGTGCCTTGCTCCAGAAATCCAAACTGGCGACCACGTCCTCCCCGGATTCGTCTTCGTAGGCGTAGAGAATCTAAAAATGAGTTAGAAATGAGCTTGTTCCTGCTATTATATTTCCAAGACTCACCTCTCTTGTTGAAGAATGCAACATGCGAATGTTTTTGCCCGTCATGATGTGGATCAGTTCACTGGTCTCAATGTGTCTGATCTCGATGAAATTGGGCTCGAAAGCAAGAATATAGGGATAAGAAAGCGCGAATGCGTTGGGGTTACCCTCCCAAGAAATCCGCCAGTCAGGTCTAGCGCGCCAACCATTACGGTTGACAAAGAATGAGAAGTCGCTGTAATTCAGAAGGAACTCTCCGTTCATTCGTTCGATGTGAATCGGCTTCACGTTTTCTTTCTTCGCAACGAAATCGAGCGAAGTATCAGCTTGATCGAGCAGAGATTGAGTCTCGGTTGTTTCGAGACTGACGACTTCGAAACCACGAGCACAGCCAACGCACAGCGTCGAGCGCAGGAAATGTATCGAGGACGATTCGGCTGGGATGTAATATTCCTGATGGACGTATTAGTGATACAAACGATTGAGGAAGATGAAAGAATATACGAACCTTGAATGGCTTGAGTGTGTCTTGTCCACTCTGGAACATCTTACTAACAGCGGACTTCTTCTTTCCCTTGGCCAGGTTGTCCATCGGCTCATAGACCTTGATAGTTGTCGAAAGAGCAGAAGTCTTGACAGAGCACACCAGATGGCGACCAAGGCCAATGCCGGCCTTGAAGAAGTTGGCGTGGCCTTGAATTTTCTTGGGCCTCTTGGACAAGGTGTTTTGACCTTCCACCACCTCAAGAGTCTCCAGCGGGAAAGAAGAGAGAGTCTTGTTTGCCAAAACAAGGAGTAGCTGATATTCCTCCAGGGTATCGATTTGAGTAACCTGGCTGACATCAAGCACCTTCCTTGGTTTTGCGGACTTGTCCTTGGGCCAACGATCTGAAAGGTAGATGCCACTGTCCGTACCATAGACCAATTTCCGGCCGCCATCTGAGAAAGCAGAAATGTAAGCATCCATACAATGAAAATGAGAAGAAAGAGAACTTACCGACTGGAACAAGACAGTTCACCCTGTTGACAGATGTAAAGAAGTGCTCACACAGCACTGTCTTGTTGTAGAAGTTGCTGTTGCGCTCTCTGAGCTTCCGTTGTTGTTCTTCCACCATCTCGATAAATTTCCTTCTTTGAGTTGGCGACGTAGCATATAGTGTCTGCTCATAGCCACCTTTACCAAGATGTCTGAACGTGATAGGAAGGCCATCCTTCGTTGATGGAGGATTGACTGCAGCCTTGTTGGACAGCAGGCTGGACGAGGGGCGTTTGGAGATTCCAACCTTCGGGATCACTTCATCCATTTGCGCGATCACCAGTAGCTCCAGAGGAATAGGTTTCCTGTAGACTCGATACTCTTCACGCTTATTGACAACCTTGATCCTGACTAGCAGAACCGCGTGGTCGAAAAGATACGCAGTAACCTCCGAGCTGTCGGTTGGCGTCTTCTTGAACGCCATCTTCGTGAGCATCTGGCGGTTCTCCTCTGTGAGCTTCAAATCGACGTAGTCACCAGGGTTGAACTTCAAGGATGAGTCGAGCTGCACGAGGTTAAAGTGATTTTCCGCTCTTCCACTCTCGGTATTGACACGGGATAAGAAATCCTTGATAAGCTTGATGGCTTGGGGAATATCTTGCTTGTCCGGATTATCATCGCGCGTACTCTTGAAAACCTGTTCGAGGAGCAGTGGATACCTTGCCAGACGGGTGGTGGGCTTGGTCAAGTAACCATTCAGCTCCAGTTTGCGAGACTCCTTGAGACGTTCCGTCTCTTCCACGAATCGTGCAAAGGCCGGGTTTGACGCCTTCTCTTTCTCGAATTCGTACTTCCCATAAAGTTGGTTGGAACCATACTTGATGAAAGGTTCAAAGTTCGGCACATGTTGAAGGAAAACGTCGCCAACAGTATGCACAATATGGCTTTCCTTTTGCCGCGTGTTTAGAGCCTCACATAAAGCACTATTAACCTTGAGGACCTCCAAGCAGTTTCCAAATACCGTGCGGATAAATTTCTCTCGTCGATGCTCTGGAATTGGCGAAAGGTTAGCGTTGCCAGCAGAACGCAATGGCCGCATCCAGAAGTCCCGCAAGTATTCCAAGTCCTTGACAAAGTCGCGTTCGGTGTACATGATTTCGAAGATAATCTCTTGGCGCTTCTTCTGTTTATCGTCGATAGAGTCCGAAACTTCTTTCGGAACCATATTGATCCAAAGTTTCTGGTCGTCGTTGTCATCGTCGCCATGCAAGCTGCCCTTGGAGGCGGAAGTTCGCAATCCTGGCTGAGGTTTGATATTTAACCGTGCCTGCTGCTCCAATCTTCGGGGGCACGCTATCGAGTAGCATAAGGTTTCGCGCGTGCATGTTGGCGAATAACACTCGGTCAAAAGAGTGAAAACGCCGTTCACATCGGAGCTCGGAGCTTCCTCTCCCATAGTTTCCTTGAACTGATAAAGCTCTCCGGTAGCATCCCGGAGACGGTGGTCGTACGTCACATCGTGGAAGAACTTTTGCGCATCGAGTGCCCGACCCAGCAAAAGAGCCAAATTCCGATCACTTGTCTTGATAATATGACCAATCATATCCACTGCCTCGGCACCGCTAAAGGCATTTTGATAGGACAATCCATTCTTCTGTCGTTCACCAAGTGCGATTTTCTCCCGAAAGACATCCGCGACCCGGGAAAGGAGGGCCGGGTAGACCAAAGGCACTTTGCTGCGGCGTGAAGTACTTGTGGCATGGGTCATTGTTGAACTGCCGTGTTTGTGTTGCGATTGGCTTTGTATGCTCATCGTCCGATCGGGGGCAACAGTCGACGCCATTGACATGGTGGTGGAAGCCATAGACATGGAGCGGGAGTTCGTCGAAGAGTCGCTCGGTGGTCGCGATTTGCTATTCGCGTTCTGTTGTGCAATGGGTTGCTCTGGTTCTTGTTTCATCGGGAGAGGCGGGGCTGGTCCGGACGGATTTCTTCTGGTCGGAATGACACGTCCAGTACTTGTAGTGAGCGACTGATCCCTATCGGCCGCATACGAGGTCATCGACATAGCGCGTTCATTCCCATGCCTTTCTGGTACAACCCGACCTTGCGCAGTCATCGGAGCGGCAGGGTGGTAAGGTTGTTGGCGAAAAGCAGTGGCCGAAGTATGGTTAAAGCTACTTGGAGGTGGTCCATACATTGGGGGCCCACCCATCCTTGCCATCGAGCGTGACCGGTAAGCGTCAGAGTTCATGGCGGGAGGAGGCATCGGCCGACCGGGTGCTTTCATATCCTGGTATTGGGAGCCTGGAGTCGGCCTCGAATCCAGGCGTTGGGGTTGTGGATAGGCAAATCGTCCTGGGTACGGCCGAGGAAGATTCTGTGGAGGAGGTTGCGCAGCCATGGCAGTGCCTCCGGGGTATGCTTGATAGTACCCATTGGAGGTAGCCGGCGGATAGCCATTCTGCATCTGGCGTGCAGGTTGCGGTGGAGCTCTTTGCATCTGGGGGTGTGGCACATGGGATGACATCGTGTGAGCTCGATCCTGAGAAAATTGGGGGGTCTGCGAAGTCATCGTCTGCGAACGTCCCGGTGGCGGTGCTCCGCCAAAGATCTCTGAAAATGCAGCATCTCGCTGGAAATTAGAGGGGTGGCCGTAGGGCCGGTAGTTCCGGCCCTGTTGTCCCCCTAAATCCGCCATAGTCTATGATAGTCCTTTCTTTGCTGTCCCTTTCGTAGTTTCAAAAGAATCACAAGACAAACCAACGACAGAATTAGTCAGCGAAGCAATACGAAGCAAAGGAAAGGGTATCGGAACTGGTCGTAGAGAGCGTGCAAGAGCGTCGCGGGAGTCGTTCGAAATCGTGGAGAAAGGAGAAGCGAAAAAGGCAAAAAAATTGAAGAATAACCGTGCTCCACAAACTTCGACGTGTGGACGAACCAAAAGATAATAAAAAAAATTCTTGATACAAGAAAAGAAATGCAACAGAAAATAGAAAAGAGGGAAAGAAGAGAAAGAGGGACAAAAATCTCTTTCAGTATCTCATGCCTCAATGAATCCGAGCTCTGAAAAGGTCGAGTTCCTAGCCTGACAACCGGACGTCGAAACCGCGTATGCGATATTGTTTTAAACGACCGAAGTGCGCTAGGAGCCTTTGAGCGCAATGGCAAACCGGGCTCCTATCAGTTCATAACCTCACCATCCTCCACGAGGGGGCAATTCGGATCCGGGGCGCGGGCGGAGAACAATCCAGCAGGGAGCCGGGGCGAAGGTGAGAAAGCCAGAGAAGTTTCTCAGATAGGAGGAAGAGAGCGGAATAGGAGATAGTAGTGTTATAATTGAGTTGAGAGTATTGCGGGGGTGAGGGGGAAGGGAGAATATGGGATATTGGAGGAGCAGGAGGGAGGAGAGACTGCGAGGAGTAATAAACGACGGACGGAAAACGGGGGTCGACAGGTCGTTAATCGTCTGGAAGCAGGCGTTGCTTCTTGGCGTAGAGACGACACTGAAGACGCAGAATATGGTGGTAGCGATGGTATAGAGATGTCGATGGGAAGTCGAGGAGGTGATGATAGGAGTAAGAACTTGGTGGTGGACCAGCACGGGGTTTGTTGGGTGTCAGGCCGGATAGTCTTCGCTACGGTGGCCCAGACGGAGCAACTTGGTCTTCTGCATCAGTCTACGTACCAGCTCCGATTCTCTTCGACGTTACTACTGCACTGAGCTATTATTTCGTTCCTGGTTCTTCTCTCTTTGAATTCTTTATACGTGTTTGAGCTTTCTATTCGCAGTTTCTTCTTTCTTTTGCCTCTTTGCTATCCGCCCCTGTTTGAAATCGGCACCATGTCGGCCAGCGAGTACACCCCAAAGTTCGCGCCTTTCTTCTCCTTTGTAAGTGACCTTGAGCGCGTTTGCTTTATGATAGCTATTTGCGGGTGCTAGACTAACATCTATTTAGGCAGGAATTGCGTCTGCAGTGAGTTTTCCGTGACGTGCGTACCGAATGACGACTGTTTCGCTGACTATTGCTCGAAGATGATCTTCGGGTGTATGTTTTCTCTCTAGGAGCTCAAGGGCACAATAAGCAGGATGAATAAATTACTTACACGGTATACAGCAATGGGAGCAGCATATGGGACAGCCAAGTCCGGGATTGGTATCTCGGGCGTTGGGACGTTCAGACCGGATCTGATCATGAAGGCATGAGCTTATCCATAATATCGATTAAATACAGTTCATAATAGAGTGCTGACTGAAGATAGTCCCTGATTCCCGTCGTCATGTCCGGTATTATCGCAGTTTACGGTCTCGTTATCGCGGTTCTCATCGCAGGAGACATGTCCCCACCGACAGGAACAACACCACCCACCAGCTTGTATACGTACGTTTGGCCATACGATTATGATCCAGGGGCTAGAGATAATAATAACGGGATTTACAGATCATTCATGCACCTCGCATCGGGATTGTCGGTCGGTCTTGCAGGCGTGGCCGCAGGATACACCATTGGGATTGTCGGAGACGCGGTAAGCAGTTGTGCGAACTACGCGTATCTTATGCATGTCTCTTAACGAATGTCTCAGGGTGTTCGCGCGTATATGCAACAATCCCGGGTCTACGTTGGAATGATTCTTATCTTGATTTTTGGCGAAGTTCTGGGTCTCTACGGGTGTGTAACTTGAATGACGAATGGACCTTCGTATGCTGACAGAGAACAGTTTGATTGTCGGTCTGATTTTGAACTCGAAGAGCAAGCCTTGAATCGCACCTGCTATACCAAATGATCGGTTACTCTCATTCGTCATTCTGCTTTGTTCTTTTGTTCGATTATCGTGAAGATGGATCATGCATCATGTATTTGTGGGCCGGATATTGGCAGTCTCCGATGCTCGTACAATATTAAGCTTCCAGACCCTGGTATTGGTCATCATAAGGACAGGGATCTGGCCTACTAGCCCGGGTGCTGACGGAGCATCGGATGAATTCCATCAAAGATCGCTTTGACGCAAGATAATGTACCTTTGCCACCGGTTTGTCATGGCTTTTCTTAAGTTATGCGACATGAGAATTAGTTTGTCTAGACCTTCTGCGATGCAGTTGTATAATTATACCATGGTAATCCCCAACCCCAGAACAGTCATTGTCATTCAGAGTATTGCATACTCGCTCTCAATCAGCACGACGACACTAAAAGTACACCGTACTATAAAAAGCAATAAACGTAAAATGAGGGAAAAGTTGGGTAGACCTCATAGTGACTATCCTCACTTCTAAGTATACCGAGGACCCCCACTGGGGGGTGGTAATGTCATCATTCCCCTGTATTATCGCCGGCCAGCTCTCATGACAGAACAGAACCTCATCTCCCCCCCAAATATCCTAGAAGCTCCTGAAACCCCTATTGGGTATCTTTACTATCGAAATCCTCACCTCAGATTCTATCAATCCTTATCTCTATATCGACCTTAACTCACGGTCCCTGATTCCAATTGCTCGTCCCGTCGTGTCTCCCTCTCATCCACCGCTTCTCCCCCACCTCTTCCCCGCTTGTCCTCCGAGACATGATCTCTTCTTGCCATTCCAATGGCTGCGGAAACCGTCGACCCCTCGACACATAAAAAGGTGCAAGGAGCATCGGTCCCTCCCAAGAAACCGGAGTCGGGAGGATCCCAGGATGCCCATGAGAGGGAAAAGCAGATGGTGGCCTCCGTCCATCCGCCGCATCAACGACACCTGAACCCCTTTACTGTCGCGGATCGTCCGGACCAGAAACACCTGGGTGTATCTGCGAAGAATTTAAAAGTAGCCGATTTCGCGCTTTTGCGAACACTGGGGACGGGTAAGTCTCAGTTCGGCCGCGGTCTTTTTTCCGGTGTCTGATCTGTTATTTTTCTCTGTGCACAGGGACTTTTGCTCGAGTATGGCTTGCCAGATTGAAAGCAGATGAAAGAAAGGATAGGGTATATGCATTGAAAATACTCCGCAAGGCAGATGGTGAGGGTGGACCTTGCCTGTTGCGCTTCTATGGGGCTAACGCGTGATGTCGTCTATGTACGCAGTGATCAAACTGAAGCAGGTCGAACACGTCCGCAATGAACGGAAAACACTTGCAGCTGTCTCCGGTCATCCTTTTGTGACGACTCTAATAGCGTCGTTTTCTGACGCGGAAAGTCTATATATGCTGGTATGGTGTTCCTGATTCAGAGAAGCGCATGGGTCTGACAGTATCCTCAGCTGGACTATTGTCCTGGAGGCGAGATATTCAGTTATCTACGACGAGCACGACGATTTAACGAACCTACATCAAAGTTCTACGCTGCCGAAATTACCATGACGATAGAATTCCTGCACGATATGGAAGGGATTGCTTATCGGGACCTAAAGCCTGAGAATATCCTCCTTGATGCCGACGGCCATATTAAACTCGTCGATTTCGGTTTCGCGAAAGAACTAGGTGACCGGGAGACATATACGTTATGTGGTACACCGGAGTATCTCGCGCCAGAAGTTATCCATAACAGTGGCCACGGACTTGCAGTGGATTGGTGGGCTCTAGGGATCCTCATCTACGAATTCTTGGTTGGGCAACCACCTTTCTGGGACCAGAATCCAATGCGGATATATGAGCAGATTGTCCAAGGTCGTTTACGCTTCCCGCAGAACATCATGTCCCCTGCAGCTCAGAACATCGTCTCCTTGCTCTGCAAAACCAATCCGACGGAACGACTGGGATACATATCGGGTGGCTCTGCAAGAGTAAGATCTCATCCGTTCTTTGAAAGTATTAAATGGGATGATCTCTATCATCGCCGTATAAAGGGTCCTATTATCCCGAGAGTCGACCATCCGGCGGATACAGGTAACTTTGAGGAGTATCCAGATCCTCCAGTGAACAATTTGACCCCATACACCGATGATTTGAAGTCAAAATATGAACCTTTGTTCGCCGATTTTTAAAATTTAATCGCCTACAGTCCGGAGTTGGCAGTGCCTAGGGTGAGTGAGTTGAGCTCACTCTTGCAATCTTTCGTCTTATATACTGTCCATCGTTCGATGGGAGCTACGCTGCTTCAATTCTTCTTTTCTTCCTTCTTTTTGGTATATTTGGACATGGGAGTTACGAGCAAGTGATTATACGAATGTCTATAATGATGTCTATTGGCCATGCTATATAAGTCTGCCATTTACTATTCTTCTTTCTTTACTGTGTCAATATATAGCAAAGTCTATCAGGTGACTGGCTTTACCTTTCTTTCTGCATTATCAGGATAATCACCCTTTTTTGCTGTTTTCGGCTATATTCGAAATCGTGTTTTGCGTTTCAAAAAGCGAATGGCTTGAAATTATTTCAGGTGTATATATCTACGAAATGGATATGGAAATATGTCTAATTATGATTATGTGGTCTTTCCCGCACTGTACTCATAGTCTACACATACTGAGCTCTCTTACAGTGCTCTGTTCATACAAAGGCAACCTAATCCAAACACACCAGTCGAGCCAACGAACATGAACAAAAACAGATCAAAAGTAAAAAAAAACCCCCAACGCCTTTCTCCGCTCATTGTATACAGAAATGTGCCATGCAGTGTTGAGGCCCAAGAGTGTAGACTCGTTCTTTTCGTCATCCTCGTTTGAAACTGACTTTCGAGCCCGAGCTCGGTAGGATAATCTGATTTCACATAGGTCCATGAAAACGCTATGTGGGCGCCAGATTAACACCGTCTATAGACGGTTTCAGAACGAATGGCAGAATGAACGTGCCCAGCAACGCCATCCCGCCGTATATGTGGAAATGGATATCTTTGATTCTATTTGATAGGCATGAGACGAAACGATCATAGCGAAGGGTTTGTTTTCCAAGTTCCTGGTCCAATGTTAGCACTCCTCAATTGACTGAGCAAGGTAAGGAATCGCACACCTTCAAAGTCATGCTGCACAAATGCCATCGGATCATCGATATCCATAGCCCCCATCTGCCCAACCCCAGGACTAAAGCTCGTGATCGGCAATACAACAACATCACCGACCTTGCGACGATCTTCCTGCCCAGTGAAGTCCTCGTAGGTGACATTGCGGGAGGTCTCGGTGTCGATCTTGAAGTACTCCGGGTCATTGAGGTATCTGAAGACGGCATCCGTCCATGCCGCAGGACCCGTAAATTCAACAACGGTTTTGTCCATTTTCTTCGTCTTGAGGATGCCTAATTTCTTCATCCGCAGCGCTTCCTCGGTGATATAAGCAACAATGTCACGGAGGACAGGGTGACCGGGCTTAGCCTGGATAGTCCACTGGCAGAACTGAATGCGTCGCGAGTACCACTCTTGCCAGTCATCACGGTCCGGATCCGCTTCGATACCCACGACCAGCCCGACGGTCGACTGGTCCAGTTCCGCGGGAAGCCATTCAGGCGCAGGTTGTAGGGCGGTGGTGTCGATATCGCTGTAGATACCCCCACGCGCAAGCAGTACCAAGTACCGGAAAAAATCAGCCTTGAGCACAGCAAGCGGCAGTGCCTCATATGCCTCCACCACTTCCGGAATAGACGCGAAATAGTATTTTATCAGGTGGCGCTGGGTGTCATCAGTGATGACCTGGTGGACGAAACCGGGGTGCAACTCTGTCCAGCTGGCTTCGGGGGCGCGCAGGTCATCAATGAACCAAAACGAGGACGGGTCATATTTCCAAGTTTGCCAGATATAGGCGGGGAATTTGTTCGAGATGTCGTAGGGGAAGTGGTAGCGGAGTCGGTCGCGAAGGGATGCCGTTGGCGCGGGTTGGATAGGAAGTTGTTGAACAGTGCCCTTCTTTGGCGGATTATCCTCGTTCACGACTTCATCGGGAGTTATTGAAGGGATACCGGCTATCGACGAGGACGAGGACGAGAACGAGGAGGAATGGGAGGATCGGAGGATTAGGACACAGGCGACAAGGAAGATCGCGGCGATCAACGACTTGCGGAAAGTGAGCATTGTGCCGGCCACAGACAAGGGAGTCCCGGCGACTAGGATCGAATCGCGTCAATCAGTGCTGGCGAGAATAAGAATGATCTGCTTTAGTGCTATAAGAATGAAGACAGACTCTGGATAGGTGCCTGACGAAACTACCACGAGGTGTCCGAACGCTCCGCCGGTGATCCACGGGTCGATAGAGGAGTATGTAACTCTGCAGCAGTGACTATATCCTGCGCAGTCTGATGCGACCAGGCATATTGAAAGGGAATTCAGCGATGATATACCAATAGTAGGTGATAATATGTAGTGCCTGGAGTCGGACTGAAGAAGCGAAGAGAAAGAAAGACCACGCGGCCGCCAACGTCAGATTGCTTAGCATTCTGCAACAACGGTGCCGTTGTAGAAAGTGCACAGATGCATTGCAGAGCATAATGCAATATTCTCTTTCTCTTTTAAATATCCAGTCTGATCTCGAGCTATAGAAGCATAATTCTTCCATCCGATGTGCTCTATACAAGATTTTATAACAAAGCCTTTATACCACGCCATACCCCTGGTACAGCTGCATACAAAGCGGAGAGCTTGGCGACAAGGCCTGCCCCCTCGATTCTTCATACAGAGAAATCTGAATTGAACATGCGCAACAGAATATGGGCAGTACTATAGGCTCCTTTAATACGGATTGCTTGATCTTATCTCAACGATGATCCCAATCTTGCCATCGGTTCCTGGTCTGTCGTGCTGGTTTTCGACTTCGCCTCCGCATCTCCGGCACACCAGGTACTACAATGAGCGCACTGTGACATAGACGACTGTACCACCAATTCAAAGCAAAACTACGCAACCCTGAACTATGACCAGGGCCAAATAAATATGACCTATAATGTCGGCAACAGTACTATCCCGCCCCTTCCAGTCACAGGAAAACCCCCCTAGTGACAGCACGCAGAGCATGGACCCGGGGTCCGAATCCCAACGTCCAATGCCCGAAAATGGATCAAATGGGCCATCGACATGGACTGGGAAACGAATTGCAATTGCGACCGTGATCGTAGTGATGGTCGTCTTCACCATTGTCTTGGTCATCACGTTGCCTATTGAGCTGCGACCTCGGAGCAGCTACCGCGTTGCTCGCGTCGATTCCAGCTATTACGATGCAGCCAATCGTCCCAAACGTGTCTTGGAGAACTTTCCGGATCCTGGTCTGCTTCAGGTTAACGGTACCTGGTATGCTTTTGGGACCAATGAGGCGAACAACGATACGGAGGTACCGAGGGTGCCAGTCGCAATGTCCTTGGACTTTATCAATTGGACCAAATTGGGAAGTCGACAGGTTCTACTGCCAGATGGCGATTGGGAAACTGACGTTAATCACTGGGCGCCGGATGCCATGCAGCGGGTGAGTACAGCGGGTTCTTGAGATGCTTGTACGAAAATGACATTCTTGTCTAGGACGATGGAAGGTTCGTGCTCTACTATTCTGGGGAATTGAAGGATTGGAAGCGACATCACTGTGTTGGCGTTGCTGTCACGAACAACACGAGCCCCCTGGGCCCTTACGTGCCGCAGAATACTCCTCTGGTCTGTCCCCTAGACCAAGGTGGTGCAATCGACCCCTCTCCGTTTAAAGATGTCGACGGAAAGCTTTATATCGTCTACAAAGTTGATGGGAATAGCATCGGAAATGGCGGAAGGTGCAACAACAGCAAACCACCCTTCAAGTCTGTCCCAATCATGCTGCAAGAACTCGAAAGCAACGGTACTACTCCTATTGGAGATCCGGTGCAGATTTTTGAGCATGATAGCGACGAGGATGGCGAGCTGGTCGAGTCCCCCAACCTCATCCGGACGGCGGAGGGTGTGTACTACCTTTTCTACTCTTCCCATTGTTTCATATCGCCCGAGTACGATGTCAAATATGCCACTTCACCGTCAGTCCGCGGCCCTTATTCTAGGGCCAAAAGAGAGTTTCTCAGGACTGGCGATTTTGACCTGGACGGCCCTGGGGGCGCTACCGTATCAAAGGACGGAACCAAGATGGTATTCCATGCGAATTGCGACCATGAGCGATGCATGTATGTGGCAGGAATCCACATCAACTCGACTGCGCTAAATGTCACCCTGACTTCCTTATGACAATGGTGTTATGGTGCATGAGTCTGTATGATTAGAAGCGAAGATACCTTGTTTCAGAAGAGTTGGATATCTAGATATAGAAGTCAGCCAATGAGAATGCCCATAGATGATGCCATGCTATGCTGCGGCATCGGCCTCCAAACATCTCACCGCCTTCCTTATCCCGAACGGACTTTTTAACCTAGTCGCCGTTTAGAGTCCGATGACTCTAGACGGAACGCCTCATTCCTTGCTCTGTGCCTGTCTGCCATCATGACTTCTTTTCAAATTGTAGCGCGCTCAGTGTCCCGAAGATTGCTGAAGCAATGCGAGACCCCGACCGCGTTTGCCGGAAGAAACCGATTCTACTTATCGCAATCGAGAAGACTACATAGCGTGCAGCCACGGAATTCCCAGTCCACAGCTGCATCCAATCCTGCTCTTTCCTTTCCATGTCTTGATGCCCAGGAAGAAAAGACCGCACGGCTTAGCGCACGATCTCTCGAGTCGGGACCGGAACCTTCGTACACCACAGGTCACCATGAACGATTCCATTGCGAGGTACCGTTGTTGCTGGATTGGGGTGGTGTCCTGCCAGAGTTCGACGTCGCGTACGAGACCTGGGGTACATTGAACGAGGACAAGAGTAATGCCATACTCTTGCACACGGGACTTTCCGCATCGAGTCACGCTCACAGCACCGAGTCTAACCCTAAGCCCGGTTGGTGGGAGAAGTTCATTGGGCCTGGTGGCCCGTTGGATACAAACAAATACTTTATTATCTGCACCAATGTTCTTGGGGGTTGTTACGGGAGCACAGGGCCTTCGTCGGTTGACCCGTCTGATGGAAAGCGATATGCCACTCGATTTCCGATCCTGACCGTCGAAGACATGGTGCGGGCTCAGTTCCGCCTGCTGGACGCGCTTGGTATCCAAAAGCTGTACGCTTCAGTCGGGTCGAGTATGGGCGGTATGCAGAGTTTGGCTGCCGGTGTTCTGTTCCCCGAGAGGATTAACAAGATTGTGAGTATCAGTGGGTGCGCACGTAGCCACCCGTACAGCGTTGCCATGAGACATACCCAACGCCAGGTCCTGATGATGGATCCCCGCTGGGAGCGTGGCTTCTATTACGACTCCATACCACCACACTTTGGAATGAAGCTTGCCCGTGAAATCGCAACGGTCACCTACCGTAGTGGACCGGAGTGGGAGAAGCGCTTTGGCCGCAAGCGTGCCGACCCCAGCAAGCAGCCCGCCCTCTGCGCGGACTTCCTCATCGAAACCTACCTCGATCACGCAGGTGAGAAGTTCTGTCTCGAGTACGACGCCAACAGTCTCCTCTACGTGTCGAAAGCAATGGACCTGTTCGACCTGGGCTACGCACAACAAGTCGAGACCTGGAAACGCCGGGCCGAGTATGAACGCAAGATCACTCAAGGCGACAAACAACTCGAGCAAAGCGATCCTGCTTGCAGCCTGACTCTCCCAGAACAGCCCTACGAAGAACAACCCTCTGTCACCGCGTCCATTCCGCCAATCAACGAATCTGTCATTGGTAGCGGAGACAAGAGCCCAGAGGCACCGCCGGAAGATCTTGTCCGCGGACTGGCACCTCTGAAGAACCACAAAGTGCTGGTCATGGGCGCTGCCAGTGATATCCTCTTCCCGGCTTGGCAGCAGCGCGAAATCGCTGCGACGCTCCAGGCTGTTGGCAACAAGAACGTGGAGCACGTTGAACTTGGAGAGGATGTGTCGCATTTCGGGCATGATACATTCTTGCTTGATCTGAAGAATGTTGGTGGTACAGTGCAGAGGTTCCTGTGATGATATAAAAGTTGCGTTTTTGTATTATTCTTGTATAGCGTGTTCATAATTGATGCATGTATAGGCGTTTTTATTATGTTTTTATTCAGCGGTAGACTAGAGGCAACCGTGCGGTAAATTCACCGAATCTCCAGTCTTGTAGTAGTCACATTCACTTCATCGACGATATCAATTGCCTGCTCTCCCTATCTCTTCTTTTTATAATCCTATCTCACTATCCAGCCTTCAAGCTAATAAATACAATATACAGTCGCATTAACCGTCTTCAGTCTTTACACAATCATTTCATGACCAATAGGCCCAGGCGTACTCTTCGCACAACCCGACAGAGCCCAATGGATCAAATGGCTCTGAGGATATCGCAGCCCTACCACCTACAACAAGGAAAGCCACATTCCGCACAACATGGCCATGTCTTTGGCTAGCCAATATACAGCAATTACAAGGAATGCTGAGTTATCTGCCCGTCAAAATCGAGGACTTTCTCACGAGACTTGTGCAAGTCGAGGCGCGCGAATTGGTAGAGAAATGTAAGTTGGTTCATTTCGAGTCTAAGGGATGATGTCGATATCGTGTTGCAGGGACTCAGACCGATCGAGACCCACACTCGAAAACGCTATGGGCTGTGCCAACTCTTTCGCAAGGCTATAAGGATGAACGGGGCTCACGTCCGATCCTCTCTCAGTCCTTCAATCTTACCAGCTACAATGTGGTTGTACCCCCTCGTGAGGCACCTGACTCGCAGCCTCTTGGCGGTTTGGCCAGGAAACATCCCGCTGAGGATTCGAATTGGGAAATGATAAGATGGCTAAAACTGGGGGTTTTCCGGCAGAGAGGACGGTATTGTTGAAATTTTTGCCATTTGCAAACTGACGCTGACTTAGCTGACAAATGTACCAGTGCTAGAGCGAGATGGTGGTTGCTTCATGACGAAAACCCACCCGGTCGCCGTCTCGAAGATGGTCCATCTATATCCATCCTTAATGAAGGACCCGAATACAGCCGGCACTGCTATGCTCTGGCGCACGCTGCGGATGTTTTGGTCCGAGGACTGAGTGAATGCCTGGTGGGATGCAGTTTACGGAGGCAATGCTGGAACAGACAGACCGCAGAATCAGTTATGCATGAGTCCCTCAGCTCATAGGATGTACACACAGGGTCTATTTGCTCTTGAAACTTTACCTCTGCCTTTGAATAAAGACTCAGACGGTAAGGAAATCTCTGTCTGTTTCTGGTGGCTAAAGCCAGCCGAGTCAACTGGGTCGACCTAACCACCCAGCCACAACTCTTATCAGACTTCGACCCTAGTGGGTATGGTCTTGGATTGCACAATGTGAATACAGGAGAACCTCTTCACCCCAGGGATGTTATGACACTCCGGACGCATGACCCGATCACCACCCACTTCCGGACATAAGAATCCTCGAAATGCAGTTGTTTCTCAACAGAGTAGCCGCGATGCGGGGGGTCGCAGAGCCTAGGGAGCCACCAGAGGACGAGTCAAATCAGATAGCGACGATGGCTTTCCCTGTCTGGTTTCCAGCATGCTGGAGAAGTCATCACCGCCAAAATCGCTTCCAAGCGAGGCCTCTGAGAAGAGGTCTAGCACGGAAGGGGAGCCCACTGTCACGCTTGGTAAAGCCAAATAGGATAGCGAGTAGATGGGACCGCTAACGATCGTTGGGAAGTAGGAATGAAAGCGTAACAGAGGGACATGGTTGTTTAGTATATGCTTGTTTGCTTATTTGTCGAAAACACAGCTAGACACTTCATCCTATATAGTATCGATATGGCATATTGGAAGACTAATATCTCGGGCTGAATTACAGACTGAAATAACATATTTATGTGTCCAACAGGAAAAGTAGAAACAGTGGCCCTCAGATTAGCTCTCAGGTTCTCATTGATTTCCAGGTAAATGTTTCACCGGATATCGTACAATTTTGGCTTATGTGTTTAAACACTCATCACTGGGCATCTAGCTAAAGGGCTGAACAATCTTTCTGGTTAAAACAAGGACACATTAATCCATCAGAACTCAAAAGAACGGAATAACATCCACTGAAACCAATAGAGCCTGTAAGACACGTTAGCGATGGCTCATATACGCATCTCTGTCCAGAAACGCTGGAACGCAAGATAAACCGACCAGCCACATCAGTTTGAAAACTACCTTTTCACTCTTCACTGACCTGCTCAACGCCGTTACCATGTGGTTACATACGGAGCATTATCGGCCTCGAGTGTATGCTATTTAGTTGTCATCATTTGGTTGGCTGGGGTATAACGGATGAAAAGGAGATGCGGAAGACATAGAAACGTACCTTTATATGTTATCCATATGTGGAATGACAGCATTACCTTATACATTATAGGTAACGTAGTAATCTAGGAGGGAATGGAAGTATGCGAGCAAAACAACACCGAAAAGAGTCAATAGTATTGCCAGTCCCTTAGATCTCTGTTCGTCTCAATCACCCACACATAAGCACGCGTCTTCTTCCACTAGGAACATCAACATGCCCTCGAGGGATGAAGTCCACGCACTGGAATAATCCAGCTTTCTGGCTCATCCCAAGGTGTCATGAGAGTGCTCTATTGTGTACTGAAGTATCATCATTGGGAGTCACAATAAGATTACTCTCAGATCTATAACGAGTCAGCCGTTAGCTACCATCTCTGTGAAAAATACATGGCGTAAGCGTCAACTTACCTAGTTGTTAGAATAGGAACGTAAAGGAGAGGCACGCGACAAACGCGCGGAGACAAAACGACGTCGACGCACACGTGACCTCACCGCCGATCCAATGCGGAATCCGAGCTATGACGATAGAATTTATGAGTTGGCTGTCTGCATTAAACGTCGGAGGGTTTTCTTGTTTCGCCGCGGGAAATGGTATGATACATCCTGTTCGACTTGGGCACGCTGAGATTACGAGCATTGAATCCGATGTTAACTATTTCACTACTGCAGGTACACTGAGCGATTTGACGAAATAAATCTCCGCGGAAAGTTGAAAATTGGGAAGCATATCAGACACACATAAACGAACTGAGGAGGAATATATACGCGAGCATTTCGAGGATGTCGTGGATCCAGCAACACGCCAATTCTCATCAGTCACGACTGGCTGCTACAGCTGTGCTCTCGGGAGCTGCTGTTGCAGGCGCCATACTTGGGTACCAGGCTATTCGACGAGAAAAAGCCGTGCACAAGCTTAAGGCTTCCATTCCGGATATAAACGACAGTCATCATGCGGAGAAGGTTTGTCATACTCATTATCCGGTGCCTAGGGTTGTAATGCAAGGTCCGGAGAACTGATTCAAAGTGAAGCTTACAGAATATGGCTCTGCGGCTGCAACGCAATTGAGCAAGGAAGATGAGCGCAGTGCGGCCCTTGCGCGAAGGGCACAACAGGGTGACTACGATGACGGTGAGCATTCATGGAACTTGCTATCGTAACCAAGGCTAACAAGTATAACGGGGCGTAGACCTAATTCTCGAGCAACTCGCCCGGAACCGTGTATTCCTCACCGATGAAGGCCTTGCTAAGCTTCGATCATCTTTTATAATTGTCGTCGGATGCGGTGGTGTCGGGTCGCATGCGGCAGCCTCCCTCGCTCGCTCTGGTGTATCCAAGATCCGGCTTATCGATTTCGATCAAGTGACCCTCTCTTCGCTGAACAGACATGCCCTCGCGACGCTGGCAGACGTGGGTACTCCGAAGGTGCATTGCATCCGCAAGCGCCTCGAACAGATCGCCCCATGGGTAAACTTCGACTGTCGGAACGAATTATTTGGGGGTTGTGCGGCAGACGATCTCCTGGGTCCCTGGCAAGGGCAGAACCCAACTTACGTGCTTGATTGTATCGACAACATCACTTCGAAAGTGGAACTCTTGCACTACTGCCATACGAATTTAATTCCCGTGATCTCCGCCATGGGTGCCGGCTGCAAGTCAGACCCTACGCGTGTTGTGGTGGGCGACATCTCTCTTAGCACCGATGACCCTCTCTCGCGCAGCACCCGTCGACGACTAAAGGCTCTCAAAATCAGCACTGGCATCCCAGTGGTTTTCTCAACTGAGAAGCCAGGCCCAGGGAAAGCAACTCTGCTTCCCCTTGCCGAGGAAGAATTCAAAAAGGGCGATGTGGGCGAGCTATCCGTTCTCCCCGACTTCCGAACCCGAATCCTCCCTGTCCTGGGCACCATGCCCGCGGTATTTGGATATACCATTGCAAACCACGTCATCTGCGACATCTCCGGCTACCCCAACGACTACAACGCCGGCGGCAAAGGACGGGATAAAATGTACGACGGCATCCTCGCAGGAATGCAGGGCTTGCATGAGAAGCTCGCCCGGACAGAAGCCGGTCACGACTTCGTTGGTCTTCGTCTACCAATCTCTAAAGATGACGTAGGATTCCTTGTGGATGACATTTGGCGCGGGAAGAGCATCGTTAGCGGCCTACCTAACCGTCTGCAGCTGATCCTGTGGGAGAAACCGGCTCGTGGGTTCGGCCCGGACCCTGCGTGGGAAAAGGAAGGACAGAAGTTCATTCCTATTTCGCTGAAGGACCTCGTTTGCTTAACCAAGGAAGAGGCTATTCGGCATGAACGCGAGGTTCTCCGAGAGGGGAAGAGACCGGAGGAGATCTACGATGAGAAGACGGTGCAGAAGGCGAAAGAGAGGATGAAGGAGGCGGAATTTTACGAGAACTACCGGTAAACGCGGTTCATGATAACGTGTGTATATAAAAAGAAAAAGTTATGTACAAAGAAATGACCATTACAGTGTCATCGCAGAGGGACATCGTGCTTATGCACCGATCTCCTCCGAAGAAACAACCGTGCCAAAACCATCAGCCAGCTCACTCAACACAACAGACACCAACTCCGCAGCCCCAACACCAGGGATATCCCTATCCCCAACCGCGTCGCTCGCAATAACCACATCATATCCACGCTCAGCCCCGGCTCTAGCCGTCGTAGAAACACAAATATGGGCCATATACCCCACTAACACAATCTTCTTTCCCACATCCCCCAAGCCCTTCAAGTACTCATCCAAATTCGTCTGCGCAAAGGAGCTAGGAAACATCTTGGTAATCACCTTCTCACCAGCCTTAGGGGTCAACTCCTCGAACTCCTTTGCCAGTTCAGTGTCCGGAGTGAAGACTGGTGCGCCGGCGGGGACTTGGTGAACGACGTGGACGATGTTCTTGCCATTTCCAGAGGCGCGGTATTTGTCCAAGAGGTTGGCAATGGACTTGCGGGTCTGGCCAATGTTGGCAGTTGTCAGGAGGCCTGTGGCGTATTCGTTCTGGGCGTCGATGATGATGAGGGTGGAGTCTTGGGCGGAGGCGGTTGAGGGAGGGATGCCAATGGTTTGGCGGAAAGATTTGACAACAGACATATTGCAGAACTTATAGAAGAGTGACTGAGCTTGAGATGTCTTTTCCCTTGAATGTTTGGGAAGAACAATGGCGAGATGTCGCGGGGTTTATATGCAATCCTAGGAGGATCGAGATCTTATCTAATCAATACTCTAGACCCGCTTTATGGGCGGGACGGGGTCTTGGCGGGTAATCTAACCATTTTGGGTGGGAATTGCACCATCCCATTGGATAAAGTATGTGCTCTGTATGCATGATGGCAATTTATAATATATTCGAGTAGTTATGTTCGAATTGAAACGGCGTTTTATCTCCAAGTCTCATAGCTTTATATACATTGTCAAGATCATTTCCCTACTGCACACCAGCAATCATCACCTTGAAACGTCCTGCCTAAGCGCTTTCACCAGCTCAAAGGCTTACTCTGACTCCTCGAACTTGAAGTGGTTCGTGACCAGTCACTTCACATTGATTTGACCATTCGAGATCAGGTCGATGGCCGCCGGATATTAGCCGATCAGGTACTGGATTGAACTCTTGATTACCAATCCCCGGGCGCAAACCGCAGTAACCTGTCGGGAAGTTGATGTTTTCATTGCCCATACCAGCCTGCACAAACGCGGCGCCTCGCTTGGCAGCATAGAGCACCAAGTTGGACGCATAGCTCAGCAGCAAAGCGTTCCAGAATTACATCCGCACCATCACCAAGACCACACTGCTCCTTCAGCATAGTAGCCACCTTCTCTGCATGCGCCGTGGAGTCCGCACCAGGCTCCGGCCTGGAGGCATAAACGTTTGATCCGCACCTCGGTGATGGACGCAACAATATCAACACCAACCACCTTTTTCGCTCCTCACGCCTTTGCCACAGCCTGGCAAAGGATACAAATCGGCCCGCATCCGAAAACCAGAACCGTTTGGTGAACGCGGAGATCAGCTGTCTTGGAAATAGCCACGGCCACAGAAACAGGCTCGACCATAGCCGCTTCCTTGAGCGTAGTCGAGTCGGGAACCTTGTATCAGAAGTCGACTGCGTTTACGTAGTACTTGGCCAAGGTGCCGTCCCAGGGGCATGGCGGCGAAGATCATGTTGCCGTAGAGGTGGTACGAGCCTTTATGGCAGTATTCGCAGCGACGGCAGTGATTGCCAGGTTCGAGGGCTCAGACAGCAACCAAAGGAACTGTTTAGCAAGTGGTTGGGCATGATCTCGGAAGGCCAAATCTGCGATCCAGCCAAGTTGAAGGGGGGAAAGTTCCATCCGGTATCCCGGTATGAAATGTCACATTCTGATATTTCCTTTTTTAGCCTATGTGTTCCTTGCAAGTGATGTTTGCTCTTACATGACGGGACCCAACATCGTTATCGATGGAGGCTACACCCTGCCTTAGACCTTGATACTATGATTATGAAGTTAGATAGACAACCATCTCGATGAACCTTTTTGGGGTACAGACTGGATGTATATACAAGTACAATCATCACAACCGATCTCAACTTCTCAGAGTCAAAGTTAGGGATATTTGACAAAAAAAAAAAAAAAACCTCTATAGTTTTATCTATCAATCATCCGATTCACTTCCCTACTCCTTGACATCGTCGCGGCATTTCTCTTGTACAAGACTCTGTTTCCCACCAGCTTCGATCACCAGAGCCGTAAGCTTTTCGCCTTTAACACAACCTGAATCTAGGCCCTTGGTGTAATCGCTTATGGCAAGTCCCGTTTTTGAGTCATGGCCGTAAATAACCGTCATTGTGGATGCTGTTGAGTCAACATTGTTGCTCACCATGGTTGAGTAGTGTTTATTGAACAGCTGCGTATAGAATAAGCATTCTGGACGCTATGGTCTGCTGCATACGGGTGACATACCTTGGCCCACATAGTCCCTTGGTGCGAATCAAGCACTTTTTTCTTATCAAAATCAACCGAACGCATATTCATAACATTCCACGGATCTTGCTTTTCCAACACGATGTCCGGGAGTAAGCCTGCATGCACCACGACCACCTCGCCCATGCCGCGAATCCATCCTAGTTTGAGAATCATCGGACAAGACTCGAGCCATTGCGCCTGGTCGTCGCTAAGTTGGAGAGCCAGGTCCTGTTCGCGAGCTTCTTTGCCTCCTCTCTTGTCTTTTCCTTTTTTATTTTTCTTATCCTTCTTCTTTTCCTTCTTATCTTTCTTGTCGTTTTTCTTCTCTTTCTTTTCCTTCTTTTCCTTCTTTTCTTTCTTCTTTTCCTTTTTCTTTTCCTTTTTCTCCTTATTATCTTTCTTCTTCTTCTTGTTCTCCTCCTTCTTGTCTGGTTTCTTTCCTTTCTCTTTTTCTTCTTCCTCTTCTTCTTCCGACTCACTTTCATCCTCTGTACTTGACGATTCCTCGCTCTGTGCGATTATCTCCTGCCGTAACCGCAGAATTCGATCCTCATGGTTCCCACGCACAGAGGAAGCAGAGTACCTCCGTGCCAAATCGACAACCCCGAGACTATCAGGCCCTTTGTTGATGAGATCGCCTGTGAAGATAAGATGGTCTTGATCAGGTGCAAAGGATAACTTTTCCAGCAATGCATCCACTTAACGATATACGCAATTAGTCAAACTCGGATAATTAGATATATGTCGGGTACTTACATGAAGCTTTGCATCCATGTACATCGCCAATGATGATCAGTCTCTTCCGGGGTGTTGTGGTCGTTGTCGCAGCGTCATTACTGGGCAACAAGGCAGGATTCAATGATCCGATTCGGAGTGGCTTATTGGCATCATCATCATGGCCAGTATGGTCCTGAGTCTTCGACAATAAAGCGATATTTTCAAGCATGTTCTTCGTCTGTTCAATTGTTGCATCGTACAGCGGGGACGAATGCCCGTTCAGTTGCTGGTCCATGGTCGTATTTCGTTGCCACATTCAACAGGCCATGAGGAAAAGTATACAAATAAAGTAAAATATCGGAGATTTTGATCTAGATCCAAAATGGTGGAAGATGATTGAGCTCCATCCTAAACTCATGGGATGAGTCAGTGAATATTCCCTGATGGTGGTTTGTGGAGGGGGTGTTGATTGGCGGCGGCCGGTGTCACGGTGGGATGGTGCTGCATGCGTTTGACAGATCTGCGAACAATTAGATTATTTGATTTTTTTTTTTTTAGAAGCAAGCTTTATGGATGTACTTGAATATGTGTAGATTAACGAATGGCGCTAGCCATAACATTCTTACCACCCCAGCTTCTTCAAATATTGGTACGTCCAATCTTCAAACGGGTGCTTTCTCCCGAGCTCCAAATTTAACCCATTCCACCCATTTGTCAATCATCTCTTCAACGACCTTTCCGTCCTCCAAGCAGGACGACACTCCAAATACGCATAGAAATTCAATAAACGGATTAGTTCAGGTGACTAAAGGATATGCTCCGCATTCGCGATAGAAAGCCCATATCTTCCCCAGAAGACCTCATCCTCGTTCCAGATTCTGTCCTGGTCTTGCAGTCTCTTGAGCCTGTTGATTTCCGCTTCAATGGATTATTCGGGCGGTAGCCTGGGCTTGCGCCTGAAAAGACTGTCTTGTCCTTCTTCACCCATCATAACAGGGGGGTCGTTTAGGAGAGCCTCGCGATCGGCTATGGCTTGATCGCGGTAGGGTTGGAAGAGGTCACTGGCGTTTTCTTTGAGTTAATGGGCTTGGGCTTCCATGGTTGCTTCATTATTCTATTGGGAGGCTTGACGCGGACTTCTACGATTAGGGATGCCATGTCGACGGGCTGTTTCACTGCGTTAGACATGTTAATATTAGGGGTCAGGACTCGTTAGAAGTGTCAAAGGACCCTTCTATACGTGACTGTCTATTGTAGTGGTGCCTTGACTCATACCTGCCCCGAGACCTACATACATATGGGTGCTCACCGTTGCGTTACAGCATGGCGCAGGAGATTATTTATAGCATAGGACGGTGAAGCTGGCTAAACGAACTTGCCCTTTCCACTTGATAGAACTACTGGATTACAGCCTCACCATCCCATACTACGTTCAAGCTGATTGTAGCACGGGGTCTTAAGCGGGCTGTCCCTCCAATACTGTCCGTTTTCAAGTCATCAATGCCAAATATCAACCGTCTATCTGCATGATTGCTATTCAATCTGAGTACTTTCCAAATCAGCGTAGAGGTCCATTACACGCATGATCTCCGGTGATTGAAGGATTTCGTCAGCATTCAATAGATAAGTCCCATATATTTACCAGAAGTTCTTTATCTGTCGGTAAGCCTCAGCCATATTCTCCGGAATCAATCTCCTGATCCTGTAGATATCCGCTTGAACGGAAGCCCTGTACCTGGGCTCAGGGCAGATAGATTGGGGGTCTCTGGTATGAGGCCAGCCACTGATTTATATGAGGGGCTTTCATCTCTGTTGGGGTTGAGGCTTGCGATTTGTCTGGCGTTTTCTTCAATCTTACGCTCTTGGGCCTCTGGTTCGCTGCATAGATGCGATATGAGAGGCTTGAGCTTGGACTATCGCAGCCAGCGACTCCATTGAAATTGATAGCGCTTTCGACGGATTGTTTATTGGTATCGAAGAAGAGCATGCTGTTGTGAGTTAGAGCTTGTTGTATGATGATTTTTCTCGTTAAACCTCGTGGATGTTATCTTTTTGTTCTTTTTGTTGGAAGTATCTCATTCCTGATCTTCTCGAGGATGCATATATCACTGATGCCTGACTTTAACTTCTGCATATAATTCTCAGCATTGTGTCACACCAAAACTAAGCTACTGTCCAGATTTTTATAGCGACGAGAGGCAACTTGAGGGCAGACTTCTGTGAACGGAGATGGAAACAAGCTTGTTTCGTACTGTGGTCGAACTATCATAGGCTACAAATCTCGGTGATTACTGAGTAGAACATTGAGTGTTCTGGTTCATGTGCTCAAATCTGCTCTCGCTAGGAACTGGGGATATATCTCATGTTCTCAGTTTTCAGCAGACCTTCTAGAAATACACTCCATGAGAACAATTCCACCAGAAATCAAATCAACTTATCAAGAAGAATAATGCATCGCATAGAAATAAATCCTCCGTATTTTCTGCATCACAATGTGCTCATCCCCCCCGGCATAGTACCTGGTCCCAAGTAACTAACCCTGACATCAAACAAACGCCACCACAAGTATATAACCACCAGGTTCTCAAATCCATAGACTGTCTATACTATCATACTCTCCATCCCCACATTCAACCCAAACTATAATCTTCCAATCGACAAGATGTCCTCCCGGATGAATCCCCGCCACTACCTCTCCCGCTCCAGCAGCCAACAATCTCAATCTCAATCCGACGAGGACCCCTCTCGCCAGGTCGGCCAGGAGACTTATCAGGGAGATTTTGCGACGATGGATCCGGCTATGCAGGTACTGCTCTTATATTCCTGGACCATTTTTATGAAGTTGGGTTGTGGCTGATATGTGTGCGGTTGATAGCGGCAAAGTGTATCCTCGATGACCGCTGGTGGACGTGGGATGTCAGAGGGGATGCAGGGTATGCAGCAAGGCATGCAAGAAGGAATGCAGGACATGTCCCAGGGGATGCAACGGGAATTGACACAGATGCCGCAGGGCATGCAGCAGGGGAAGGAAGCTGGGAAGGGTATGGTGGGACGATCGAGCCGGATGATGAATATGTCGAATATCCCGGAGGAGGTTAATGAATTGGGTTGATCTATGTACACTAGTGAGATACAGATTTTCCAAACTAAAGAGGAGGAAATGTCTCGTTCCACTTTCCATCCTCCTCCCAAATAACCGGGTCCGTAAAATCTTCGTACCAAAAACCTCCCAATGCGTTCAACTTAATGAATCCAAATCGAAAATACTCTGCGTCGCCCTCACGCTGTCTCGTCCAGTTGAATGCATCCACCGTCCCGTCTTCCTTCTGGAACCCAAGGAAGCGCTCAACATCATTCACCAACACACTAATTCCGTCAGCGTCCGCCGCAAGCAGGTCTGGAAAGTTAAACAGGATGTTCTGGCTAGACATGATCAAAGGTGCTACAATTTCAGGAAGAGGTGATCCCAGCTGGGCGCCATCGAGAAGAGCCTCTGGAGTTTGAAGGATGCTGTCAAAGCCCCAACGGGCGATGCCATTGATAAACAACCCCACCAAGAGGCCTTGGTAAAGGAGACTTGGGCGAGTTTGGAGGGTTGTTCCCGGGAGAAAGAGAAGACTGAGGATGTAGTGGTGGATTCGCAGGTTCATGTTTGGTACGACTAGCAAAGTTAAGACACCAGCGACCAACAGGCCATATACGCCCAGCATTTTGGGCATTCGTCCTTCGTTGCGGAATGCGATGGCTTGGGTGATGACAATGGCAATTAGGATGGTGACAATAGTAATCAGGGCCGGGATTGCGCCTGGCTGTTGCTGAATATCATGCGGCGTGAGACGTGAGATCGGGATTTTGTCGAATGTGTCCGTGTTCAAAGCTCCGACCCAGCAGGCCCCGAGCCATAAGACTGTTCTGTCCCAGTTGGCTTCAAGCCCTGCCAGCGTGTGACGAACGCAGTAATAGTATATAGCGAACCCACAGAAAGCAGCGGGAAGGAATCGACCCAGCGCAGTCGATACGATTTCATAGTAGTTCGGAGATTCGGGAGGGTCCGAAGACAACCCTACTTGGAAGTATACAATGAAAAAGATAGAGGTATAAAAGGCAGCAGGCGAAGAAATGCACAGTGAGAGCAAGGTAGTGATCACCACAGCAAAGGTGAGCAGTGACCACCGAAGATCCGGACAATCAATACCTGCGTCACCCGGAGCACCACCCTTATCAAAGGTGAAAGAAAGAGGGAAATTTGATGAGAATCCCAGACTCGCAATTCCGTTCTTTTCCACAGCTGGGAAATCGTTCTTTTCGCCCGTGCGGCGGAGGATACCGCAACCACCTTGCTGGTCCGAAATAAGCCCAGCATGCAATGCCGCTGGACAGATGAAAGAGTCGCCACGATAAACGCCCATATCGCTGCCATTCGTGCCTCCAACGACCAGGCTTCGGTAGTTGATTTCCTGAGGGCCCACGACGTATGGTTCTAGTACCATGGAGAACGAGCAGCCTGCCGGGCAGCGGAAGGCGAATCCCTCCTTGTCAAAGGGACGGCAGTTGTCGCCATTGATTCCACAAGAAGTCGAACCCGACCTGTCAAGCATAAGCCAAGGGATCCTGCAATTGCAGTGGAACTAGGGTTCCCACCAAAGTCTATCGGAGCATGCAAGTTTCACCGGTTTCCCGTATCCAGGCACATCGATGCCATTAACCGATTTATGTATAATCGAAAGAAAAATGACGAACCACAAAATAACAACAGAGAACAGCAGCCCAATCTTGGCCTTTTTACTAGGACAGTATCGGTCAATTAAGCGTCCCGGGGCGGTTTGCCAACGCCGCAGCCAAGGCGTTATCTGATACTTCCGCGGCTGTGGCGGTCCTTTCGCCCATTTAATCACTCCCGGCACTGAACACTCAAGTCTCTCTGGCCTTGTTAGGTCTGGATGCGGCGATTGAACAGACGTCGGGAGAAGAGGCTCTGAACTGTGTTCTTCCTCATAGCCGAGCCTGGCGGAATCGGAGCTCCCGCGAGGGACAGACACGAATTGGTTACTACTGTCGGAATCATGGTCCAGAATTTCCAGGGGATATTCCAGGGGTTCGCGGGGGGTCTTTTCAAATGATGATGATGAACTCCGGCCTGAACTGCCTTCGGGTCGCATTTTGTCATGAATTGAGTTGTCGGAATCATTGGAATTTCCCCGGACGCGGCGATAGGAGAGACGGGACTTAGTCAGATCATCACGGTCCACCCTTCCATCTACAACTCTTTCTATTTCTTTTCTACTTCTACTCTGTAAACAAGAGTACGAAATTTAATATTAAGATTAGATCTAACATTAACATAACGAGCGACAATAACTGCCACCTACATGCCACGAAATCATCATCATCAGCATGCCATAGGGGTATCAACATCAATCATCAATATCAACCATTGCCAGTTCAGCACAGTTCCACCGATAAACCCGCGAGGTAGGCGAATATGGCTGCAAATTATATCAAGGTATTATGCACACAGGTTCAATAGGACCGTTGCACTGTTGTTGGGTATGTTCGGTGATTATACGTCGATTCACGCTCATTACATTATACACAGAGAACCGATCCGCGATTGCAGACACGGCACTATGTTTAGACAGCAGAGCGGTTCCAGCGGCGACGACCGGTAGAGCTGTCTTTGCGGAAAGTAAACCAGATGCCCTGTTCATCGTCAGTTTCTTGAAAACTATTACAACATTATCCGGAGGGATACACACCACAATGCCAGAGACGAGCCAGACAAAGGCGGAGATGAAAGCGAAAGCCTCAGCAGCCTTCCAGCGACCACACGTGTCACCGCTCAAGAAGCCACCCCAGTGCCAGATGCTTCCACAGTTGAGCTTGTGAATGGCGTCGACGAGAATACCGAAAGCAGCGAACCAGGCGAGGGAGAGAATAATGTCGACTATAGAGGGGTTCAAATTAGCACGCTGCAGCTCGGTGGATGAATTTTGAACTGGACTGATAACGTACTTGGGAACAAGAAGAAGCCGAACGAGCAAGGAATCAACCAGAGGAGAGCCAGCAGTATCGATACACCAGCGACGACTTCAGTGTAGATCCATCTCGCCTGGGGCCAGGGATCGATGTTGTCGAGCTTGTCGAGGTAGTGACCGATGATACCGGCAACGATCTAAACCGTCAGTTTTCTGCTAGATGCATAACACAGGACTTGTACATACAGCACCGAAGAAAATCTCAGCCACGCGGAGCACGACCGACACAATACGCGAGATCACAGGCATGATGGTGGAGCACTATCGATTTGACTGCGGAAAGAGTATATGCAGCTATCTCAGTCGAAGGATGTATCTGCAGGAGTAAAGTACAACAGAACAGAAAAGCCAGAGGGACGACGCCTTTTAAAGCCGGCCCAAACATTTACGCGCACCGCTAAAAAACTTGCATGGTGGCCCATGATCTGCGGCTTTATTAGCCCAACACAGACCACTTAATGCGGTTGCCCAACTTCTGGCTGATTTCCCGTCATCCCGAGGGGGAAGGATCATCGAGTCGGTGTCCGATCACTGTCACTTTACTAATACGTACTGAACGTACGTACTTCGTAGTACAAATTACTTACTCTTACTATCATTCTCTCACTTTCAGCTACCATGTGAGTCCTTGTATAACACTTAGTCTCAGCATATTGGGCATATTATACAATGGCATGGCACTGTACAGAGTACAGCACAATAATGTGAAGCAAATCATGTGGACCGGTACAGACCCACACCAGCTAGAACAGTTAAGGCATAGCGGGATCCATGGCTCTACGTTAGCGGCATCCACTAGCATCAATAGCCAACCCATAGACCCAAAGCCAAAGCTTTCTTTTAGGCATAAACTCGACACTTGAGAGTTAACTAAGGCGCAGGCATCAGCTAGTCATCGCCAGAAATGGGGCTCGGCCACGATTTGCCGTTCTGGGCAGGTGGCTGTGTCCTATCCATGCCGTCAGTCGAATATTCTGGACATCGTTCACTGTGCTGTTTGCTCGGATTTCACGGATTTGTGGCTCATGAAGAATCGAATCTCGGTGTTTGACAGAGGCCTCTCCGGAGCAATATACCTCCAATGACGTCATTCGAATCCCCACTGACTCAGCCCTACAGGAGGGGAGGACCAGAAGATAGGACGCCATGCCGTTGATTATTATTCAGTATAGTTGTAGAGTGAGAAACTATAGTCCCTTCTTATCATAATTCAAAAACCACTCCATAACAGTCCGAAATACCCCCTTCCCACCACTCTCAACCACATCCCCATGACACGGAATAATGCGATTGAAATCCCACTTATCAATCCTCTGCATAGACTCCCGGAATGCCTTCCGATTATTTGCAGAAAGAATGTACCAAGCAAACCGCTTCTGCCATGTCGCATCCCCACCAGTCGACAAAAATGGGTGTACCATCTTCGTAAGAATCCCACAATCCGCTGCCTCGTTCGTCAGCGAATACTGTTCCCTGGCTGGCAGGTTGAAGAGAAGATCCGCCTCGATGAGCGTCCGCGATCGTTTATGTAAAAACACTAGTTCCTTCGAGCCGTGGCCGTGCACGTACTCAGCTTCGAACTCGGAGTCAAATTCCTCCGTGACCTTGTGCTGAGCGTTGTTTGTTTTCTTTGTGAAGATGTGGTGGAAAGGCGTATCCTTGAACTCCGGATTCGACTGCCGTTTCTCCCAGAGCCCTTCGGGTCCGATTATTTCAGCATCCGGATACTCCTTTTTCCACGATGTTACATGCAAGTGGTGCTCCATGTCCGGCGCGGCGATGTATTTGAGCTTCCCTCCCAGCGAGTCCACCGCTTCTCGTACTTCTGGCGTGAATGTCACGGGAGAGAACACGGCCACAGATCCGGAGGCTAGCCTGACTATATGAGACAATCGTACGTTAGTAGATTGATACTAATCAATTATCAATCGGGATACATACCTAATGTCCCCCGCGCTCCGAATTTAAGACGCCCGAATCGCGCAAAAGGGAGGCTCATGGTCACCACGTCCGGAGTGACGTTACGGATAACCATCACCTGTGATGGATTGTTCGGAAATAGTTTGGCCATGATGGCACAATTTCTGAGGTAAAAGGTAATGTGTCGTGTTTAGAGAGCTGCCTGCGGCTGTAGTCGATGGCGACGGGTACCTCGTCAGGAGCTTCGATCGACAGGTACGGCTTGAACTTGGCCACGGACAGTGCTTTAAACCCTCTTGAAAAGTGATTCAAAATATGATTAAGATATTGTGGAAGTCAAAATGATGGCGAAGAAAAGATGGTAGGTGGCAGTGATGACGTTGGGAGTTGAGGGGCTTCAGGCTGAATGCGGCAGAATATATGCGAGATGTGACAGGTATTCCTGAGCAGTTTGGAAAACCAGGACTCAATCAGTCAAGTGTAAAGGTATATGCAAGTGTATACTGTATTTGTTGCGATCATGGGATTCTGTGATGTCGTCATGTACGAAGTACCTGGACTTGCAAAGTATGACGTATTTCGCGCTTATTCGCGATTGGCGCATGGACTACTAACATAGTAACAGTCACGTCAATAAACATTAAGAGCATCAATGTATCCATATGTCCATTAAGCAAGCGTATTATTTACATATCTCTAACGCTCATAAGGGTATCGCTCATAAACTACCCCTGCCATTACTCCGACTTCCTCATCTCAACCATACCAACCACGCCTGGTCTGCTGTTCCTCATGACGATGCGGGATAATGCAGTCCTTTCCATCATATAGGTCGATTATAGCCTTCCATGTCTCAAAATCAAGGCTGAAGACGGCTTGGTGTTTCTGGATACCCTTCTTCTGAGCCTCGATTGGTGCGTATGGTTTGGTAGGATCTAGAGTCAATAAGTTAGCGCTAAGGCCCAGTTCTAGGTGGTAAAGGAAACCTACGTAGTGTTGGCAATTCTCGGCTGTCGAAAGAAATACCCACTGTGCCGTCTCTCACAAGGAAGCTAACGTAGAATAAATTCTCGACGCTCTGTCCAAAAGACCTCGGGTTGATGCAGAAGAGGAACAGTGGAATGCCACCATCATCGGCGATTTCATACTTGTCCATCACCTCATGTATTACCTCGTCGCTAGGGTCTTCCATTTGTCTTAATATGCTGTCTACTGTATCCATGCGTTGCTCTTGTGTCGTGGCGAGCAATTTGTTGATCTTCGAGCACATGGTCGTCAAGTTGGATGTCTCTTGTCGGTCAAGATCTTCCTCTTGAAGTTCCTGAGGTCGAACGGCCTGCGAAGGATCAATACGCTCTCGAGCTTTCCGCTGAGTCTGCTGCCGCGCGCGCTTCTGGACCGACAATGGTCCCAGCAAGAAGCCTGATACGGACGGTCGAGCGTTATGCTGGAAACAAGCCGAACGGCCAAGCCAATCCCAATTCAGAGCATCTCCTTCATCTTCATCAGCGCTATCGCCTTCTGGGTCTGCTTGCGATCTGCCGGCTGCACGGGGGCGGATACGCTGGGTGGTGCTGGCAAGCAAGGCGTGCGAGTCTTCCGGGCCGCGACGCATAAACGTTATACATTTCGAAACAAACTCGTCCACGTCGATACCTGCCGTCGCATCGCCCATCGAGAGTTGTGTTGTTTTCTTGTACGATAGATCCGCTGCGCTGACAAGAAGACGGGAGTCGATCGTGGCGTCCGAAGTCTGTTTGACATGGTCGAAATATTCGTTCGCTTTCTTAACCGTATCTCGGATTCCATGGTTCCCGGCCTGTAGGTATTCGCTACGCGAATCTATGCCACAGTTTAGTTGCAAGATCACTAAGAGGTGAGGCCCTGGGCAATCGTGTTACCATGGAGATCCCGCGTCAGGTCTCTCAGACCCTTCCGAAGCCATCTTCTTTCAGTCTCATCCTGATCAGGGTCGTAGTATCTCTTATTCCGGTCTGCTTGCGACGACGGAACTTGTGACTGTGTGCTGCCTTGAATATTCGATGTTCTATCCGCTAGGCGCTGTCGCTTATTCGTATTGGACCTCGAGGCCATGCTGCCTCTCTTGCGGTTCCTTACCAATGCTTGGTCGTTTTCCTTGTCCGAGCGAGTTGTCTCTGGCGAAGATCGGTCCGAAACGTCGTCTGTAGGGATAGCGCGCGCCATGCTAACGGTTTTTTTCCTCCTGCAGTTTGGCCAAACGGAACGAACGAGCAGCAAGGCTGTGATACACAGCAGATAAGTATCGAATATGATCACGTCAGTCTTCGCGCGTAAAATAAGCCAAACGAACCAACCCCAACCTGAAAAACAACAACAGCGCTGGCTCGAGCAGAACTCTCGAGTTGTCCAAATCACCTTATCCACTTTCGATCAACGGCGCGTTCCACGCGTTGTGATAACAGTCACGTGACTATTTCTCCCACCCCGCGTCATTGCGGCACTGTAGCCAATCAGTGGCCATCTGGACAGCTTTAGCTCATTCCGCTTGATATTCAGCGACTTCCCCAGTCCAGAGCAGTCGAAGACCAGGCGATGACGGTGTGAGCATAAAAAAGCCTCGAGTGAAGGATGGAGGCATTTACTTTTGCTATTTCCACGCAAGTGGACTTTCCAATTCACGTCAGAATGTCCGTGAGCTTTCCGATGGGTTAAGGACTGGACAACTCGCTAACTTGGTACAGTGGCTCGTTGGAAGGAAAGCAGAAAAACATCCCGTTCTCCGTTTTGCTAAGACAACCGGAGCTGCGACATATCGGCTCAGCCCAGAATTCCGTCTCCAATTTATTCGTCACGGCACAGCTGTGGTCCGACTCGAAACCGTTAGGAGTACCTGTACAGACCTCGTACAAGGCGTTCAAATCCCGGCGGGTATGGAATGAGTGGATGCAGATGCCAATGACAGTCAAGGATGCTCCAGCCAAGTGTCAATTAGCTATCACGGTCTGGGACCTGTCCCCATTTGCAGGCGAAGGGGCACACGGCCATTATATCCCGTTTGGCGGTACGACTATCCCGATATTCGATGACGAGGGTAAATTGAAGACAGGGAGACAGAAATGCAAGATCTATCGCCACAAAGCCGCCGATGGCATGTCGTCGACTACCACCCCGTCGAGCCCAGCTCCGAAGCGACGCAAGGCCCAGAATCCCGATCCATTAGGCCCGTCAGTGGAGGAAATGGAGTTGGAAAGAGTGGAGGTTCTGATCAAGAAACATGAGATGGGTGAAATACCCCGGATCGACTGGATGGACCAGATGGTTTTCCGACAGTTGGAGAAGCTAAAGCTGAATGCTGAGGAGGCTGCGAGGAAACGGGCAATCCGTCTAAAAGCTACAAAACAAAAGACCTCGCAAGATGACGATGAAGAGGCTGAAGACACCGACCAGGATACAGACGATGAGAACTTCGTTCTATACATTGAATTTCCACGCTTCGACCATCCGATCGTCTGGACTGATTACCAGTATCCCCCGCCACCCGTTTCGGCGCATCTTCAAACCACACCGGCAAATCAGACTGCATTAAAGCCCCTTCCGGAAGTCCGGTTCGGCCCCGGGATCGAGGGTGGTGAGGCTGTTATTAGGATTTATGATCCTGAATTAGGTCAGACAGGAAACCCGTGCGAGGACAAACACAGAAGATTAATTCGCAGTCACCGTACTGGTATCATGGATCGTGACTTGAAGCCGAATCCCAAGATCCGTGATGAACTAAACACCATTCTCTCCTATGAACCAACACAGGATCTCAGCGCCGAAGAAAAGGATCTTATTTGGAGATTCAGATACTTTTTAACGCGCGAGAAGAGAGCGCTCACCAAATTCGTCAAGTCAGTCAACTGGCGGGATGTTGGAGAATCCCAACAAGCAGTGGACATTCTTCCTAAATGGACGGATATTGACGTCGACGACGCCTTGGAACTTCTCGGTCCTACATTCGACAACGCTGCAGTTCGCTCTTACGCTGTAGAGAGACTTCGAAAGGCCGATGATGACGAACTACTTCTATACCTTCTACAACTAGTTCAAGCGCTGAAATATGAAGACAGCCCTGATGAAGATATAGAAGACACAGGGCATGACTCTTCTCTGGCCAATTTCCTTATCTCGCGGGCTGCCAACAATTTTAAACTTGGAAGTTATTTACACTGGTATCTGATGGTTGAATGCGACGATGCTGGCCCAGGAACATTGTCAGCACAGCGCAGGCTCTTCGCTCGTGTGGAATACTACTTCATGGCAGAACTGGAGAAAGTCCATTCAGAGAACAGGAAGACACTTTTACGCCAGGGTGAACTTGTCGCTGTTCTTTCGAAGATTGCCAAAGACATCCGTTTCTCTCGAGAAACCCGGCCTTCGAAGATTGAGAAGCTGAAAAAGTACCTGAAAGACCCCAAAAACGACATCGCTCACATAGATCCGCCTTTGCCGTTACCACTGGATCCCGATGTCTTAGTGACTGGTTGCTTCCCAGAAGAATCCAACGTTTTCAAGTCGTCTCTTTCTCCGCTAAATGTTACCTTCAAGACGTCCGATGGGCGTAGATACCCAATCCTCTTCAAAGTTGGCGATGACCTTCGCCAGGACCAGCTCGTCATCCAAATCATCATCCTAATGGACCGTCTCTTGCAGAAGGAGAACCTGGACCTCAAACTTACACCGTACCGTATCCTCGCAACAACCTCAACAGCAGGTGCTGTCCAATTCATCCCATCCACCTCCCTTTCTGCAGTCTCCGCCAAATACAAGTCCGTTCTGGCCTACCTCAAAGCCAACAACCCCGACGACCACGAGCCACTTGGCGTCCGCAAGGAGACCATGGATACCTACATCAAGTCCTGCGCCGGGTACTGCGTGATTACCTACCTTCTCGGTGTAGGTGATCGTCATCTTGAAAACCTCCTCCTAGCACCGGACGGCCACTTCTTCCATGCGGACTTTGGGTTCATTCTCGGTCGTGATCCCAAACCCTTTGCACCTATGATGAAGCTCTGCAAGGAAATGGTTGAGGGAATGGGCGGAACTACATCTCCGCTTTATCTCCAGTTCAAGCAGTACTGCTTCACCGCGTACACGACGCTGCGCAAGTCTGCGAACCTTATTCTCAACCTTTTCAGTCTGATGGTTGATGCTAATATCCCTGATATACGGGTAGAACCGGATAAGGCTGTTCTGAAAGTCAAGGAACGGTTCCATCTGGAGATGACTGAGGAAGAGGCTATCAGGCATTTTGAGCAGCTTATTGGGGATAGCGTTAATGCTATCTTCGGTGTGGTTATTGATAGGATTCATGACTTCGTGCAGGGCTGGAGAGCATGAGGTATCATCTTTGGTTCTGGGATACTGACTTGGATTTTTTATGGGGCGCAAAGGCTTAGATTTATGATACCCATGTAGGAATCATTTATATTACATGATACCGCAATCTAAACGTATTGATGGCTACCTGCCCTTTCTCCCAATCTCTTCGTCCGCCTGCGGATAAGCACCAAGCTCAATCCAATCGTTGCCAGTATCATCGCTTCCCGCTGCTCGTGCATGGTGACATAATCTGTCGGATTTAGGCGACGCTCCAGCAGTGAAGATCTCTTTTCGACTGTCCACAGAAGCAGCGGGGAAGAAACCTTCACCTCTACGCTGTCCATCGCCAGTCCTCACATCTCCCTCATATGACTTATTCCTCTCCCGCTCATCTTCGTCATCCTCCGGCGTCCCTTCCCTACAAGCCCACGCATCAACAAACCTAAGAACCTCCCGTGGCCACCAGCGCTTCATAACGAGTAACCGGAATGGCACGAGGAGAATAATCAGAACTGGGAAAGCTGGCGCAGCCTGTGTTAACGTCACGATGAAGATCGCTACGGTGATGGAGATCTGAAGGATCGTGTAGATATGGACGGGGATGTAGGAGGGCTTTCGCAGGGATACATGATCAGGGTCCGTGTCGTTGATTACTGTTTTTGATAGAGCTGCGGGCAGTGGTGGGAGTTCGGATGGTGGTGTGAGGAGGTAGAATGTGCGGTATAGGATAGGGCTGGTTTGTTAGCTTCTAGTTCCTGCTTTAAAGAGAGTTGGTGTTGGCCTACTTGACCGATAAGCTCTGCTCCCCCATGAACATAAACAACCCCGCGAGTACACTTGTCGGCGTCAAGCCAAGCACTTTCATCAACGGCGGGCTAACAAATGCGAATATTGCCCCTGCGTGCAGAAACGCCGACCACCGCTGCTCATACACGCGCTTAACCTCGCGAGTCTGCGTCTTTTCCTCGCCATCTACGATAATTGTCGATGTTTCTTGCTCTGCATGCATCAGGGACTCCGAATGTAGAGGCGCCTGCGGTAATAGCCCATTTGAAGGTGGTATACCCAGAATCCCACAGATAGCAGTCGTAGTGCCCAGCAATATAATATCCCACGCGAACCCGCCAGTTTTCCGCGTCCCGTATCGGTCAATCGTGCAGATAATAGAGCTAACCTCGTGGTCGAAGAAGAATAAAATGGTGATGATAATTCCCGGAATTATAGCCCCGAAGATCCATGGTACCGGCAATTTCCAGAACTTCACGAAGAATCTGTCTCGGTCTAGGGATGTTGGTCTGAAGGTCTCACTGACTGGGAGAGTCATCTTGTCGAGATGTGCCAGTTCGCCCATGTATGGTAGACCGATGAAAAGGATGATGGATATAGCGGCCGCGTATTCTGTTAGAAGGAGCCGAACGTAGCGATGGAACAATGGCCGCCAGCTTTCTGCTGTGGAGAGGAATATAGCAAAGAGCATTGTTCCCACTGCGCCGATGATGGCGTATAGGAAAGCTGCGAATGAGAGGTCTGAGTGTGCTCTTTCGAGTTCCTGGATTGCCTTGTGGAAGTAGATGATGCTATTCAGTAAGGAAAAAATCTCCGTGGCGAAGGTTGTCACATATCGCATTGTCCAGTCGTGAGCATTTATGATTGCTAATATGTAATGCAACCAGGCAGAATGGATCAGTGACCAGGCCATGAAAGGCAAGAAAGATATCTACCAAGGACCGGTGTCAGACAGAGCAATACGGTAATGAGTTGGTGATGGTCACCTTGAATACTTCATCGCAAAGCTTGTATATGTTCTCAGCTAGCACGGAGAAAGGTCCGGTGACACCAAGGATAGTCAAGGGCTGGATAGAGAATCTGAAGGTCCATACTCAGCATTATCCCGGGAATACTATAGCTAATAAAAGGCATCTATGGATGTTGACAGCGAAAGTCAAAAGGTTTATAGAACCAAATACAACAAGAAAAGCACCTACAAAGAAAATATGATACCACAAAGTCCCGTGCTGAATACGACTTCAATGGTTCCCCAGCTTTTCCCGGTCAAGACATACAAATCGCTCGCGAATGTGATGCCGGGTAAAAGATTCGTGAAGAACACGTACACGGCGCTGGCAAAAATTAATTGATTGAAAATAGTCCAGTCAGATCTATATCGACGGCGGAGATTCACGATATCCTGCTTCACCAGCCTGAAAGGCTTTAGAGGACCACCAGCAGTCACCGAGCCCCGCAGAACTCGGAATGGTTTCGGGGTATGCTTTGAGGGAGTAATGATAGAGTGAGCATCATCCTCCGGTGCATCTGTTTCTGAATCGTCTCGCTTCTTGTTCTTTCTCCGCCTTAAAGGGGAGTTCCGCGCGGAGCGTGGTCGGAATGCTGAGATCAGAGACATCGCGGGGTACCCTCAGTATCATACACGCCTCGATGTAGGCCCGTAGAAGGCTATTAGGAACAAATACCAAGGGATCTGATTCTGTAAACAGCCAATGACAGAAGCATGAGACCTTGAGCTAGTGCGATGATTGACAGACGACGATGATGCAAAGGGACATCAGATATGCCGCGCACTTTTGTGACCGCCTTCTTTTCCGCTTTCCATTTCTGCCCACCAGCTCTGCGAAATCCTGGGAATTTCCTGGGCCTATCTGGGTATGATCGCAGGTCAATTAATATGGACGTCAGTTCTAGTTCCATATTCCAATTGACCAATATAACCATAGCCCAGTGACTGCTGTTCTATGATGGCAGCAAAGTTCATTCCGCGCCAAACTTTCCCCCATTATGGATCTATCCCAAGGTCATATTACCTGGGTCACCATCGAGCTGGGTTGAATAAAATGAAGAATATGCTGTCCTCTATTGATTATGTTGTCGAATGTCGCGACTACAGGGTTCCGGTGACCTCAATGAATCCGATGTTCGAAGAGGCTCTGGGAAGCACAAGGCGCTTGGTTGTATACACTAAGAGAGATCTTGGTGCAGATCCTCAGCCCCCTGTACGGCAGCAGGTAAGTTCAAAAAGTCATCTCATCTTAGTCTAGTGGTACATGTAGCTCACAATCAACTTTCGCCACAGGTTGAAAAGAAAATCCAAAGCTTCGACCCCACCAGCGCTGTCTTCTTCGTTAGCTCGTCCCGAAGAGACATGAGTCCTATAATCAGACATCTCCGGGATGATGCACAAGGGCCAGATAACCTCGTTGGTAGTCGTGTCATGGTGGTTGGTATGCCGAACATTGGTAAATCGACGTTGATCAACGGTCTGCGCAACTACGGCGTAAAAAAGGCCAAGGCTGCACAGTCTGGGGGGCAACCAGGTGTCACACGGAAAATCGGAACACCAATTAAGATTATTGAGAGGGAGAATGGTTCTCATGTATATGTGCTGGACACTCCAGGTGTATTTATGCCATATGTCCCCGATGCAGAGAACATGCTAAAACTAGCCCTATGCGGATGTGTGAAAGACTCGGTGATCTCGTCCTTGACGTTGGCAGATTATCTGTTATACCATATCAATCTGCATGATGAGCGGGCATATCAGCGGTGGTCCGAACCAACAAATGAGATTGGTTCTCTCCTCGAGAATTTCGCTCGATATACTGGCCTTCTGACCAAAGGCGGCATTCCGAACATCGACCTAGCAGCATTGCATTTTATCCAAAAATGGCGGTCTGGCGAGCTCGGGCAGTTCATCTTGGATGATTTGCAGGCTGAACAGTCCCGCCGTCAAGAGGGAATAACCGAGTCAGCAACCAGTATAACGCAAGCACTGAAAGCAGATAGGATGACGAAGAGGGGGAGAAATCAACAGGACACAGGACCCGAATAATTTGTAAAAAAGAGGTTTCCATGTACAAAAGAACGAAATTTGCGCTGGTATCATCAAGGGGCTTTGTTTGCCTTTCCCGTCAATGCATCACATTATGAAAATAGCAAAAACCATGAACGTATATAGAACCCAAATATGGAAAAATGAGGATTGAAACCCGTGACGCCAGTAGGATGATGAAAATAGCAGAATAAAAAACAACCTGAAACACCTCCGTCCGCGAGTGTATCAAGAGATCTTATCCAAGAGCCGTCTCCTCCGCCGGTCAACGAGTTCTTCTTGTACTTCTTCAAGGGATGGCAGTCTCCATTCCATTCCATCTCCTGCATCACCTGGCAAAGACTCCCACCCATCTTCGGCATCATCTTCCTTCTCGCCACGAAGATGTTTCACGGCCTCTTCCTCCTTTTGCCTTTCGTATTCCAGAAGAGTACCATCCTCTTCATCCAATCCGTATCCGAAGTAGTTCGCGTCCACTTTCTTGGTCGCGATATCACCACCTCGTCCCCGCTCTTCACCTTCCTCCTCCGCCGGCCCACGACCCCGTCGAGCCGCCGCCTCAAACATCTCCTTCACACCTGGTAACTCCCTAGCGCGACCAAAATATCGATACCCTTTCCCCCCGCCTGGTATTTCCCTTCCCTCCTCATCGTACACGCGACCCGAGCCTCGCATGTAATTTGGCCCGCCCAGATTCCGGATCTGCATCTCCCACGTCCACTTCTCGCGCATAAGCTTATTGATCTCATCGTTCAAATCCCGGATCTGATAGTCGCTGAGACTCTGTTCGTGAATGCGGGACACTTTTCGCGAAATCTCCTTCAGGACCTGGCCGCGCCATTTCTCGCACATTGGAATCGAATCGACCGTCGTGATGGCTTTAGGACGACGGGTTCTTCCCATGTCGATGATGCCCAGATCCGCAGCCTGTTGGGCCCGGAACCGGAAGAGCATCGATTGCGCTTTCTCGCTGTTACGCGCCTGTTGATTGACAGCAACATGGTTAGTGATTGCCCAGCGGGTCTCGGGGAGCGAGCTAGAGGTTTTTCAGGTTTTCAAACTAACCATGATTAAAGGCAGTCTGGGTGAATGCACTGAAAGGAATTTAAGCGTCGCAGAGCGAGGGGTGGGTTGTAGAGACGACAACCTCGTGCCGAAGAGCTTGAAGCCTGAAGCTTGACAGCTCGTAGGTCGGGAAACCGGCGTTAATTTACCCGCGCGGTTATAAATTGACGCGCGGGTCGTTACCGTCCAAGTCTTGGATACTTATTAATGTTTGGAATTATTTGGAATGATCCTAGGTCCAATAGACTGGAAGAGAGGTTTTTCTTTAGTACGGTTGAGACTCTAACGGTGCTCCGACGCAACTAAGGCTGGGTTATATATCTCTCACCGCAAACGAAGTCTCCGAGAATCCATTAAGATAGATAACTACATGTAACGCAGAAAATAGGGTACATGGAATAATCAGACAACACGGAGAATCATCAAATAGAAATCGACCCTTCAGCATTAATCCCTGAAACAGACGGCCTCCAGACTATAAATGACCAAAATGCACCATTCACCATTATCCGATGGACAGAGATAAAAGAAATAGTAAAAACAGATCATCAAAGGCATCTTAGCATATACACATTAATAAAGCAAAAGCAAATCAGAAATAGCGCCTTCCTTTCAATCATCATGTCGAAAACCTTATCCCGTTACCATTCAGGTCATGTAGAGTATTCCCTTACAGGAATCCCTTCGTGTTGCTGGGCATCCTCTGTGGGATGTCGCCCCCATTACTTCCTCGACGGCTACCGACATCACTGAAGGCGGGCATAGGCCTTCCAACGGTACTCCCCCTTTCACCCCAAAGGCCCTTCCAGCTATCCAACTCACGTTCCATCCTCAAACTCTTCTCCTTTTCTTCGCGGAGTTCTCGTTCCGAGCGACGGATGAGGAGCTGTGTTTCGGAGTCGCTCTGCTGGAGCTCTTCGATATTTGCCAGGAGGCGCTCGATCTTGTCACGGGATTTGCTGATCTCATCGTTCAACTGAGCGTTCATCTTGTCCCGTCTTTCGATCTGGGACTGGAAGTCCTTGACGGTGCGGTCGATGTTGCGCAGAGAACGTTGCTCTGTGGTGTGCTTGTTTTCTTGCTCTTCGAGGTGGGCTTCAAGCTCCTTGATTCGCTTGTGCAGGAAGCGGACGTCTTGGCTGCCGGTCGAGTAGCTCTTGGTTTCCAGGTCGACGCATCGGAGCTGCGCTTCCTTGAGCTGCTTCTCCAGGGCCGCCTTATCCTTGAAGAGCTGGGCATTCGACTCTCTCTCGGCCGTGACCTCCTTCTGCATCTCTGTGGCCAGGGCCTCGGCACGTCTCATCTTGCCAACAGCCGCGGCGGACACATCTTCCTGCTGGGCAAGCTTCGACTTGAGCTCGAGGAGCTCACGGTCCATGCTAGCAGCATTGCGCATGGATGGGCTTTCGCCCTTGGCAAGGTCCTCCAATCGTTCACCTGCCTCAGACAACCGTGTCTCGAGCATCTTCTTCTCCTTGAACAACATGTCTCGCTCGGCTGTCACATCGTCGACGGAAACACGGAGGCTTCTCACCTGGGACAGGAGAGAAACAATCTTGCTCTGGGCTTCGTTGTGAGCGTCCACGGCTTCTTCCCGGGACGTGGTCACATCTTGAAGCGCAATGTCCATGCGCGCCTTCTCCTTTGCCCAGGTCGAGCTGTTGAGCACCTCATTGTCCCACTTGCTTCGGAGGTCCTCGAGTTCTTCGCGGAGACGGGAGTTCTCGGAGCGAGCATTGAGCACCTTTTCACGCTCCATTTCAAGCTCGTTGTTCAGCGTAGAGAACTCACGCTGGTATTTCTGTCTCGTCTGCTCCATCGAAGTCTCTTTATCTTCGATATCGATCGCCCGCTGGTTCCTGTAGTCCTCGAGCTCGTTCTGAAGACGTTGCTTGGTCTGGAGTGCGCTTTGAAGTTCAGCGGTCTGGTCCTCCATGGCTGCCTCCAAAGACTGGGTTTGGCGCTGCAAGTCTTCCACAAGGGCATCCATCTGCTTCCTCTCAGCCATAATCTGTGCACAAGTATCTTCGGCTTCTTGGGACTGCGATTTGGCAAACTGCTCGGCTCTGGTAGCCTTTAGAACGGCAATCTCAGCCTGTTCAAGTTTACTGAAGTAATCATCCGCACGACTCTTGTACAGATTGAGACTTGACTCAAGGTCGGCGGATTTGGATGTTTCCGCGTCCAATCTGATCTGTAGATCAGAGAATTCTTGTAGAAGTTGGTTCCTGCTAGAGGCGTCCTGGTCCTTAGCGGCCTGCAGCTCCTGGGTTTCGGAGCGAGCATCGCGGATGTCGACTTCCAAAGCAGCCTTAGAGCGTTTGAGCTTCTCGGATAGGGCCTTCACTTCACTGAATTCAGCCATAGCCTCGTTATGGATCTTGAGCAATGATTTCCTGGACAGTTCCTGAGAGTTGATGAGTTCGAAGAGCTCCTCGTGCGACCTAGCCTGTATGTCACGCAACGAGAGCTCGCCAGTTTGGATGCTTCGTTCGAGTGATGAAACCTTCTTGGCAGAGTCATCGAGTTGGTCATGGAGACGACCATTCTCACGCTCCAACAACTGCATCCGTCTGATCGAAGGACTTTCATCCTGGGGCTCTTCGTGGGCTGGAGTCGTTTGGTTAACGCGGCTTTGAAGATGCTTGTTCTGCATCTCGCTGAGTTGAAGCTTGTTCTGAAGCTCTTCGATCTCGGTGGCCATGTCCATGCGTTTCTGGAAGGCGACGGTATCAACGGTCTTGTCAGAGCGGCCAGAGTCAGGGGCATTGTCGTTGAAATTGACCCGTCGGTTGGGCGTTGTAGGTGTTCCGAATTTCTTGAGCACCCCGTCTGAATTTTTCCTGACGTGCGTTGGGGTGCGGTTGCCGGCTTGGTTCTGGTCGGCTTCCTCCAGCAGGGCGCGCTTAGACGAATAGTAACGGGCATCGAGCTCCTTCATCTCATCACCGTGTCGTTGTCTCATCTCTGCAAGCTGGCTCTCAGCCCGACTGTACTTCTCTTCGGTAACCTGCAACTTGCCTTGTGTTTCGGCTAGTAGCTGTGCTAGATCGACCTTCTTTGATAGATCGGGCTGAACTTCCTCCCAAGACTTAGGTGCCTCGTCGTCCGGGGCGAAGACCTTGTGGAGAGTCGTGAGCTTGCGGTGTAGGTCCTCGATTTCCTTATTCGCCCCATCGAGGGAGCTTTGCAGCTGTCGGGTGTTTGCTTGCGCTTGCGAACGCAATTGCCTTTCAGTCTCCAATGACCTGTTAGCTTCCGCGAGTTGAAGATTGGCGGTTGAGGCGGCCTTTTCAGCGTTCCGACTGTTTTTGTGCTCCCTGTTGACCTCATGATTCAGGTCTTCCAAACTTAGCGACAGCTTTTCCTTTTGCTTCTCCAAGGAGGTGATAGTGAGCTGCAGGTCTCCCAGCTGGTGCGACAGCTTCTTGTTGTCGTCTTCCACCCTAGCCTTCTCCTTTTGAAGGTTGGTGATGCGCATCCGCTGGTTGTCACTAGCCCGGGAGTTTGACCTAGCGATATCAAGATTCTTTTGCTGGATCTTGGTCAGGAGAGCCCGGTTGTCGTTCTCCGACGCCGTAAGCCTACCCTTGAGGGTTACAAGCTCCCTTTCCAGACGTTCCTTGTGCTGATCATGGCGAATACGGAAGTTGTCTGATTCAGCAATGGCGTTGTTGAGCTCTTGGATCCTGGTCGAAAGTCGTGCTCGCTCTGCCTCACCCTCTTCGTACAGGCGTGTCTTCTCCTCAAATTCTTTGCGCAAACTACTCAGGCGCTGATCTGCTTGCTGCATGATCTTCCGCTCGATCTCACTCTCCGCATTCAAGCGCGCGTTTTCGACATTGGTGAATCGATCCCGCAGTTTTATCAGCTCCATTTGCAATTCTTTGCGCGACTGCTCAGCCGTTACACGAGCTTCCGTGGCGCGTCGCAGGGTATCTTGTTGGATGTACATCTCTTTCTCAATGGTTATTTTGGCATCGTTAAGAGAGGCGTACTTGTCCCTGAGCTCAGCGAGGTTGTGTTCCGCCAGCATTTGCACGTCGTCTCTGGACTGGCGCTCGCGACTCAAATCAGCTTGCGCCTGGAAGAGTTGGCTCTTGAGGTCTTGGCTTTGCTGCTCAAGGAGTTTCCTGCTTTCTCCAGCTTCAGCATCCTCGGATATTTTCTCCTCGAGGAGCCGTTTCACGTCTTGTACTTCCTTCTCCAGCTGAAGCTTCTCGGACGTCATGGCATCCGTTTCTGCTTGCACCTCACGAAGACGCTTTTGCATATTATCGTGGCGGGTAGTGAGCGAGCTCTTTTCAAGAACCAATTGCTGTTTGTCTTCGTCATGCTTCCTGACATCGTTTCGCAAAACAGTCATCTCGCTCTCTTTACGACGTAGCATCTCTTCGTAGCCTGTCGAAGTTGTGGAAAGATCGGAGATCTGTTCCCGAATGGATCGGTTCTCGTCAATGAGCTCTTTGTTTCGTTCCTTGAACTGCTCAAGTTCCTTTGAGGCCTGCGCGAACTTTACGTCGAGCTCCTGGTCTGTCTTCAACAACTTCGTTTCCAGGTCCTGCAGCTTGCGATCTTTCAGTGTCATGTGGCTTTGCAACATCTCCACGTCCTGACTGATTTGCTGAAGGTGTTGCTCCTTCTCAAGGGAGTCCCTCTCTGTATCAAGTAGTTTCTGCGAAACAGCTTCAAGATGCGATTGCAGTTCTTTCTTCTCAGCTTCTAAGCGTTCGATGATTTCCCCTGCCTGCTCCAACTGCGTAATCCGAAGCTCGAGCTGATCGTCTGCCCTCTTCTTGGCATCAATGAGCCCGTCCAGCTGGTCTTCCAGGCTCTCCTGGTCTGCAATCGCCCCGGCCAATTTTTCGCTCAGCTCGACTTCCCGCACCTGCAACCGTTTGAAGATTTCCTCTTTGTCGAGGGCCAGAGATCGTTCGCTTTCGAGCACTTGTTGGATCTTCTGGATTTCGACCTCCGTGCGCCGCCTTTCTTCTTCTAACTTATGGCGATCGGTCAAGTCCTGTTGCATCTTGGCTTCGAGCTGTTGGATCTTTTCATCTCTCCTCTTAACTTCGTTCGCACTGCGCGTCTCACCCAATAGTGGCTTCATTCTCGAGAACAAGCGCCACCACGGGTCGGCCTTCATATCCAGATAGACGTGGAAGTTGTGCTGGATGATCCGGGTGGCCTCTGCACGGTACAACCGCTTGTTCGCCATCCGCCGTGAGAGGAAACCACGGGCGACGGACTGAAAGCGGCCCATTATGTTGCGAATAAGTTGGTCCCGCTTCTCTTCGAGCTCGGCCAGAACGCCTGCTCGGAAGAAAACCTTGGTCCGGCCAACCCGATACCAGGTCCTATCCAGACCCAGTTTGTCGAGCATGGTTTGGGTGGCGGACTGTCCGTCCAGGTAGCCCTTGGGCATGCCACGGCAGAGAACCTCGTAGCGTTGCCGAAATTCAGAGAATGGCAGCCGGTTGGGGAATCCCGTACGAGCAATTCGAATACCTTCAAGCACACCGTTGCACCGCAGTTGGTCTAACACGAGAGGGGCGTTCAACAATTTGGGCCGTTTCTTGTGGTTGGGGATGATACAGCGGACGAAATGAGGGTGGGTTGAATTCAGTTCGGTCATGAGACTAGAGAGCTGTTCCTTATGTCTCTGGGCGGCTGTTCGGAAGAGACCCTTCTTCACCCTGCTCTTGGGGTAATCCCCATCCTCCTCTCCGTCTCCGCAATCCGCGAAGAGGTTTGCGATATGACCGTCTCTTGAACGTGCAAGTAGTCGAGTGATATTGTCGTTCAATGGATCTTTGTTCTTCTCCAGCCAATCTTGCGTATCATACTCAACATCCGCAGCATAGTGAGTGAGAACAAAGCCTTGGTTCAAGCGAGTGGCACGGTATTTAGGAGTTTTACGATCCCACAGCGAATGGAGCTTTTCGGTAAATGACTTGTCGGTGGCTTTCGGCATAACACAGTCCTCATCCAGACATGAGAAGATACCAATAGGATTTGTCAGCTCAATCAGATCGATCGTAGGCTGCAGGTCCCTTCCGAAGTCAATGAACTGCCATTCGATCTGTTCACGTGCGTATTCCTCTTGCTCGAGAACAAACATGTGATGGTTGAAGAACTGTTGTAGTTTTTCGTTGGTGTAGTTTATGCAGAACTGCTCGAAGCTATTGTTCTCGAAAATCTCGAAACCGGCAATGTCCAGAACTCCAATGAAGCTGCTACCCTCGCTGGTCATGGTGCTACGGTCTAGCTGGTTATTGATCCGGGACACGAGGTTTCCAAATCCTCGCTCGTAGATACCCTTTGCCAAGGCGTCCAATGCTAACCGGACTTGTTCTGGCGTTTGAACCTTCTCCACCCACTCACGGCCTGCCTTGACTTTGGGATGAAGAAGTCCTTTAACGAATTCATCCGGCGCAATACCAAGCAGATGACAGGCCCGTTCAATGCTGTTGAGAGAATCAGCACCCAGGGCAGCTTGATCGGCCCGTATGCTTTCCTTGACAATGGTCACATTACCCAGGTGGAGAACAGCTGCGATGGTTCGGAGAATGCACATTTGGTCCTCTTGCGAAAAGCTCATGACATGGAAGGCCTCAATCAATGAGTTCCATTCTTCCACATCAGACACACCTGCAATAGTGTCGTTTCCATCTCTGGTATATGCAAAGTCTTCGATTCCCAGATCCGACAAAAGCAGATTCCTCCGCAACTCTCGGTCGGCACCCTGTAAGAGCTGATAAAAGACGTGGTAATTCCGTTCATTCGGGTTTGGTTTCACTACTCGAGACTTTTCGAAGAGGTACCAGTCAATCCATGCACCGGAGATTTGGCCAGATCGTGAGAATTCGATTCGAATAAACTTCCCAAACCGTGAGGAGTTGTTGTTTCTAACGGTTTGCGCATTACCGAAGGCTTCAAGGATGGGGTTCGCTCTCAATATTTGTTGCGACAAGGCCGATAATTGTTTCGATCCTGAACGCGGCGCCGAACGAACGTACGGGGTATCCGAAGTAGCGACTGCCGCAAGATATTGAATGACTTTCTTGGTGTTCTCTGTTTTACCGGCACCTGACTCTCCGCTATTATCACATCAGTTAGGGCCCAGATTTGATGAATCAGCTGGCGACTTACGTCACGAGGATACTTTGGTTCTCGCCCTCCTCAACCATGTTTCTGAACGCCTGATCCGCCATGGCGAAAATATGAGGTCGCGTTTCCTCCCTGCTTCGTCCCTTGTACATTTTCACATATTCGCTGCTGTAAATCGGCAATGGGCAGTACGGGTTAACTGTTACCAAGAACAGACCCGAGTATGTCTGGACAAAGAGTCAATGCAAGGTCCTTGAAGCCCATCGAATATTCGTGGTATGTACTGACATAGATGAGATCCGCCTGGTAACGGGTATGCAGATTATGAACAACCGAAGCTTCATTCAAGTGCGTAAGTTCCGCCATATCGTCTGCTTTGTCGAATTTGGCCGGGTTGACCTTGTCGACCTGATGCGAGTCCACTTCCCGTGGCTATGAAAACGGGTCAGCCACAGAAAGCCGTATCGAGCTGTTGGACGACGTACCTCGCCATCATCCGGCTGGACTAACAGCCGCCCATCGTGTCCCTCTTCTAACACCAACCCGCGCACGAATGCCTTTTCGGGATGCCGTAGCCACACATACTTATTACCGGAAAAGTCATTGTCGCCCTCCAGTCCCCGGATCTGATCTGCCCCGCGTCGCAATTCCTCCGACTTGATAAACTCGGGTGCAAATGTTCCAGTGGTTGCATTATTCCGCAGAGAATTCGATCTGTCTCGGTTTCCATGTGGTGAAAGAGCAGTCGGTGTGAGTTGGGTAATCGATGCAGAATTTCGATAATGGCCCTTTGACCCATCGATCCTGCCTGGTGATGTTATAATCGCCGACCTTGGCCGTGCGGAACCATTCTGACCTCCAGGCGAAGGAGATGGAGAAGTGCGGCCAAATGGATTGGCACGCTTTGGCGAGCTTAGCTGAGAAGGAAACATAATTGTTTAGACGATTCAATGGCGCATCATCTAGAAATAAGCTCGGATCCTATAGCAGTCAATGTCATGAGAAACTTGAGTCTATCAATAATCTCCAACGTGGTTTCCAACTAGCAAAGCGGTGACAGAATAAAGATTGGTATGATTAGAACAGAGGGAGCACATACAACCGAGAGAGAGAAAGTTGGGGCAGAAAAGTGGTTGGAAGACGAGAACAAGAAGATGCCTCTTGGATGTCGTCTTGTTCTCTTTCTCTTTCTCTCTCTGCCCGACGCTGTTTGTTTACGCCCTGCGTTCCTCCGGCCGCCGAGTGTCGATCTCACGCTAGTTCCGATCCGTGGGAATGCGTCACGTGCGCACATGGCGGCCGCGAAACTCGTCTTTTTCTCTCCGGGCGCTGCTTCGACTCTGCACGGTAAATGCAACCCCGGTTCTGATTGCTTTTTCCTCTTTTGTTTCTATTATTTTCTTGGATTTTGATCTTTTGTCGCTTGCCTTGGAATACCCCAGAGTCCGTCTGAAAGCAGTCGCTGTCACTGTTTCTGCGTAAATCATTGGGATATCTCCTGTTGAACATTCTTCGCCGTTTTCCTCAGCTTTGATGATATGCGACGCCTGAATACGCTGTAGTTTTACCAGGCCATCTGTTGACTCACTAACCTGCAGTGAATTCTCCTTTCCTCGTACCTCCATGCTGTACTGATAGACTGTACAGTCGATATGTCAAACTATACCTCTACCCCGTCGTTCGGGGGGTCCTCGAGCTATCCGAATCAATGGCCTCCCGCGAATCCTCCTCTGCAACCCCCCATGCCTTCGATACTACCGCCTAATTTTCCTTTTCCTCCGGATCCATCTGGCACTCAAAATGCGTCCAACAATATGAACAATTTTGATGCGAACTCGCGTCTTCCCGGTCTCGGGGTTGGCGCTCCTGGACCATTACCTCCGCCGCCCTTTCCCTTTTCGGGTTCATTGACACCTTCCCAGTTTCCTCCAGCCCCTTTCCCTCTACAGATGCCTCTGTTGGGCTACCCACCGATGCCTCTTCCAATGCATACACAAAAAAATCCGCTAGCGACAGGTGAAAACACGTCAGGCCACACCGCAAACGTGATGGGTCGTCAACAGGATTACTCGGCAAAATCAAGACTTAATAATGATCAGGAGGAAGGAGAGATTACTGATGCCGAAAATGCGGGATTTCCGCGCCCGGGGAGTGAGAGGAAGGGCCAGTCTGGATGTGTTGCAAGCGCGTACTCTCCTGTTCGGATGGAGACCGACGCAACGACTAACAACCCAACAACGAACGGCCACACTCAAAACCTTCGAGAATATGAAAGAGCTCCGCTCAGGAACTCGGAGGAGGGAGGAGCTTCTGTGTCGCGTGCTTCGTCCAGAGCCAGCGGATCCCGTATTATCCCCGTTTCCTTTTGCAAATCACAATCGACTAACTCCGTGCAGCCTATAATCCTCCCATGTCAGTTACCGCTGCCTCTCCCGTATCTGAGCAGAGATCTGTATATAGGGTCGACGAGCAACCATTACCACCAGTCCAAGAGGACAAAAAAGAACAGCCACGCGCCCAGTCTAATTCCGGAAAGTCGCCAGATCAACTTCGAATTCTGGCTCAAGGCGCCCTTCTCAGTCTTGCGCCTCACAACATTCGTTTTGAGGAGTTAGTAGGCGAAGGCATCAACCCAGCATTGCTTCGACAATTATATGAAGAGGTTGGCATCAAAGTTGCCTCGCTGCCTGTTAGAACAGCGGCTGAACCCACGTCATTCACCAACGGAGTGGGCCCCGCGCAAAGACAAGGGACAGATTCAACAACGAAAAGTCCAAGCGATTTACAGAAAGGTCCTGTAGGACGTCCCGCGTCTGCTTCCCAGCCAGACACGACCAAACCAATGGAGCGTAAAGAGGTCATCGCTCGTATGCTTGCGGCGAAGGCTGCCAAAACTTCTGGTCCATCCCCGTCGCCTCAGGCGAATATTTCCAAGGAAACGTCAACAATCCCCGACACAGTGGTACCTTTGAGTGAAATATCTGGCAGGGAAAAAGAAATCCCTGTCAGGGAGAAGAACAAAGCTCAAACTGAGCTGGCAAGGCAGCGAATTGAACAACTCAAGAAGCAGGGCTTGATGAGAAATCAGAAAGCACAGCAAGACCCCGCTTCCCAAGACCAGCCGTCGCGAACTGCCATGCCATCTCCAAACGTCACGGCAGGGCAGCATCCATTACCTGAACGGCCTCCTGAACGTGAAGGCGCTTCTGCTCGCCTTCCCGGTCTATTCATGACAGGGTCGGACCAGATTCCAGCTCCTGAACCTCATGCTACCCCTATTCAAAACCTTCCGCTTGATCCGACTCCGCAACCCCGGGTAACTCAACGCAAACGTCCTCGCGCATCCGATTTTGACGAGATCAATGATTTTTCGAGAGGTTTTAGTCATGGGGCAGGGAGTGCGGCTCCCGAGGATAGGCTGGTGATAGACATCAGTGACGATGAGTTTTATGGAGAAAACGAAGACGACGCGATGGACATCGAAGAATCCCAACCACTTGGAACCATTTCATCGTCCACCGATTTTCCTACGTCTCTCACCCCTCGAAATAACGACCAGGAACACCTTCGTCAGAAAGATATGGAGATACAAGAAATGCACCGCAAAATTGCGGAACTTGAGCAACGGAAAAAAGCTAAATTAGTTTCTAATCACTCTCAGTCTCCTCGTGCGACCAATACCTCCTCTTTACCCATCACAAACAATTCGATTGATGCAGACCTCGAATCTGAAAATGCCACTCCAGCGGATCCAGCGATTGCGAATGAAGACAATGGCGACAGGGCAGAACAAGCGACTTCTGGTTCAATTGGATCCGTCGCTGTCCCGCCGACGAAACCCCTCGCTTCAATGGGCTCAACAGAGCTGCAAACGATACGATCTAAGATCCTTCGCAAACAAAAACTTGAATCAGGCCTCCCCCAATTGGACGCTGAAATAGCGAGTTCTGAGGCAAAATTGTTTTTGCTAAAGCAGGAGGAAGATAATATTCTTTCGGCCATTTCGATGGGCAAGCAAGGACGTCAACAGCTTATCCGCGAGTTGGAAGATTTGGGCATTGAAATCAATGGCTTGACGCTCGACGAGCTTGACGCAGCTCAACGCAAATTGGAAAGCGACCAAACATCATTCCCTGCAGAAACAGGTGCGTTATTCTTGTGTCCTATCATTCAATATCCCTTTGTTCTGGTCTCAATACCTCGAAATTGGCGTGAATCCATAGACTTACTTGCCTTTCTTAGCATCGCCATTGGCACCGACTTCAAATGAGGATGGTTTCACCATGGCAGGTATTCATTTACCTACGGAAAAGGACCGAAAAGAATTCCAGTCTGTTGAAGAAGCAAGCGCGTTCGGGCAAGAACCACAGACTGAACCAGACCATGATCCGACCCTTTCTGGCGATATCGAACGAGAAGCATCGCATGCGTGTTCCTCTGATTCTACAGGGTCATCGATGGATGAATCTACGGATACTTCGAGTGTCAGCTCCGACTCCGATAGCCAAGGGGAATCAGAAGATGAAGACGTGCGCAGCCCTGGGCGTGATTTGGCTGAAGCGGCGGAGAGGCCCGCCGGGGATGACGAAACACAAAAAGAGACTGGCACAGAGAGCCACTTACCTTTATCTGAACATGCCACGGTTCCCGATGGCGGCTCGTCGGGGGAAGAATCTTATGAGCCCGGTGATGTTGACGGAGATGATCGCATGTCTTCTGCCGAATCAGAGGGGTATGAACCACCAGAGCCAGAGCAGGATTCAGACTCAGTGGGATCTGAGTATACGCCGCCCCCTCTTAGTGGGGAAGAACCCAAAGTGTCTCCCGAACCTCTTCCTGATCAGTCTCAGGCTGAGCCACAAACGGGAGGTGTCCAGGAAGTGAGTGCGGACTCAGGCCATGTGCAGGTTGGGACCACTTGAAGATGACTCGAGCGATTCACAAGGCACGGAATAACTGACATGCCTTCTAGAATGCGCCGGAAGTCCAGATCCCTGACCATAAGTTCACGCCGTACAAAAGCCCACTCAGGCATTTCAAATCTTATCGCTATCACCCCAACTACTCTGACCTCGTTTCAGAAGGTTATCGCTCTCTAACGTACAGCCATAATATTGATTCCATGAAACACCTGTGCCCTTTCGAATCGACGGGCGGCGTCTGCAATGACCGTTCTTGCGAATATCAACATTTTGATGACATGACTCTAAGCGGTGCGTCGACAGACTTGAATTGAAACCATATGCACCATTTTTTTTTCCAGCACATACTCTCCCCTCTTCCTTTCCTTTCTCCCGTCGCGTTTGTTGTTTTAGCATATCCGACCTCCATCCCATATCCCAATGTGTGGTCCGGCCTCAGTCGTGTGGATGCTGACGCGCAGGTCTCATTGCCCGTTTACAGATGACAAAATCTTGGTGCAGATGGGGTCTCTCCGCGAAGGCAAAACCCCAGAGGAGAAAGACCAGTACATTGCTGGTCTGAAGCAAATCATCAATGATATGCGGCGTGACAAGGTGAAAGATTTTAACACCGTTGCGACAGAAATTGCCGCATACCGTAGACGCTTCCTTCACGATCCAACGCGGGTCCTGCCCTTGTAACAGGCTTCGATTTACGATATTCGGGTGTCCTCGACGACTGACTAGCTGAGCTTTTGCTTCATATTAATCAAGGTGAGACGCTAGTGTCTGAAGTCAATGACTTAAAACACTGCTCGTGAGCACGAAGAGCTCTGTGCCAACAGTCGATTTTCTCAGAGTATTTACGTCTTTTTGGTGTTGGTCATAACATCATAAGCAGCCTTTTCTCCTTTTTTAACCTTGTTCTTTTCTTTTTGCTTCTTCATTCATGACACAACTCGCTCGTTCATTACTGGAACGAAGCATTTTCCCTTCAACTCTGCATATTAGCAAGCGCGGCATTTTCTTTTTTTTTTTCTTTCGTTTGGGTCATGGACCTCTGGCTGCTTGGTATAAGAGTCAATATTCGACAGAAAGAGAGAAGTGAGCGGGGAGAGAAAAAAAAAGCAAAGAGAAAAGAAGAAAAGAAGAATCCTAGAGCAACGTCGACAGCTCTATCGACCACTGGATAATGCTATAGTTAATGACTATTATGCTCGGCTGGAGCAAAAAGGATCGTACAGCATGGCGTATGGGATCTAGGGTACATAGCAATAGTGGTGAAATGTATCAACATATCTAATTACTACTCTCGGATCTATACATTCTGCCCGTAGAGATATAGCAAGGCGCAGGCTCGAATGCCCAGATTCTTGAAACCGTCATGATGTTTCGTGTAGAAGCTTGATCTCATCCAGGCGATTGATGTAAGCTGTTATTTTCGAGCTTCTCTGCATTCATCCGTGTAACCTCCCTTTGCCGCAATCGAGGATTGGGGCAGTGTACCTACAATATGTCATGGATGCGCGCATCGAAGAGATAAAGAAGATCAACAGGGGTTTATTTCTGTTCATTTGGCCCCCAGACTATGATATACTCTGGATTTACTTCTAAGATAATAATAGTAATCCGATCAGATCACCGATGATTCACCGGTTCATTACATAGTCAGGCGCTTAATTGCTGGTAAGAGAGGAAAAAGCCACTAGTCACCGCTGGACTATAAGGCTGACTTTTGAAACATGGCATCGTGCAGCGCGAGAAATAATAATATGGATATTATTATTATTATTATTATGACCGGTGATACTAATATTAATAGTTTATTTCAAAGAGAGCCAAAAGAAAAATAGCAACATAACATCATAGAATAGCAAGGACTCGGCTAATATGCTAGTATACTCCTACCCGTTTGGTATACTGGGCGCTACAGCATACACAGCCCACCCCGTATACTCGAGAAAAACGCCCGATGATGACATATCATTCTCCCGGTGATTATTAGCTAGTTTACCCAATAAGCATGAACGAAGAAAGTATGTGTTCAGTAAATCAAATAACTGAGTCAAAGTAAGCAAGTGTACCGCCAGTTCGCGGTATATCTGACAGCCACACCCGCCAGAAAGGGCGGTGGATAATAAATCAGAAACAGTTCGATCGACAGCCGGGAATTTAAAGAAACGCGGCTAGGATTCGATTTTAATATATGTATGTGTTTATGCGGGTAGCTGGATTGGGATGGGATGCGGCTCAACTGATTGACGACGACGCGGATTGTTGATGTCTACGGAGGATGAATTTCTACAGTTTTCTTTGATGGAAATAATATATGTTGAGTCAATATTCAAAAATACATACATCATAGCATATAGACATCAATCATTCTCGTGACAATGGCGATTATTATTGTGGTGGCTGTATCTCAGCCCCCATTTGCTGTTTGTTGGTACATGCGAAAAGAATCAGAAAACCGAGAAAAGCCGAAAGAAAAAGGAAAAAACAGAACAAAATAAATCAAAAAAAAATATCATCGCTCAAATGAATCCATGCAATCCCAAGACATCAAGAATAGAAAGAAGCGATCAAGAAACCCAAAACTCCCAGATGCAAATGCATCTATGCTCGTGCCATATTCGTTGTATCATGAAAAAGGAGCCAGTCCAGTAATAACGCAAAAGTATTCGAAACACACCGTTTAAGCCATCGGGCGCAGCAGAAATCCTGCAGGTCAGAAGCGTTAGCTTTCCTTCTTCCTTTTTGCCAAGGTTCTCATTCGAGGACGAATCGCGGTGCTTACCTGTTCTTTGCTGAACACAAGGCCTGCCGTTTCAATTATTTGCCTGCCGGTATACAGTTGGGGCAAGCAACATGGTTACACATCACGCAGCGTGGCTGGTGGTTGTAGACCTTGGGTCCATCATTGCACTGGCAGCAGAAATACATGTAGGTTGCGCCATAGCTCTTGATTCCGGAATGGACTCCTGAACCAAGACCCTGGGCGAGCGACAGGCCCGGGGTGAAGGTCGTGTTACTTGCAATGGGCGCCATTGTGCGTAGTTGACTCAATGATGTTCCGGTGCAGCTCTGGACAGGAGTGGAGGGATATGCGGGCAACTCGTGCGGGCAGCTGTGCATTGTGTCGTGGTAGGAAGTGTTGACCTCAAGGGAGCAGTCGTCGCAGCGCATCGTACCGCACTCGATGCAAGTGTTGTGAAGCTCAACGCTGTGAGGGCCGAACTCGCAGTCGCAGCAATACCAGGTGCACGACATGATGAGGATCGTCTGTTGTCTTTGCGGGCTTGGATAGAAGACTGAAATAGTGGAAGCAGCGTTGGAGAGAACTGCTTAGGAATAGCAGATGTAAGTAGTCAATGAAGCTTCCTTGTTCTATGATTGTGATTGAGATGAAGAACAAGAAACATGAGAAGGAATTGGGATGGTTTAAATATTGAGGCATCCTCAAGGCCAACTCTGTCAGTCACCTAGGCAGTAATGCGCAGGCATCCAAGCCCCATACGCTCCAGTGCTAACCGTTGATACTGGGACCCATCAGAGCGATCCTCCATTGGTCCCTCGTGGGGGGGTCCGGGCAATTGGTAGTCCAAAGAGGCTTTGCGGGTCATCGCCCTTGCCCTGAGTGAGCCCCAGTAGGAAGAGTGGGTGTGTCTAGAATACCACAGGAGTTCCTGATTCATAGACAGGATCACCGCCAAAAATGTCAGGCAGGTTGAGTCAAACCCATAATAAGATACACTGAAACACATTGGAAAGGGCGGTATTCACAAGGCACAAGGCTTGGACATTTGCCCATAGTCAGCATGGTTCTTGCTGTCATCATCGTCATTATGCCCGGTCACGTTGCCCGAGAGCGCGAAAACAACAGGGGCCCCACAGTGCCATTTCGGGGTTATCCGTTTAACGTTTCCTGTCTTTTTTCTAATTTATTAATTTTAAGCGCATCATAGTGGTTGCTCATATTGCAGATTGCAGGAGTTCTGCGGGTGGTTAATGCCTTGTCAGAGCCTCGACCTCGTGTGAACCGGCGGGTCTCCACTTAACAGCCACAAATCGCAGGCAGACAAACAGCCGATATCGTCGCAAAAAGAAGGCTAGAGAAGAGAAAGAGAGAAAACGAGTCATCGACATGAGCTGAAGATCTTCAATCTCGTAGAATAATGGACGCTGAATGGATCGACAGGTGTCTACTAAGGAATCCTTCGAGGTATGAATCAGTCGGACATCCCGTACTATACGAACTCGCCTACCCGGAGGACATCAATGCACATCGCAGATCAGGTGATCGCTGCCTAAGCCTTCTATTTCGACAAGTACTACTTTGGTTCCCCGACTCTGGCATTATTACTCATTTCTCCGTGTTTCATCTAGCATAAGAGTGAATCCCCATTTGCCTACTCAGCCACAGGTCCTCCCTCTTCCCTCCCCCCGGTTTACTCCTGGTAATTCATCCGTTTCAAGTTGAGTATTGTCTGGTGCTCACGACAGCTGAAATATACTATACAAAATTGGCATCATGGGGAATAATAGCCCCAGCATGCTTACTTGCTTGTCTCAGATGTCAGTTGGTTCCTAGTCGATAACGGGGTGGATCTATTTGGATGTTTTTATCGCGTCTTACGGCGAACCAACTCATTTCCATATATACTTAAGGCTATTTATGGATCTATCATATCACTGCTGATGCTGGACGACATAACCAATTATAGTAAAGTAAGATGTGTTCTCATGTCCTGGCAAAAGAAATAACTGTATTCGAGGATGCTAATAAAGTGGGTCGAGTAAGCTCTGGTGCATCTAGTATCAATCTCTACAACAATTCGAGTTTCATAAAATATGCTGAAATGTAGCTCCTGTGGCGCAATTGGTTAGCGCATGAGTCTTATAGGACACTCACTGACACGTGATGTACTATGATTGAGGACTTCTCAAGGTTGTCGGTTCGAGCCCGACCAGGAGCACTTTTTTTACCATGATTATGCCCTGGTCTGTATTATGCCGCTTAACCGACCGCCTTCATTATTTTGTCCATTTTTTGTCCAGCGAGATGATGGGGGCGAATCTTTTGAAGTATCAACGTCGGCAATCTGGCAGGAATGCAGATTGATACATGGTCATGGAAGAAATATTGAGACAGAATCGATCGACGTGGAAAACTAGTCTCAAACGCGGCCCCGAAAGAGTTCGACTAAAACCAGGGTTAGGGTTGCATCATGTGACTCTTATGCAGTATCTCCATTAGTAAGGATGCTTTAATGATTACGCATAAGCTCCCCCTATTCGTGACGTCTTCATGAAGATGTTTGTCCTGTTTGCACCGACTCCGTATCAGCATTTGTTCCTGATCAATGCGACGCCATCAACCTTGGACTACCCCGAGTTAGCCTTGCTGGCTCTGTCGCGTATGGCTGTGGATGCGACATTTTTACATTGACTCATTCCCCTTTTGTCGTCATAGTTCGTCTACTTTTTCCTGTTCGGTTCATGAACGGTTTATGCGAATGTTTCCTGTTCGAAGAATTGCAGCCTAGTTTAACCATTGCCAATGGCGGCGGCTGGCCCGGACAGGCGTGTCAACCTCGCGGTTGCCAAAATCATCCCTCCCATCCTGTTAGGCATCGTGATTTACGCCTCCTATGCTGTCACCAAGCAACTATGCAGTAAGTCATTTCGTCTCTATTCTTGCTTCGGAGTTATCCTGCGGACCGCTTTTTGGACTAATCACATGGAATCGAAAAGTTGATTATCTGATTGATCCTATCCCGCACCATTACATTCGAAGTCCCCGGGTCGGCGCGGGTGCCGCTATTATCGTCGTTTACTACGTATTGCTCATTCCGGTAGTCGTGACTTATTTGCGGCTCTTTTACAATGTCGCCTGGAACCCCGGCTTCCTTCCGCGGGGTGCGCCATCCATCGAAGATCAGGAGGATAATGGTTCCCGATCTACGAACCGACGTCATCGCAAACACCGGAGGAGAAGGAGCAGTCGGCCACGCGGGAGGACAACTGAGAAGACTGACAGGAATGACATGGACCCAGATGTCGAAGGAGGGTTGGATTATGCCGCTGGTGGGAAGGCGTACCCCCTGAACACGGGGGGCCTTGAGAGCTTCTACACCAAGGACGTGTTTGTCTGTCAGCCAGATGGGAGGCCGTCATATTGTTCTACATGTTGTCAGTTCAAGACCGACAGAGCGCATCACTGTCGCGAAGTGGACCGATGTGTCCGAAAGATGGACCACTTTTGTCCTTGGTATGCTCCTCCGTCTCTCTGCTACTTTAAACGGACACTGACAATTGACAGGGTTGGAGGTGTGGTCTCCGAAACATCGTTCAAATTCTTTATTCAATTCGTCTTTTACACCTTCATATTTTGTGCATTCGCTCTTATTGTCTGTGCAGTGTTTACTGCTGAGTTGAAAAGAGATGAAGGTCGAGCGAACCCTCACTGGGCAGTTGGTATCGGATTGTAAGTCCTCAATTTCCTATCGGGCTACGCGGTCATTTGTCTAATGTCGTACAGGAGCGGCTTGTTCGGTCTATTCACTTTTGGAATGACTATTAGCTCTCTTCAGCTTGCCATGTTGAATCTTTCCACGATTGAGAACCTCAACCGTCGATCTGCTGTTTGGACGTTGGCTATTCGTATACCGAATCATATTTTGCACAAGCTCAACACACAATGGGCTCCGACGTATCGTACTATTACGTACCCCTTGCAGCCCGTCCCATCAGGGCCACAGGCTGCTCCGCCTCCGGCAGACCCGATGACCGGAGAGCGTCATGTGTTCGCCATTCTTCAGACACTACCTGGGGAGAATCCGTTTGACCTGGGCAGTCCTCTCAGGAACCTTCAGCAAATACTGGGATACACCATCTTCGACTGGCTGCTCCCACTCAAGCACAGCCCTTGCGCGGATCATGGCAGCCTAGAAAGCGCTTTTGCCCTTGGACCCGTTGTGACTCGTCTAAAGAAGGAGGCCGGTCTCGAAGCATCTGCTGAGGAAGAAGGTTCCGAATCAGGCAACAGGCGATCAAGGCATCACCGAAAACGAGGGAAAAGCCGACGACGTCATTCTAATAATTGAGCATCCGACATTCTATCTTCAGTTTGCAAGTAACCGTTTGTATGGTTTCGTTTGGTTTACAAGCGCGCACAAAAGGCCTATTGGCATTGAGTGGAGTACAAGGAGTCATGTTTTATCTTTTGGTTATACCTCTCAGTACCAGATTACTTCTTTGCATATTCATTACCTTATCGAGCTTTAATTTCAAGTTTTGGATTGGTCTTCAGGATACAAATGTTCATATGTATTTCCATCAACAGAAGCAAAACACGACCAAACCAAGTCCCATCATAGGAGAGTAACGCAACACTCGCACCGTTGATGAGAACACAGCGAGCACCTCTCTGGACACAAGTGAGGGTTATTCATTCCCTGGCAAGTGCAGCAAACCCACCACCCGGCCAGCGACGGCCGTGCCATATTGACGGGGTAATCATGTTCGTCGAGTGCGCCACATCGCTGGTGCTTATGATTGGACTGTAGCGTTGCCGCTCGTCTAGAGGTGACGGCGTTTCGTTGGATATTGCGTCTTCGTTGAGGTTGAGGGTGTTGAAGAGGGGTATGATGTGGAGGCGGGATTGATGTAGAAATCGTTGGCATTGTGTATTTGATTCGGAATCGATTTTATTTGCTTGTCACTGTTATGAGCCTCAAGTCTCGGCTAGATTGGTATCTATCTTTGACTTGGCTTTGGAGGAGTAGATGTGGAGTGATTTAATCTATAATCCTTCATCTACATTACTTCTTCATTCATATATATACCGTGCCTGCACATCTCACACTGGGACATACCATAATAATTTCAACCTAAAAGGGTGGTCAGTAATTCAATTAGGCAGAGAGCATTTGCTGTCATATATTCTCTTTTTTCTTTTTCCATCTTGTTCTATTCCTTGATTTCCCTTTTACTCGCCTTTTCCATATTGTTTGTCTCGATGCATACATAGACAACAACCATAGTAATACAACAAAATTAAATCTGCAGGTCATCGGTCAACCAGAATGATTCCATATAGTTATACCTGGTCGATGGAATGTATTGTATGGTTGCCTGGGTTTTATCCCATTAGGTAGCCAATTTCCTGGACCTTTGCATCGTCACGGGGAATACTATTTTTTGTTGCTGCCCCCGTGTACAGCATATCATACATACATGCACATAGAATTTAGGCAAAAAGAGCAGGGATATTATGCATGTCTATAAGTATGCAGGAATGGGTGCATCAGTTATTCCATTTCTCATGCATATACCCCGACAGATCCAGCGTATCGGAAAATAATCTGCCATGATTTGCTTTTGGCGAAGAAGGGGGGTGTTTGATGGCTTCCGACTGTGGGCTTGCATTGGATTTGGGTTTGAATTCGGAGCTTGATGGTATAGAATGCGGCCGGATCTGAAGGCGAAGGCGAGGGCAAGAGTCAGGGCGACGGACGATGAGCCCGGTGTGTCCGTATTTGGATCGTGAGACAGAAAGGGAAACGGAAAAGAGCGACTGAGCCGTGGGTCTAACCCACAATCCATGTGGTTGTGATTCCTATAGGGCAATATGTATTCTGCATCGCTGTACGGAATAGCTGTCGAGATATAGTGCTGACATGCGCACTGATACCGGAAGCAATATCCATGATTTTCGTGCCCCTCCTTTTCAGACAAGACTATCCATCTATATGAAGCAGTAGCAAGTGCCCCTCATACTCATGATCTCCGATACTCGCTTCTAGGATTGGCCGTCTACTAGTGTCTGGCGGAATACTAGGTCCGTATGCTAACCGATTCGCAACATAGAAACCGTGCTCCGGGCGGACGGAGGGAAACAAATGCATCCAGAATGCCCAAAGCACAGACACCTTTTTCTTCTGATTAATTGCTCCGGTGAAGGAGGAAGAACAATAACAGATGCGGATAAAGTCATAGCAAAGACTTGCTCCGCGTACTCCGTCAAGCACGGAGTTGTCTCGGTGCTTTGGGCACAAGTACAACACCGCGGGACGTGTCAACCTTCCGAGCCGGCCGTTTCAACGACTTCTCTAAGACACCAAAGGAAAACCTATAGGATCATTTAGCATCAATCCCGGCAATCCCGAAAGTTGAGGGGATGGTGCCCGATTGCCACGTCTTGAAGAATGAGTGGTTCGTCCGTTGGCATGTAAGCGATTGTTAGAGACAGCTTTGTAGAGTTTGCAGTGGGGTGATTGATGTGCAGGAAACGGCTATGCTGCATATCTGCAAATTTGGTTAAACTTCTTTTCAATCTCTCCGATAGGCGTACAATGCACTTCTCCCGTATGTGCTCTTCGGTTTGGGAACACATCAAGTCAGCCACCCCACCAAACCGGAATGCTTGTACCTCCAGAGGGCCTCCTTTTGGCCGTGATATTACCCAGTGATGTCATTGTTATTCTTTGTCCTTCACAATTATGACTCTATCGGCAGTTTTATAGACGAGATCGCATACAAAGAGTACTACGATCGTGTATTTGTACCCTTTTGGGAGTGGAGCAGGCGGAAGGCTCCCGGGTACGGTACACCAGAGAAAGAGTGCCTGCGATTCAAGAGTCTCCCAGTGTCCTCACGTTGCAATGTTCCGAAATACTACAGAAAAAGCATTGTAGAGTAGGAATCGAAGAATAGTTGGAGTAACTGGACAGGGGCAGTGGGGACCGCCTCGAGACCCGGGCTGAAGGTGCCTTTTCCGGGACGTTTTGCATGGTGGGATCGAAATGCTTTGAAACCACCGTTTACTGACTTGCATTACTATTTGTTGTTGCATGTTTGTATGAAGAAACATGCCGATAGAGTTGCGGAAGATGCAGTATGCGATCCGTGGATGGGGAGAGAACGGATTCCAGCCGGGCGACACCGGCGGTCCGTGAATTGTTGTTGTTTGGTATATAATTTGCTATAGCAAAGCGAGTCTTGTTTGTCTCGGGATATTCTTACCTCAAACGCTGAAAGCGAAAGTCCGGAAGCAGTTGAGGCTTCTGAGGTTTCGAAGACGCAAAGAAGAGGAACAATTCGAGAAGGAAAAAGAAAAAAAAGAAAGCAGTGGAAATCCCCCGCGTTGCGTCACTGCGTGTACATCTATTAATCATCGTTACCATCTAACTACAAATCTTGTACAATTCTTACAGAAAGCAAGAGAAAGAAGGCTGGTTGTTTTAATTTCTTGACTTTCTCATCAGCCTTAGTCCTTGTGCCGAGAGTTGAGCCTCTTTCTCCCCCCCCCGGAACTCTCTTGACGTAACCTCATCTTGACCAGCCATTGCCCGACAGTTACATCCCATTATATTTGTGCCCTGCACATCATCTTTTTCTTTTTCTCCTGTTTTATATCTGTACTCTTTGAATTATTTGCCTCACTTTTTCGGGCTGTTGCTTGCCCAGTGCCATATATAATTGTTGTCAAACCCATCGCATTTAGTGCCACGACGTCAACGTTTTTGATTGACTTGAACTACTTCTACAACATCCCAGTACTGCAGTCTGCAGTGCTCGAGTAACCAAATCCATTCCAACACGTGCGGCTGCGGCAGTTCCTTGCGAAAAAAAAAAAAAAAAACAAGGATCCATCATGGGTTCGTCCCCGCGTCCTCGGGCCATGTCGCCCCCCGACAAGCGTGTGATCGATCCAATGCGGGCGTCCACTGGCACAATGCAGCTCAGCACATCCTACAACGAGTCCTACGATCCTTCTATCAGTCGTCATGGACGCAATACCAGCCACTCTACTGCAGATATTCTCTACTCAAATTCATATGATCCTCAATTAAGCCGGTCCCGACTCGAACCCGTCTCCTCCACCTATCGAAGCCCAAACCAGTCATCTACCAAATTGCGGACCGAATATCCCATTCGTCCTCGCCAGCGGAGCAGCACCTCTGCTGCGGATGGTCGTCACCCTCCGTTGAGAGTCACCGTGTCCCCGAACGTACCGAACAGAGCCTCTCCTATCGTCACACCGGGGTATGGTCGTTCCTCCAGCCCTTGGACGGCAGATCATGGGTATCTGGTTCCAGCGTCGCCCCGTCATTCACATCATCGCTTATACTATACAAATGATGCTAGCCGGCTGGCTCGGCCGCGAAGGAAACATGGGGAATACCATACCGAGCGCAGTAGTCGACCAAGATACCCGACTGTGGAAAGCCTTCGCCAAGGGGACTTTGGCGACTGGGGCTCTTACTCCTATACAACCCAAGAACAGATGGAAAAAGACCGGATGGATCGTCTGGACCGTGGCCGTGGGGCCTACCGCCACAGCCGCCCTCTAAGCTTGACTGGGGTGGAAGGTCACTATGTCCCGTCAGGGTTGAAGAACGAAACTCGGGCTCACGGCCCTCCTCCGTCGCAGAGAGGGTTCGATAAGCTGGAAGGGCGGACCTGGCGCTCAACTTACGATGGCGATCGTGAGTTGACCGGACGATCGTCCTACAGGGCTCCAATAGCCTTAGACCAGGACTGGGACGATGACTACTATTCCTCTTACCGAGATGGTCACTATGATGATGGTCATCATGAAGGCCATCGCCACCGCCGTCGACGCCATCGTCACCGTCACGATAGCCGCGACAATAGCTATCGATCATCGCGGGGCCACCGTCGCACCGACTCTGCTGGTGGATCGGTGGCAGGAACTGGGGCCGGCCTAGGTACGGCTGTCTTGGCCAGTGGTTACGAAAGTGACTGGGCTGACTACCCTTACGGATATGACTACACTAGGCATCATAGTCGATCTGGGCGGCCATCTAGACGGCACGAGAACGACGCGGATCCTTATACTTCTGAAGATGACCTCCGTGCATACCAGCGTGAGCCATCTGCTCGTCGTGGATCACCGTCGGATAATGGCTCTCAACCCTTGGCTATCGAAGCACCGCGCTCGCGCAAGACTTCAGGCTCGCAGACACATGTGCCAGACGTCCGCCACTCCAGCCGACACGTCTCGAGCAGCAGCCAGGAAGACACCAAGAAGCCTATGGAGTCTGAGCCACAGATCAAAGGCATCTTGAAGCCCCCGCGGGAGAAATTCCCGGAAGACCCGAACCCGGTGCGGCCGGGTGTGGCACCCCTGAAAGAAGAAGCCCACAAGAAGGGGATTCCCCTGGACGCACGTTGGACCAAAGTTGACCGCCGCCTAGTCAACCCGGAGGCCCTGGAGGGAAAGGAGCGGTTCTCGATCACGGACGAACAGCCCGACTGTGTGTTTGTGTTGCGGGTGTTGACGAAGGAGGAAATCCAAGCGTATGCCATCAGGACGCATGAAATTCGATGTACGAGAAGCCATACCCCTGTTCCTAATACGAGGCACGAGGCTAACCAGATTGAACAGGTGAGCGAGCTCGGAAATACCGAGAATACCGCGAAGAACGACGGCGTAAGAAGGAGGAGCGTCGACGGTCGGGGGAGGAAGTGAGCGCGGATAGTGAGAATAGCGAGGATAGCGAGAATAGTGACGATAGCGACGATGAGGACAAGGACAAGGAACAGCATGCGCTGCCATCGAGCCAGCAGAGCCAGGGTGATACATGATGTTTGACAGTAGCAGCAGCAGCAGCAAAAAAAAAAAAAAGCTCACCTGGACCAAGACCAAAATGAACCAATTATGAATTCATGACTATGATTGATTGCCACACTTCTATCATCTGCATCCAACAAAGAAAGCGTAGCACAATCCCTCCAAGAGAGACGATTGATAGGAGTCAGCGTGTACCACCCAATGCAAATCGGCCCATGTCGCACATGTAATTGTTCAGGAGAATACTAAGTTGAAGGTGACCTATAGCGGTCATAGAAGAAGTGCGTTGAATTAACAAGTCAGCGTATTGCCCCATGCGGCGCAGAAGATAATACTGGAAGATAGACATGATACATGATCAGTCACTGTCACATGTTGATCGTGCAACACTCCAGACTTCTCCGTATGGAGTATATTCCTTGAGGTAGCACGGGTACGACAGTATAATAATAGCACACGGTAATCAAAGCAATATCAGCTCTTACTATGCGGTATTTATTTTACATTATTATTACTCTCTGCTTATTGTTTTTTACTTTTTATGCTGTATCAGTGAGTAATCGATTTCAATTTCAAATCTGACATGGCAAACATACTTGCGGCATAGCACGGGGTAGAGTACAGATAGTAGGCGAACTGGCTGCCTATGCGCGATGAATAATGTTTGCTGGGCCTAGAGCGTTAGCCAACGGTTTTCTTTCCTATCCTATCCTAGTTAGTCTTAGTTGGAGTATGGAGAGTGCATGAAGGCTAAGAGAAACATATGCTCCGTACGGGATACTCCGTACATAAGTGCCCTCTAGACTACAGTAGACTCGGCTATGCACGCTTGCTCGTGCGGATGCTCCAAAGTACATACAGATAGCTAAGCTAGTTGCATAGCGGACGGCTTATTCCGTAGTTAGTTTGTTTACTACCTACTTCCTCTGTACAGAGTAGGATACAAGTGCAGTGCCAACGGTCTATCTTCGGCAACAACAGACTCCTCTCTACCTTTACTCCGAGTGCTTGTTCTGTGGAGCTCGGGTTCGGATGGTGGGGCCGGTTTAAGTTTGGGCTCAGATCACATGTTCTCCATACGGTGCTTTTACAGGTACGTACGAACAAGTTTGTAAAAGCAAGAGTGCGGGTGGATGGAGTATCGGAGTATTAATGCACCCTGCCGTTGGGATTGAACCGAGGAAGTATATACGCAAGAAGTACTTGATGCAATCTGTACAATACTAAGTAGCGTCCATTTGACACATTGACAGAATGATGGAGCACTAGTCCTATCTCGATAGGGTTGATCCGCCCAGGGGCAGGGCAAGCCATTCGGCCCCGGCTCCGAAACGCCAGTGACCCTGCATCGATCACAATACCCGGACGCTATGGTGCAAGCGGCGCAGTCACTGCTTGTTGATTACGACGATACTATTAGTTATTCAACGGCTTTACAGAGTAGGTATGGCGTACTGTTCACTAATTAATACAGATAGCTGCTGGAGGACAGTAGTCCGCGTGCCTACAGAGTACAGTATTCATTACACCCTACGGAAGATAACACGCAACGGAATTCTCCGGAATTTTCCAGTTTGCTTCAAAGTTTGCCAAAGAGTGACTTGTGGCTGGATGGGTATTTCTGGTTTCTATCTCCGCCCCACCACACCGGCCGTGCATCGGGCACAGCGAAAAAGTGGAGTTTCAACCATCCAACGGGCAATAGTGGTGAATCGACTCACTCAGACTAGTACAGAAGTGCTGCGATTCGATAGGATGGTTTTTCGTAGCAAACATGATGAATAGTTGCCATCCTGGGATCATGAGGGTTACGCAGCTGACACAAACTTTTGAAGAGGGGGATAAACACTTTTAACTTGTGCCAGTATTGTCGTATTAATACGGTATTGACACACCCGTTAGTGGTTTCAAGTTTATTTAGACGAGGAGAAAAGAGCCTTCCCCGCATTGATTGGTCCAGACCGCAATGACCGTCTCTCATTGGACCAGAGCTGGACTTGGCACTGGTGCAGCTGAGCCGAGCTGACCATGGCAAACATCCGAGTACTGTATCGTATTGTAATATCGCCCGGACCAAGGTTGGCAAAGGACCGCGCCGATCTCCGGATACCGCACAGGCAGTGGAGCTGTCAGAGTACATATAGGTACTCGAGCATGTACAGATACTCTGACCAGTATGGAGTCCACTACGGGAGTAGAAGTACCTGGACATACACACTAGAAAAGTATCTCTTCTGTCAAGATATCAGCCAATTTCAAGTATGGTAGCCAATCTTATGCATTCCTTCCCTCCGCTAAAGAGATTACAATCTTCATGGGCTTCCTTCCAGTCAACCCTTAGACAAGAAGCTGTTTCTTTGTCCTCGATGTGCCTCCACTCTTCGGTTAACGGTCCGGACAGTGGGAAAAAAGTCTTGTATATTCGACCAGTCTGATTGCGCGGTGTCGCATCTCTTCCACGCACTTGTTGTTTATGCACATCATACTGTACACTGTTCCCCCAGCTTCTCTCTTCTTTACTTACCCTCTTAAATAAACAAATAAAATATTACAAAAATATCAAGAAAAAAAAATAAAATAAATAAAAAAAATATCCTGTCACAATTTTGTGATTTTCTGCATCCATCCTGGTCGAGATTACACCACTTGCCGCTAGTTGCAAGTTCAATCTCTTTATTCTCTCCCTCTCCACTACTGTTCAATTGCTATCGATTCTTTCTTTCTCTCTCTCTCTCTCTCTCTCTCTCTCTCTCTCTCTCTCTTTCTTCTGTTCTTACCTTCGTTCCATTATCTTTCCTCTCTTTTCATTTCTCCTTTCCAGGATCCTCCCTGATCCCCATCCTTCCCACTCGTTCACATCCCAGAATGAGTGCAGCCGATTCCTAAATATCAAACATCCTGGACCCTCCAGCAGCACTCGCAGCCGTTTTATTTTTTTTCTCCGATTTCCAGTCCCCTTGCGTTGGACTAAGCTTCTCTTTGAATTCTAACGACATTTAATACGCAACGGTCAGTCATGACTAGCATGGTCCACGCTGACCTCGGGCCCTCTTCCTCGGTGGTGAAATACAAGGACGACCCAATTGAAGACCCTGTAAGTCTCTTTTTGTTCTTTCTTTCTTAGTCCCGTCTCAGCATCCGAATCCCAGTCTCCTACCCCAGTCGACGGGGTTACGGACAGGATGTTTATTATGTTATCTTTGTCTTCCTGACTCGTACTCGCTTTTGTATGCATCAACATGTATGGTCCCGAGGCGTGTTTGATACCGATTCCCGCGTGTAGGCTGGACTCAGCGTTTACTGTTCATGGCACATTCCTTTCATCATTCTATCATAATGGCAGGTCATTAACGAATGATAGCTTCGATCTGGACATCCTCAACTCCACCACCCTCGTTCAACTCTTCTCCAGCACCGTCCCAGCTCTCCTCATCAACCGCCTACAACTATTCCTCCTACTACCTACGCCTCGCATTCGTTGTCCAACGGCCTTACCCATTCGCCCTACGGACCGCATCCCCAGGAATCCTCGTACTACGCGTCGCATCCCGCTTACACCGCGGCTAGCGCCTCCAGCCAGTATTCTTCTAGTGGTTAGTGGGCTATCTTTTCTTTGTTGGCCACGGTTATTCCCCCAAGCACCTCGGTGTGATTGAGATCTCCTTTGTTGGCCAGTCAAGCTGACAGCCCCAGGACCTCCGGAGATTATGGCGGCCACCGCGCAGATGCAGAGGCCCTACCCTCCTATCTACCACACACCTCAATCGAGCTCGCCAGCATCGGTAGCCTCTCAACCACACGATCAACGAACTATCTACGCCCAGTCGCCCCAAATGGCTCACCAAGTATATGGATACCAACCCTATCCGGCGTTGAACACCGTCCAGCCGTCACCATACACGGCGCATCCATCGCCTCAGTCCCATCCTCTTACAACTCAGTCGTTGATGATGCCGCCCCATCAAGCACCCTCTACGCAGATGCCTCACCAACCGTCGACGGCCGCTCCTATCAGCCCGAGTTCGGCAGCACCGCCGCAGCAGCATACGCCACCCCAGAGGACTGTCTTGAATGGTCCCCATCCGGCAACCACAGCTCCCACAGTTAACACTGCTGTGAGTACTGCGGCTCCCCCGGCTCCAATGTCTCATACGAGCCCTACCGTGGGGACGAGCTCCAGCGCCGCACCCGGTCCCATCCCGGCAACCACGCCCCTAGTTGTGCGACAAGATGCCAACGGGGTGCAGTGGATCGCCTTTGAATATTCTCGCGATCGCGTCAAAATGGAGTACACCATCCGATGCGACGTGGAATCTGTTAATGTGGACAGCCTCAGTGCGGGGTTCAAGTCGGAGAACTGCGTCTATCCACGGGCGTGCTGCAGCAAGGACCAATACCAGGGCAACCGGTTGGTATACGAAACCGAGTGCAATGCCGTGGGATGGGCACTGGCCCAGCTCAACCCAAGCTTACGAGGCAAACGTGGCCTGATCCAACGTGCCGTCGACAGTTGGCGAAATAGCAACCAAGATCCGCGACTGCGCAGCCGGCGAGTGCGAAGGCAGGCCAAGATCACTCGACGGCAGACCGTTGCTCCTCAAACACCTGTCCACATGGCTGCGGGAACTCCTCTCACCCCCAACTTGCCTGGCGTGGGCATGTCGCCGCCTAGCGCCGCACGACCGGGGTATGGTGGTTTGGCCATGGGCCCCCCACAGTTGCACCATCATCATCATGCTCGACCTGATGGTAGTCCACACGAGGAAGTCAGCGGTATGTTCCATCGCATATAATATTGCTGCCCCTCCCTTTGTACGGGGAGAGACCTTATAATTCTCCTGTAAACCTTTTTTTTTTCTTTTTACTTTTTTTGTATAATGCCTTGCCCTTGCCCTGATGGGGTTGTGAATCTGCCTTGCCTTTTTGCACCTTTTGAAGACGTACTTGATGTATTTTTATGCGGTTTGTGGATGGCTATCGTTCTTTTTTTCTCCTTCGTTGTGTTGATATTGACTTCATACCCTTGATTGTGTTGGGAATTCCCCATGTTCGCGATCCTTTGCTGTTGGCGTTGAAAACCGTTCCTTCTCGTTGTCTTACAGCGTAGGCTAATTGTTATATACCATCCTTTCTATACATAATAGGCACCTCTGAGTTTTCGAACGCTTCTCATCGTCCATCTGTCACCGAAGCCCCCGGGCTATCTACAGCAGCAACAGAACTCCGACCAGCGCAGGTCTTCCACGGCTACCCAACCTACCCATCACCAGCCTCCAGCGCCCGAGCAGGGCCCTCGATGCCTCCCCTCCTACGAGAAGGCGGAATGAACGCCATAGGCCGAACCCCGACCGTCGCAACCAGCACCGCCACACCAGCAGCCCGACCGGACGAAGTCGACGAGGGCGAGGAGTATCAGCCAAACAAAGAAGAGCTCTTCGGAACTCAGCCTGCCGGCAAACCGCGCAAGTTCATCCTCGTTCCCGACCCGCAGCGTGGAGAAAGTCGAGTGCGCGTTAAGGTCAACCTCGACCAGGCCAAAATGGACGAGTTGCCCGACTCATACCGGATGACGCACTCGGTTTACCCTCGGTCATACTTCCCCGTGCATTTGAAGAACCCGCCTGGTCTGACTGTGCCGGGGAAGCGGTATTTCAGAGATGATGCGGCAGAGGCAGAGGCGGATGATGAGGACGCGACCATTGGGCGGGTTACGGTACCTGCACCGTCGTTGGATGGAGAGAGCGAGGTGGTTGTGCCGCGTATGTCGAAGCGACGGCACCGGAAGGACGCCATATTGAATGATTTGGGATATCGGATGACGTGGTGCCAGAGTCGGACTTTTGTGGGACGAATGGTATTTCTGCAGAAGTCATGTGCGTTTTCTATCCCTGACATACTTCTGCATTGTTCCTGACAGGTGACTGACATGTGGCAGTGGATATGTACCGCAATAAAACGCGAAGCGCCATGCTAGGCGCCGGGCAGGATCCGGCGTCGATTCCCGAGCATTTGGAGACGCGGCCTGGTAAGCGACGTTTCCTCGAGCGAAGGCAGCGGAAGACGATTTCTGTTTCGGGAATGAATGCTACCCGACGCAGTGCGGAAGAGGTCGAGGCTTAACGGCACCTGCATTTGAATATCTGCATTTGGAATGACTTACCCGACGATATGATATGTTACGTACGCACGACCATTATGCTTGATGAGTGACGGATCTACGATGTCTAAAAAATTGTGTTAAAAGGCATGGGACGTGCGGGATTAGTATGGGAGGCGCCGTTCATGATTGATTTTAATTTTTTTTTTGGTCATGCTTATGTTTTTATGAGCAGTATGATGATGATAATGAGCCTGATGGATAATGATAATGCCATTTTCGTTCTATCTCTTTACGTACGACTGTTACCATGTACTTGTACTCTGTTGGATCTTGTCCAGGTGTAAGGCTAAAAATAGTTGCCCCACCGATTTGCAGGGTCTGCGTACGTAGTAGGCTTCCTGAAAAGGAAAGACGAGGTTTCACTGTGGAGTACAGCACAGTGTTCTGTAGACTGCTATTTCATATGAGAGTGTAGATTGAATATCGGGATGCTGTAGAGAGGAAAATGAACAAGTCAGAAATCATCGAATTTAACTGGCAGCATACACACGACAAATACTAATAGAGTGTATCTTGTTCCAAGATAAGCAATAATGTATGCATGCTGTTGTCGGGGCCACCAGCCGCCATTCCACATCGAGACAGCCAAACACACCGACCGCATGCGGAGATCTTTTATTCTTTGGTCTTTTTTGTCTTTCGCTGGTTGATTTTTCTCTTTTCTCTTCACTGTTTCTGAATTCTTTATCTCTCTCTTGCTGCTTTTTTTTTTTTTTTTAATTCGTTTCTTCGCCCCTTTTCTTTTTGCTGCTTTTCGCTATTTTCTCTTTATTGGGGTTGTCGCATACAATTACGTCGGTCTATATACTCACGGCTGGACTATACCCTGTTATACCTCTGCCCTGGTTCTATTTTTTTCTATTGTTTCTGAAACTGAGTTGACCCTCAATTGGCTGAAAGACTAAGCACTTAAAATATCTGTCTCCGGCGCGGCTGGCACACTAGAACCGTGGTTCAGTTTCGATTCAGGGCCCATCCGGTTTCGAAAAACGTCTCAACCATCCTCTTTTCCTCTTTTTCTTTTTTTTTTTTTTGCGCTTATCCTTTTTTTCTTCTTCCCTTCTTGAATATATACCACAACTCTATATTTTTAACCACAACCATGCCCCGAACATTCAGCTTCAACAACGGCGACGACCGCGAAGGCCCCGGCTCCCCCATCTCCCCCGTCGGCACACCACCACCAAGCTACCAAGCAGACCCGCGAACACAAACAACAAGCTACCAAGCAGACCCGCGAACACAAACAACAGCCGCAACGCCCGGAATGGATAACATGGGCCCATCATCTGTTGGTGGCGGAATAGGCGGGATTGCATTAGGCGTTGCCAACGGCCATGGTCATAGCAATGACCTCGACGACGGCTACGTCGGGCCCCCGGAACGAGGATACAACACGCCCGGCGCGGACAACCCGTACATTCCTTCGCCGCCATTAGTACCCTCGCCGGGCGCCGGGATGAGCTCGGACTCGCTGCGGCCTAGGGATTCGTATGGCCAGGCGGCGGGACAGTCGTCGCAGAATTTGCTGTCTGCGCAGTCGACGCAACAACAACAAGGGGCGCAACAGCCGCGGCCGTATTTGGGTACTGCTGCTGGGGGGATCATGAGTGATGGGCCTTATCAGAGAAATTCGGCGTATAGTGGGGGTGATTATCCGTTGTTTGTGAACCCGGATGAGATTATTGATGATGGGGATGATGGGATTTTGCCGCCGGGGAGGAATCGCGGAATGGGCGGGGGTGCTGCGGCTGCTGCGGCTGGGGGTGCCGCTGCGGGGGGTTTTTTGGGGGGGTTGTTTAAGAGTAAGAAAGCTGCGGCTGATACTACGCAGTATGGGCCTGTTCCTGGCGCTGCGGGTGCAGGTGCAGGTGCAAGTGCAGCGGCGCTGGAAGCAGGGGAGAAGAAACATTGGTCGGCGGGGAGTAAGAAGCGAGGCTGGCTTGTTGGGTTGATACTGGGGTTTATTGTGGTTGGTGCGATTGTTGGCGGTGCTGTGGGAGGAATCCTGGGGCACTCGGGGAACACGACGCGCGAGAAGGACACGATTCATACAGCATCAGACGATTCAAAACAGAACGGTGACCTCGACAAGGATTCTCACGAGATCAAGGAACTCATGAACAACAAGGACCTGCATAAAGTCTTCCCGGGCGTGGACTATACACCCTGGGGCGTGCAGTATCCGTTGTGTCTGAAGTACCCGCCATCGCAGAACAACGTCACCCGCGACATGGCCGTGCTGTCACAGCTCACCAACACCGTGCGTTTGTATGGTACCGACTGCAACCAGACCGAAATGGTCCTGCACGCCATCGACCGCTTGGAACTCAAGGACATGCGCCTCTGGCTAGGCGTTTGGATCGAGTCCAACCAAACTACCACAGACCGCCAACTGAAACAACTCTACAAGATCCTCGACGACACCAAAGACACCTCAATCTTTAAGGGCGCCATTGTCGGTAACGAAGCTCTCTTCCGCGCAGGCTCCACGAAATCCCAAGCTCAGAAGAACCTAATCGGCTACATGAACGACGTTCGCGACGAGATTAAAAAGCGCAATCTCGACCTCCCCGTTGCAACCTCCGATTTGGGCGATAACTGGAACGAGGATCTCGCCAAGGAAGCAGATCTGGTTATGTCGAACGTACATCCGTTCTTCGCGGGTGTCACTGTTGAGGAAGCTGCCAGTTGGACGTATACTTTCTGGACAGGACATGATGCGTCCCTGACAAAGGGGACGGATAAGAAGCAGGTTATCTCGGAGGTTGGATGGCCTAGTGGCGGAGGAAATGATTGCGGAGATGGGAACAAGTGCAAGAGTGACACTGACGGGTCTGTGGCGAGTGTTGACAACATGAACAAGTTCATGGAGGACTGGGTTTGTCAGGCGTTGGAGAACGGGACGGATTATTTCTGGTATGTTCCCAAATACCCTTCCCTTTCTTTATAATATGCTAACGAGACCAGGTTCGAGGCATTCGATGAACCGTGGAAAGTCCAATTCAACACCGAAGACGAAAAATGGGAGGATAAATGGGGCTTGATGGATTCAGCGCGCAAGCTGAAACCCGGGCTCAAGATTCCGGATTGTGGAGGCAAGACGGCCTCATAAATACCACTTCTCGCGTAACGATATTATGATGTTTGTTCATGATGTACATACGATATATACAGACCTTGCAATGCAGATATAGTAGTATAGTATGCTGAGCTATTATAAGTAAACCCTCATTCCCCAGAATGCCTTTTCGTCGCCTTCATACACGGGCACTGTCTTTCCAACCTTTTCATCTAGGAATGCTTTCACGGGGTCGCTATCGCCCATTTCCTCCAATGGACCGCCGAACAGCGCCCTAGGTTTCTTTTCGAGAATCTCTTCGAGATGGCCTTTCTCCGCCCCAGGACAGAAAAGGAATGACCGCTCGGATACTTCCTCAAAACCAGCCGGGTGGTCGACAACTGTCAAGCCCAGGGATTCGAAGAGTGCTTTGTCGAGGGTGTTGAAGACGGGGTCTTGGGTGTATACATGCACATTTTCTAGTCGTAACATTAGACAGGTTTGAATTGGACCGAGAGGAATGAGACGTACGGAATAACTCTCTAATGCTAACAAGAGCAGCCAATTGAACGAGACTGACTTGTCGTCTGTCTACCCAACCGCCGCGGAGGAAGCCGCTGGGACTGCCGAGGCCGATGCAGATTATGTTCTCTATTATTCCCTCTGTAGATGTATCTGTAGGCGCATCTGCATTTGCATCTGCAGATGTCGATGCATGGAGAGAAATAATATTCCGTCTCACAACACCCCAACTCTCTGACGCCGTCCAGCGTTCATGATGCCGGTTGAATTGTTGCTGGAGGTCATCCAGCGTCAAGTTCGATGGTGCTTCTGCTGGTTTCAATTCTTCTTTCTCTGTTTCTGTGGTTTTTTCTTGGCCTGTGTTTCTGTAGGTCCGCCGTGCGCGGGTAGTGGTGGTGACGTGCGACCAGCCGGAGTCGTCGGTTATGGTTGTGCGTTTGTTTTGAGAGGGTCTTTGGTTTTTCTTGGGGCGGGTTGTATGGGGCATTTTATTTTATTTTGGGGTTTTTAGAATTTGGTGGGTGTACAGAGTCGTTTGGGGATGTGGTATGCGTGTTTGTTGGTGGTGTGGGGATTGATTTTTCCATCGACTACAGTACGGAATACAAATACAACCCTCGACACTCGTTGCAGATGAGCTTCAACTACAAATGAAGTACAAAATCAAAACAGAATACGGAGGACAGAAAATCAGTCAATTAAAAGTACCCATAGCCATCCAGCAGTGTGCAGTAGTACAGTCCCTCTTCAAAGCAAGCGCTGAACTCGGCGCTTCGACAGCAAATCACAACCGCCGAAAGTGTGACATCTCCTGCAGCACATGGGCGCTCTGCCCAGTGGTCTTTCACAACGATGCGCCCTCCATCACATCTCCTCACTGCAGTCCAGTTCTTTTAGAGATGCTCCGATCATTGAAAATGTCGCTCTCCCCGTGTGAGAGTCGCTGGTTTTCAACGTTAATACCAGCATCTTGAAGCACCACCATGGAATTCCAGCTTGTGCTTGTCTTTGCTCTTTTGTTCCTCGGGCTTGTCGACGCCCATACTGTGATTGTTTACCCTGGTTATCGAGGGAATAATCTCATCACCAACGGAACTATCGAGGAGGCAAATGGTCTCGGTGCCGCGTCGCAGAATGGGTCTATGATCTACCCATACGGCATGGAATGGATTTATCCATGTACGTCCTATACTCACCACATAACTACGTGTATGCTTTCTTCTAACACTCGACAGGCGGCGGAATGCCCACCTCGACCAACCGCACAAAATGGCCCATCCGCGGCGGCGCCATCTCCCTCCAACCGGGCTGGTTCCCCGGCCACTCCTCGGGCTTCATGTACATGAACATGGGCTTCGGCACTGTCCCAGCCAACATGAGCAACCCCATGATTAAGCCGTTTGCCTTTGAGGGACCCAGTAACCTGCCGTATCCGGGGACGATCTGTTTGCCGCAGGTGCCGTTGCCGGCGGGACATACGGTGAATGTTGGTGATAATGCGACGATTCAGGTGGTGTTAGCAGCGCAGCATGGGGCTGCTTTGTATAATGTATGTCTCTTTTTTGGCGACCTAATGTTAATGTGGTGGGTGCTGACGAAATAGTGTGTCGATATTACATTCGCAGAGCCGGAAGATGTCGCGGAAGTGACGCGAGACAATTGCTTTAATTCGAGCGATATCACATTCCAGGATATTTATCGGACGGCGCCGTTGAATAATGTATCTGGGTCGGGGGCAGGGCAGGTTGTGAGGGTGCGATGGGTGGAATTGGTGTCGTTGGTGGTGGCGGTGGTGGTTGGGTTGTGGTGATTCTATACCTGCTTTTATTTGCTTTGTTTTTCCTTTTTTTTCTTTGTTCATACCCCTATGATGTTTTCTTTTTTGATGCCTGCTTGGCGTAATGAATAATAAATCGGTTGATGGTGGTTGCCGGATGATCTGCAGACTTATAATCTGCATACCATTTTGGGAAGTATTGAAGCTATTCACATCACCGGAATTGACTTTATACCCCTTAGCAAAGTATATGATGAAAGAGTTAGACAGAGAAGAGTACCAGGGAAACTCCAGAGTAACATAGCACTAAGGATTCGATGATGATGATACCAAGACTCGAGGCATCTCTAGCCATTGAGCGACACTATTGAGGCGTGTCTGTCTGTTTGTATAGATTCAGGCTGAAGAGATGAACATCTCAGACATGCATGATGTTTTAGGACTGTAATTCTGTCTAGCTTCTACAATAACAAGCCCCTGTACAAAACCGCTATACTAGCCGGATTATATCTTTTGTGGTCATTATATCACACTCCAGTCATGACGCAAGTTCCAACTCAAACAACCTTTTTTTTTCCTTTTTTCTTCTTTTTCCTCATTTCTCTTCTCTCCTCCTTTTCCCTCTTTGCTTCATCTCATCTTTGCTATCTATTCTTATTCTACTCTAATAGTTAATTAATCCCTCCCTTTGCTTCTCCGTTCATTTGCTTGATCTCACTTTCTTGCTCTCCATTGCATCCTCCCTGGGCCAGCGACCGTCCCTGTACTCGGCAAGTCGGTGCCCACGTTCCCTCCTATCTTTCCTATTTTTCTTCCCTCGTTATATAGACTCATTTTTATTATACGGCTATTTTAATCATAATTTTTATTCTATTTAATTCATTTTTTACATGCCAATTTATCGACAAAGTCCTCATTTCAGCCGCATTCTTCTGCAGCATCCCACTTGCTCGAGGCAGCAGTTCCGAGGCCTGACCAGCCATGTTCCGTCGCAGGAGGAGCTCCTCGCAACATCAGGTACCATCCATATCCTTTATTGATTGATATCCTGTGCTAATTCAACAGCCCCTCGCAAGTCCATCGCAAACCGCTCATTCCGCCGCTTCCCATGCCTTCCTCAAATCGCAACCCTCCTCCAGTAGCCTCTCGTCCGCCGCAGCGGCCGCCGCTCTACGAAGCCTCACGCCAACTCCTCAACCCGTCGAAAATGTCCAGACAAAACGCATCCAGCGTCGGGCGTCTATTGCTTCCCAGCCCAATCTCCACGCCGGTCAGACACATACCCTCCGCCGTGCTAGCAGCTCTAGTTCCATGAGCAACCGTACTTTCCGTCGCGATCAGTCTCCCGGTCGTCCATCTACGAGTCAAAGTCATTTGGTGCGCAGGGACGCGCCGCCGTTGCCGTCGCTGCCTCCGGGATATACGTCGCCTAAGCCGTTGCCTTCCAGCCGGCGTTCGATGAGCGTGTCGCCTACCACGCGGACTATGTCTCCCCCGAGGCGGACGGGAAACCGTGGTATGAGCGTTGGTCCGGCAGTAATGCGGAGCCCTCCGAGGTCGAATGGTTTGGGTACTGTTCACGAGCTGGAGAGGTCTGCTAGCAGGAACTCGATCAACTTCTCTTACCCGATGAACTCGCGTCCCAATTCGCCGTCTCCCCCTCCGAGCCCAGAGTATCAGCATCAGGTGCCTACATCGTTAGCGGAGCAGTTGTCACCGTCGGGAAGCCCGGTTTTGAAGACGGCCAATAAACCTAGGATGAGAGCCGCAGCGGGCAAGAGACAGTCAACCGAAGCGCAACCAGCAGTCGGAACGGCAGTCGCAGCGGCGCAGGCGGCCATTGTACCTGGTGCAACCAGCACTCGGGAGCAAGCCCCCGCCCCATCGCGGCCCGTCATGATCAAACGACCGTCAACTGTCCCGGAGGATTACCAAGGCGAGGAACGTGCCGAAGCAGGGACAAGCAGCATCGATCGAGCCATTATCGGGGAGCAGAATCGCAGCCGAGGGCCAGTTACGCCAGAGCCTCAAATCGTCAAATCGCCTCCGACACCTCAACAGTTGAGTTCACCACCACCTTTCAACCAGATAGGGTCTCCAGGGTCGAGCCGTTCGGGTGAGCTGGAGAGGGAGCTTGTTAGGCAATCGCGGACACGGCAGCCGAGCGCCAGTCCAGGAAGGTCGGCTCGCTTCTCTACTCAGCTGTCAGTGGTTGGCGCGGGCGAGTTACACAATCCGCCTCCAAGATCCGTGTCTCCCGTCAAGTCTGCCATGAAACAGTCGTCGCAAGGGTCCATGTCTCCGGACCGAGTTGGGACCATCTTCCGACCAGGCCCTCCACCTAGCGAATTGTCGGATGGCACATCAGTAGGATCGGACGAGGGTTATCGGATCCGACGGAAGCCGGCCAAGGTTAGTTTCGACGACGAAGCAGAGATCGTAGGCATAGCGGCGAGCCCGCCTACCTCGCCTGAGGACATGTTTCCACCAGACTCCCCGCCTGGTTGGTCCAAATCTAAGACCGCGTTTTTCGGTTTGGGCAAGAAGAAGCCTACCGCGCTGGACAATTCAATTGGTAATGATGAATTCGACGAGGTTCTGAAGCCCCGACCGGCCCTCCCTTCGTTTGGCAGTGTACGGGCTACAAGGGATACTGGTGGTGAGCTTCCTCAACAGACTCACGATGAACCCAGTGACACCGAGTCCATTGCGTCGTCTAATTCTAATATGGTACCGGGCTGGTCCTTCTCAAACGATCACGCTCTCGGAGAAATCTTGGCAAACGCCCAGCCGCCGGAGAATGCTATGAACCTCACGGAGAAAATCGAGCATCCGCCATTGCCTGCCAAGACTTCCGAAAACGGAAATGTCGATGAGGCCAGCGAGTTTGTTCCAGACATACGCCCTGCGTGGGTGGATGGAATGCAGGCTGCAGAATTCGTTCCAAAGCCAAAACAACAGGCGTCTGTACCTGCTGCTCCAATTCCTACTACTGTCGCTGCCGTTAATACAAATTTGGCTCCTGCGATCACTGTTGAGCCATCGTCACCCGAGCTTGAAAAGGGACGGTCGAGTCTGGAAGGCTACGATGTCCCCGGAGGGTTTCCTCGGACGTCGTTGGAGTTCATCGATCCGAAAACGGCGACAGACGTGACGACTCCGGCAACAGCACCGACACCGCCGCCTGGCAAAAAGAAAGTCAAGAAAAAGTCTCACAGTCGCTCAGGCTCCGAGTCCTCTGTTGTTTTTGACGAGGCAGGATTACCGATTCCAACCGGCGAGAGACCTGACGACGATTCTGATGAAAGTGTTTACAGTGATGCAGCAGAGGACTTCGACGGAGACGGATTTGGATCTATTAATGCCATAGTGGACGGTCGAGCAGCTGAGGAAACAGAGCAGCCTATGACTGGGGCTTTGGACAAAACGAAGCCAGCAGGGGCTGAACTGCCCAGTGTGCCGGAGGAACCGCAGCTGATGATCGGTCGTGCGGTCTCTCCTCCGCATGATTCCCTTCCATGGGTTCCGGATTCCCCAGACACGGTCGACGAACCTCTTCCTTTCTCTTCGCCTTACCCGCCTTTCCCAATCAAGCGCAAGACTACGAGTAAACCGAGACCTGTATCGGGGGTAGTTAGAAGAACAAATACGACAGCCAACAAGGCCCAACGGCCTGTATCAGCGGTGGCTTTCGCTCCAGAGGTTGCTACGAATGGTGTCCCGCGACCAAGGGCCGCCCCAGAACGAAAGAGGCCAGTGTCAATGGGTCCAAGTCTCACCAATGGCAAGGGTACTGTCCACGAAATTAGCACCCAGAGGCCGATGACGGGCGCCAGCGACTCGTCTGGCGGCTTTCAGCGACCAGGGGCTGGCTCGCCCACTGGGAAGCATACCATGCGACGGACCATGCGGGCTCATTCTCAGGAGCCACCAAGGGTGCAGTTCTCGCCAAGCCCTGAGGAACCCCGGCCAATCTCGGCGGGATCAATGGTGACCAGGATGCCTACTACGCTACGCGGAACCGGGCCAAACAAGAGCGGGAAAACTTCGTTCTTCTCGACGGGCAAGTCGCCTAACAGAAAGAAGCTTTCGCGAGCTCCCGGGACGTTGTTCTCCTCGCCGTCCCGATTCGAGGACTCTGACGGTGATGACGACGAAGGTCCGCATAAGACCTTCCGCAGTCGGTTTGCGGATTCCAGTGATGAAGACGAACCTGGACAGAACACCATGCGCCCCGTAAGAGGTATTCCTCGTCGCCATGGTATACAGGATGGCGAATCGACGGAACTCGAGGACAGCTCAGATGAAGAGAATGGTCGTCCCGGGTCTTCGGCGACGGCGCCCGCACAGAACATCAGCTGCGCCGGACCAACCGAGGCGACCGCCATGGCCGCAGTAGCGCGATCTCGCGGTGTGAGTCGGGATGAGCTGGAAGACTTTCTCCACCAGCCAAGTCGCAAGCCGGGGATCCTCAGTCGACTAAATCTCCGCAAAGGGCGGAACCCCGAACCCAAGCATCGCAAAGTGGCCTCGGAACCAGTGACTGAGAATTCAGCGGTAAATCATCTACGCGGAGGTAACGTGACGACCACAGTGACGGCCAATAACAGCGACGCGCAGCCAACGGACATCAGAGGACAGCAGCGGGGATCTCGTCTTCTAGACGGATGGCCGCTGCGGCACGACCGGAAGGGTGTTTCCGAGGCTGACGGCGATGCCGGGGCTGATGCAATTACGACCGCTAGTGGTGCGGTGGCATCGCCGGAGAAACCACCCCAGGTGAATGGTAACGAGAGCGGGAACAGAGATAGTCCGGGGCTTGAACCGAGCGAAAACATGGGACCCGGGGATCAGGTGGCTGGCGAGGGAAGCCATTTCAAGCGCCAGAACACGCTCGCACGGGACGTGGTGATCGCAGGGTCGGGGCGTAAGAAGCGATTCCCGAAGCTGCGTAAGGCGTTTGGGTTGCGCAATTGATAATTATTGTCTTTTGGTATATTTCTTTTCTTGATATTACAATATTTTCTTTTTTCTTTGGATTAATGGGTGTTTGAGGTTTACTATTATTACTTCTTGTTTATTCTTACTGTACTGTACTAATGTATAAGCGGAAGAGGACACGGGGCGAAAGCGTTTTTTAAGGTTCACGATATACGGGCAAATGAGGGAATCGGATGCGCGGGTTGAGATACCAGTTTTGTTTATTTTGATAATCACTCACTCGATTTACTACTTTAAGATCAACCCAATAATCGGACTATTCACAGCTAGTAGAGATGATAACCTCGGTTGATATCAGCCAGCCACCCATCACCGCCCAGCCACACAATACGTACATAGTACGATACGGTACGGTACAGAATGATACGGTCTAGAAGTGATTAGCATGAGACATACAGTAGCAGTGCAGGGAGCGGCGATTGGCCGGAGCGGTGGCAAACTGGTGGCCATCCCTCTATGTGCTAGCAATTGAACACCTGTCCTGTGCAATTGACCTGTACACTGCAAGTACACACTGCAATAGTCACCAGAAATTATTGCATTTGGAAATAATACTTGTCAAATGTTGGGATAAAGTGGTTCTCCAGTTTCCAGCGGAAGAGTACCAGCGGAAACACATATACAGCATCTTGGGTCGATCTGGTCCGATCCGAATGGCCCGTGGGTTGCCATGGGGATTTCCATGGATGCTGCTCGGCTGTTGATCGGCGGCTGGCCAGCCATCTTTACTTCCATGTGAATACGTTACTTGTACAATACAATTACTGTACAAGTACCTGTGGAGAGCTGTGCAGCTCAGCTGTAGCTGAACGTATGGAGCTGCCATTCACCGTAAGTACGAAGTATACAGAGTATACTCTGTACAGAGTACGTACATAGTACTCGGTATCATACTGAAACTGACTCAAAAGAACGAGGCTGGACTCCTAAATTGGTAAAGTCGTAAACAAACACGTAAACACCAAACGGGTATTTCAGCAGCCTCAATTCTCGTCTTCATCTCTTTCTTCTTCATTCTCTATCATCTCACATTCCTCCAATCTCCAAATCTCAAATCTTACATTCTTCGGATCTTTTAAGATCTCTTTTTTCTATCTCGTTTCAAAACAGATAGTCTTTTCTCGCCTTTCGAGTTCGTAACGTGCTCCGAAAGGCCTTTGAGAAAAGACGCCCGCAGAGTCGCCAATCTGGACTTTGACGCCCGCGTTCCCATCCCCTTCAGTGTCTTCCCGTCGTCGTACCGGAGTGACGCTGCAAATCATCACCAGCCAGCTCCTGTTCCTGTAAGCGAGCCGGAGCCTGTTGCTTATCCCGTTGAGCATCATCATCACCACGACGACAGCCACTCGCTCGTCGACCGGGAAGATACTCGAACGGCCGCTCCTGCACTTCCGGATCCCGCTGTTTACGGCAAGGAAGAGATTCCGCAAGAGTTTGTGAATCACCAGTGAGTATTTCATTCCTATTTTCTGTATTTGCTTTGTTTTTATTGTTTCTGTATTTAGCTGTATTCAGCTGTATGGCGGACTGTGGCCAGCTGAAGTGATATGTTTGGTGAATTGGCTCGTTTTTTTCCTCCCCCCCCGTAAATCGGGCCAATTTTACGCCCGGTTTACGTGTCATAAGCTCGGACCAATCACAGTCGGTCAATCGGTTTGTTGTTTTGTTTATTTTGGTGGTCCACTTTATTTATATCTCCGTGTCCCGTCCTGAACATATATTAACCTCTTCCCTCCCCAAGGTACATCGAGGAACCTACTCCTGCTCATACTCCTGCTCTTGCTCACGCTCCTCACCACCCCGAGCCTGAACAACCTTTTGATAACCAACTTGACCTTGTCGAGTCTGAGTATCGTCGTCGGACCAGCCCTGCTGCCTCCGTCATCAGCTCCTCTTCCAACTCTTACCCTTCTCAAGAGTTGACCCCTACCTACTCTCAGCCTTACGAGTCTCACAGCGTCGTCTCTTCGTCGCCTTCCCGAGTCTCGTACACCCCCAGCCAATCTCCGGCTTCTTCTGCTCTTCAGGTTTACCAACCTCAAACCGCTATCCAAAACCACCCTACTTCCAAAATGGGTTACTACGACGACGACGGTAACTACCACTCCTTCCGCCGCGGTGTCGAGCGTGCTGCCGACCGCATCATGCATCCCTTCCATCATGACCATCATGACCATCACCACCACCACCACCACCACTCTCACTCTCATCCCAGCTCTCCAAGCCTAAGCCCAAGCCCCAGTCAAGAGTTGGTTGTTGCTGACGACCGTCGCCCAGCAGCCCCCGCCGCCGGTGGTGAGATCCGTGCCATTGAGCGCGGTGGCAGCAAGCCCGCTGGCGAGCATGTCCCCATCCCCTGCAACTACATCCGCCTTGGCGACATCCTGATCCTGCAGGGCCGTCCTTGCCAGGTCATCCGTATCTCGGTCTCCCCCCAGACTGGCCAGCACCGCTACCTGGGTGTTGACCTCTTCACCCGCAAGCTCCAGGAGGAGTCGAGCTTCATCGACAACCCTTCGCCCTCCGTCGTTGTCCAGACCATGCTTGGTCCCGTCTACAAGACCTACCGCATCCTGGACATCTACGATGACCAGACCATCGTCGCCATGACCGAGTCCGGTGATGTCCGCCAGGGTCTCCAGGTTGTTCCCCAGGGTGATCTCTTCAACCGCATCCGCAAGGCTTACGCCGAGGGCCGTGGCTCCGTCCGCGCTGTTGTCATCAACGACGCTGGCCGTGAGCTCGTCGTCGACTACAAGGTCATCCACGCTTCCCGTCTGTAAGCCTGTCGCCCATCCATGGGTCAGGTTAATATGATGAACGAGGTACGTTTAAGCTTCCCGTCCCGAACCGTTCCACATTCCTCGGATCTCATCCCTTGCTGACCGTTTCTTGTGTTACAGCATTTTCCTTTGTCGTTCCTTTTGTGATGGAAAATAATTTAAATCCCAGTTCATTGCCAATGACTGTTTACGATGCTTGTACTTTCGGATGAGGGATCATGCGTGATGAGATCGGCCTGCCTTTTGGAGAATTGTTACGTTAATATCTCTTGTATCAAACTTGGCCGTCTTTGTATCTAGCTACCTAATGATCATATTGTTTAGTCTCTACTTTTTCTTTTGGATTTGTAATGGAGTTGTTTGTTTACTCCACGTGTTTGTAAACATACACGGATGGGGACACGTACTCGTCCGCGCGGACTTGGTCTTTGCTTGGATTTAAAATATCTGTGTAGGGTAGTGGCGCGTGCATGAACAGTACGCTGGAGCCAGCCAATTCATACATGGCGATTTGATTTTCTCTGTAGCTGATCAAATGAATAACAAATCAATCGATCAATACCAAAATGAATACTGCACTGTATGTATATACTCGTCACGACCATGTCCGATCGACCTTCCGATCAAGGTCCCGTAGGTATATATACAACGAACCCAACCAAGTCTGATATACTTCTGATTCTTTCATTGTTGAAATATATAAATTACCACTTCAATAATCATGATTCATATTTGATCCCATGTACATAAGCAATATTACTAACACCAGCGACCGAACGACTAGACCAAACTAGTCACACCAAGCGAAAGCAAAGCATAGCAAGAACAATCACATTAATATTTGCAAGAACATAACCAAACTAACCAACCACCCAGCAGATATAAACCTGATAAACTCCCCAACGCAGCCATTTTTTGCAACCGAATGGGAAAAGAAAACAGACAATTGCATTGACTGGAGAAAAGCGAAGCAAACCAAATCTCAGACGCCAAAGTCCCGATAATGATATCCCAATATGAATGGGAAAAAAAGCAAAGAAAGCAGTCAGTTCCAAAGCGTAAGTGTACGGACGTAGTATACATATATCTCCCATGTGGGATGCAGTGGTAGCAAAACAGGGGTATCGTGTGTCGTGTATATCCAGCAAGAGAAAACCTCCCTTGGAATGCATCATATATAAGAAACGGACAGAGGACAAGCTTTTGAGAGGCGGATGTGTGTGAGGGGTAAGAGAAAGGATAGGTAAAAGGGCAGACTTGGATAGGTGAAGGTCACCTCTCTCCAAATCTGCCGTATTCCTGTTGCCATTTCATGAGATGACGCGTGAGTACATCCATCATCTCAACGCTGCTGAGTTCCTTGAACTCCTTCTCCTTAGATGGTTGAGATTCGCCGTCTGTTGTTGGTCCGGATTCCCCACCCTCACTGGCGGCGGTCGATGGTGGCATGCCGCTCTCTAAGTCTGCTGTACCTGCGGTGCCATTTGGCCGATCGCCGTTGCCCACCAGGCTGGAATTCTCCCCCGCAACTGCCATCTCGACCTGCATACGGGAGATAAATTCCAAGATCCCAGCCACACGACGCTTCATCTCGTTCATCGTTGTCCGCTGTGGATGCATATACCGTGGACGACTTGGTTTCCCCGACTCGCCACCATTAACATGCGGCCGCGGCGAGTCTGCACCATTATCATGTGATGCACCCCGCCGCGGGGAATTTGTTAAGCCAACGTCAAGTCCATTCCCGTTCATGTCTCGATCTCGCGTATATTGATTGCGTCCTACCCGACCTCCGCGACGCGCAGGTGGTCTCCCAGATTTGCGCGTGGAGGGGCGAGAAGGCGCTGGTTCTGGTGCTGTAGAAGGAGCTGGTGTGCCCGGACTGGGTTGTGAAGCTTCGGGTTCGTTGACCACGGCTTTCGTCGGAGAACCGACCTCTTGATCTGACTCTGCGGTTTCATTGCGTTAGTCTCTCTTCTACAATTGAATGTTCTTTTCGGATTGTGAAATTGTAACCCACCATCATTTTGATCCACCCGTCCTTTCCGACGATTGGCAGTATCTGGGCGTTCAGGCTCAGGCTCCTCTGGTTCCTTGGTTTCTTTTTCGCGCTGGTTCCGTGATGTCGATTTTTGCTTCTTGGCCCCATTGGTGGCAGCTTTTGCTTTCGACTCATCTTCTGATGCGGGCTGTGATATGGAATTGCTTTGTTTAGAAGCGGCGGTTGGAGACGGGGAGCTAGTACGTTGTCGTTTGGGCACTTGTTTAAAGCTAGACGTAGGGAAAGCATGTCAGCACTTGATACCACTAGCAAAACATCCAGCTCATTGCGCCAATTGTCAACTTACGCTTCGCTATCACTTCGACTTCTCTTGCCCCTGCGGGTTGCGGCCTCATCGGCTGTCGATTTGTTTTCTTCCTTGCTCTCCTCAATTGCACGTCGAAGTTGTTCCTCTTCATCGTATGCGGCATCGCGACTGTTCATCGTCGAGCGGCGTTTGGGGTTCGAGGCATCGTTCTGTCGAGACTTGGAGTCCTTCGACCGTCTGGAGCTATTGTCTCTAGAAGAGTCTCGAGAAGAGGGAGGCGGGGACGAGGGGCGCGCTACAGGAAGATACGAAGAGGAAAACTGTCTGCAAGATCGTAAGCGAGATGTCCGCATTTTTGCAAGTGATTATGAAAGTGCTGCGAAGAGTACTACGCGAAGTACTGAGCAACAGGAGTTGAGCTTCATGAAAAGAGCAGCAGAGGCGCCCAAGCGAGCCAATGTGCAGAAGAAAGGCCACCGGCCCTTCAGGACCAACAAAGAAAGCAAAGAAAGCCAGAAGAAGAGAATAAAACATTGAAAGACAGGTACTCACCCATTTGGTTCATTCCTAATTTGGTGGAGGTCTTTTCGACACTCTTCGCAGTAATATTCATCAGGACTCATGGCCTCATCCATGATTCCCACACAACCGCCATGTTGCCAGACCTTGCAGGCATCACATTGGATGAACATACTACCAATGTCATCAGACATCAAGTCTGACCCATCAGCTGGCAGATGCGAGGGCCGCTCGTCCCTACCACTGCGACCGAAGGTCTCTCGATGGGAGGGCGGCAGGCCCGGGTATTCTTGTTGTCCACAGAGACATCGGGTAACTTCTTCCTCCTCCTCTTCGTCCCCTTCTTCTTCCTCTTCCTCACCCTCCCCAGGTCTCAGCGGGTTTTGTTCCTCATCTCCTCGGGCGCGGCGCTGCCGCGTCTGTGGGAAGTCATTTTTCGGATCGACATCGTCAGTGGATTGGGACCGCTGGGTGGAGGACCTCTGAGGAGAGGAGATTTTGTGATTCGAACGGGTGCTTCTTTCTCGAGTCATAGAGGATGAGGAGCTAGAGGAGTTGGTATGTTGGAGAACGGCTGGCGAGGGTTGGGAGGTGCGGGCTCGAGAAGAGCGACGAGGCGTCATGACGGGAAAGGAACGCAATAAGGATAGAAGAGGACTCTGCAGTCTACTAGAGTGATTAATTATAAGAACGAATAGAAACAATGACAAAAATCACGTAGACACTGCTCGCGAGCAGGTTCCGTCGCACGCGGTGGAGAGACGAGCTTTTCCAGCGAGTTGCAAAAGAAAATGCAGGCAATTGCGATAGGAGAGAACAAGCAGAGCTCAAAAAAGCGGAAACAAGCTCATGACACAAAGCCGAGGACTACATAGTCTGGCAGGATAACGTATATAGGGAGAGAGATGGAGAGCGGGGGAGTAGAGAAGAGGAGGAAGAATGCGAGAGCAGCAATGAGGACGAGGAACGGGACTGAGAGCGAAGCGGACCGACTGGCGCGGATTTCTCGTTGCGGGTATTTCCCCAATTACCACTCGCCGCATCCAGCAGTCACTTTGCCTCCTTTTACTGTTCACGACGCGAAGAACATAAGAATAATCATGGTTTGTCCTTGAACTGACATGAAATTCTCTTTTATCCTCCATATACTGACTCCTCTGGATAGTAACAGGTACGTTCCCTGCTGCGCTGACAAACCCCGCTTCTTCGCGCAACCGCCGCGATTAAACCTCCCTCGTCTCTTTTCCCCTCTACTTCGCAAATGACGAAATGATATTCGGGCGATCGAAGCCGTACCAATCGATGGCCTATGTGACGGCCCTGCAAGGTTGTATCATGCAAAGACGGAGCAGCGGTTGACAGTGCTTTGTCACTACCCGGTTAACACGGCGTCAGACAGCCAAAAACCAGGCAAAATTTGGATGATTTCCAGTTGAGAATCAGGTTCAGTTGATATATACTTTGAAGATCCCTCGACAATGAGCAGTGTGGAGCTCGCTGAGGTGGTACAATCCGCTTCACCTAGCTATTTCACGTTCCTGTCGGGCGTGTCGCCCGGTAGCCGTCCAGTGGCTGGAACGAACATCACTCACACAATCAGGACAAAGACACCCAAGTATCCAGGTATATGGAGGACATACATATAGAGGTATGCAGAATGACTGCCACTTGCGCATATGAGCCCTCTCCAGAAGGTCCACAAAGGGCAGCTTCCCGAGAGTTACTGCAGGTACCAGAATTTTAAGTTGAGCAGGAAGCCTAGCTAGCGTAGCTACTGTAGAGCACCTCTATTCAATAGCTCCTCTGTTTACTCTCTTTATTCCTTCGTCTGTAAAGAGCAATTGTCTCTGGGGTGTGTTAAGCAGTCATCAGAACTACCCAATCGGGACTAGTGCGGTGGCATCTTGACTTTCCACATTGGGGCTCTCGTCCCCCTCCACATCCGACTCTCCAGATAATTACAAACCACCTACCCCTCTCGCATTTGCTTCCTTTCGCCAGGCGCTGCTATTTTCTCACCTGTTGTTGTTCTCGCAACATTTGCATTTCTTGCGTTGCTTACGCCTCGTACTCATTCTGAGATTGCAGCGTGCCTCTCCTTTTCTCAGTTCTCAGACTCTGCATGGAGACGGGCGGATTCTCGGTTCCCGTTGTGTGAGTAAGTCTAAGTCTCTCCGGGCCCCAAGTTGTGCTCTAGATGTATATTGCTGGCAAAGCAAGCCACTTGGCTATTCTTCATTGCGTCTACTCTATACTTTCGCGGGCGTTGGTGGTTGTCGCTTGGTTGCTCGGGTGGTGGGCATGGACAACATGGCACTGACTATGTGGCGCAAGATAGTTCGGACCTAGAATTCTTTCCCCGGATCCGTTCTATCCTTTTGATGCATCCATGCCGCGTTCGCTCAGCTCTCACGCGTGAAAACGATTACTCAAAAGAAAAGAAGGCAAAGAAGTGAAAAAAGAGTGACTCGATAATCTCCACCGGTGGACTGGCCTTCAGCTGTGATTGTGGATGGAAAAGTCACAGCTGGCAGCCAGCATCATGACCATAGCTACGTTGAGTACGTTTCCCTCCCATTTCCCTCAGCAAGGGCTGGAAGCAATTGCTTGTTTCTACTCTGGTGATGCCTCGGTTACTGATCGACATCCACCCCTCTATAGATGGGTTCAACTCGGCCCCGGATACACCTTCACCCGTCTATCCAGACCGATTAATCCGACCCCTCCCCAAACGGACCTTGCGCTCACGTCTATCCCTCGATGCCGCCGATTCGATTCTTTATCCACCGGCGCCCGCTGCAACCCATGTCTTTCACGGTGTGCCGACAGATAGCGGGGATGTTGAGAATGATTCAAAGGTTTATGTACAGGAGTCCGTGGAGCACGAATGTCCAGATTGCAACTCCTGGCATCATTATTATGAGGATGACGTAAGTTGTGACTGCGACTGTGACAGCGCTGATGAGGATGGTCCTGTTGTGGTGCGGCGGAGTGCTGGTTTTCGTGGGGCATCCCTGTCTCCGTCAGCTTCGAGCTCCCAACCCCAGAGGCTTCCGGTTAACGGGGAAGGGTCTCGCCAGATCAAGTCTGCTTCGGCAGGTCCTGACGGGTATGATGCCTTCGAGAACACCAATAACAAGAAGAAACGCAAAATTCCAACACCGGGAAACATGGGCAATAACCATTCTAGCTTGTCTCCCGAATTTTCTGCTATGGGACTCGCGACATCAGCTCCGTCGACGCCTTCCGCAATGACAGCTGATACCTTGGCCTATTACGGTGCAGGCAATCCGGCGTCTCCGGTTAGGAGCGGGATTTCCGGTTCAGGCAGAGGCCGCCTTGGGCGCCAAGTGCCTCGCAGTGGCAGTGGAAAAAATCCGTTGTCAGTCCAAACTCAAATTGGTTTTGCAAATGGTTAGTTGCCAACTCGTCAGGGCGGACTGTTGTCCTTTTCAGGAACAACAGGTACTCCCGTCCGCCCCTGTCCTTTCCCTTCTGGCGTGGATAGTGTAACTCACATGCTCCTCTCTTCCGCTAGGTGACCCCGCCGGGAAATCAGACCAAGGTATCATTTCGGCTGCCATCGCAAACGCTGCCGCGGTCTCTTCTCCGCCGAGAGGCCTTGGTAATGTCAGCTTGCTCGACCAGCAAACCAATGCCACGACGCCCACCAAGACCCAGTTTACCTTCACGTGTGAATCGGATTCCTCCAAGGGCATGGCAATGCAAGCCCAGAACAGAACAGCTCATCCCGCACAGCACCGCTCGCCCACCTCCCCTCTTTCCGCGATGGCGCATAATCCTCGAAACTTTTCCACGCAGGGCACGCAGACAAGTCCAAGTATGACTGCACAGGCCCATCAGCAATTCCAGCAGCCGTCGCAGGCGCAGCAACATTCACAAAATAATGATGGTTCCGTTGGCGAGCCGGCTAACGCTGGTAGAAAGAAGAAACGGTCACCGGGAAGTATCTATGCGCTGGCTGCACGTCAACGAAAGATCCAGCAGCAATATGCCAATCTTCACCACCCTCCGAGCATCGAAGACCTCTGGATTTGCGAGTTTTGTGAATACGAGAGCATCTTCGGTCGTCCACCAGAGGCTCTGATTCGGCAATATGAGATCAAAGATCGCAAGGAGCGGAAGCGATTGGCGGAAAAAAAGAGACTGCTCGAGAAGGCCAAGATGAAGGGGCGGAAGAATAGGAAAGCCACCAAGAACGCAATAAAGAATACCCCAGCCCACCAACCGGCGTATCAGTCTGGTTACGATCGTGCGTCTGTCGATTATTCGTCTGTTGGAGGGTCAGGAGGCGGCCATGAAGATGATTACAATGAATATGATGAGGAGCCGGTTCCCGTTCCTGGCCCGCCACCCGCTTCCTTCAAGCTGCCATTACCCCCGGAGCATCAACCCAGGATACCTGTGAATTCCACGGTTCCGCCTGGTGCAATAGATTCGGAAACGAGTCGACCTCCATGACAATGGCGCCGACGACCCGCAGATTGTCCGCTACGCGTCGATCGCTCGCGCGAGCTGGACTCGGTCAACGGTGCTCGATCTGTCGATGGGGTCAAAGATATTCTTCTATTTGCTTTCTGCTTTCTGTTTCTTGTATTTTCATTCTACACTCTTCTGTTTCATGTGTTATGCGTCCGTCATGTCGGTTTTATGCCTTTCTATTCAGTATGCGATTAGCCCTTCGTTTTGTTTCTTCTCTTACTCTCGTGCCCCTCCCTCTTTTCATTCCTTCTTGATTTTGAAGTATGATTCATTGCATGAACGAAATCTCAACTCAAATTCGATATTGTTATGAATCATGTCAGAATCAGGTATTTGGACATATCTGGGTCAGGCGCGAAGTGACCGGGTTGGTGTCAGTACTTTTGATATGCATTTACAGGGATATGAAACGACTGGCCATTGGATGTTATTACGAGAATAACGGAGGTTCTGTGAAGCCTAGGGCCTGTTGACGGAAAATAAGGAAGCATGGTTATTACTATTGTTGTACGTACTGGACAGATAATTTGAAAATGTGAATTATTACCCGCCGAGATGGATACTCTGTGTAGCTGCAATTACCCTGTCCAACCATTGACTGTTTCGTAGTCTAATATTGATTGCTGAGCTGCCAAACAAGCCCGGCGCTAATTTGGCGCGCGCGAAGAACATCACCGTTTCACCTTGAGCAGGCCATTACCGAACTACTGGACAGGACGAATATTTGATTCAAAGTAGGACCATAATTAGAAACAATGGTGATTCTGTTCTTGGCTAGAGACGTCCTTTGTGTATATATACACCTTCCGAAAGACAATGAATTGCATTGGACCAGCCCAGCATTTCTTTGGAAACGCATTCTTTGCATTCACATCTTTAATACCTATTCTATTATTTTATTCATTCTTTGAACATTGATAGAGGTCTATTGTGGTCGCCATTGTTATTCCATTCCCATTCATCGCTTCTACGTTCCTTCCTCTTCGACCACAATATTTATAAATAGAGAAGCAGCGCTGGATGCTATCGTCTCATTGCTCCTTCCTCTTCTCTTCGCTTTCGCTTCTTGAGCCAAGTTGACCGAGTCGATTTCTTCCAACTTCCTTTTGCATTTGCATACTTACGTACTCCTATACACCCACCAAACACCACACAAGAACAATAAATGTGGTTCCTCCTCTTCAAAGTCTTCAAAACCGGCATCTCCCAAGCCAAAAAGCACAAAGCCAAGAAGAACGCCTCCTCTCCTGACACTGACGCCGACAAAGTCGGAACAACCACCGAAATGTTCTCCCTCGACAACGCCAGCGGCACCAACACCAGCACCCGCAACCCTTTCAAAACAATCCTCGACTTCCTCCTCCGCCTCCTACAGTTTGCTCTCGGTCTCGCTGTTGTCGGCCTCTACGGACAGGATCTCTCTGGCACTTCCTCGTCAAACAACGGTATTGATGGACGCTGGCTGTACGCTGTTATCGTTGGTGCTTTGTCTTCGATCACTTCCGTCCTATACTTGATTCACCTGGGCATTACGAAGAAAAAGAAGACGACGCCGTTTTATTGTGCTGAGAACGGGGTTGTGGGGGTTTGTCTGTTTGCGTGGGAGGGTGTTGTGTGTTTGTTGTGGTTGGTTTGTTTTGGAGTTTTTGGGAAGGTGTTTTTGCCTAGCAGCCATGGGGCTGGCGGGTATGAGGGGAAGATGTGGAGGGCTGTTTGGGTGGATTTGGTTTGTTGGGGGGTTTGGGGGGTAAGTATGGTTTGGTTTGGGGTGAGGTGGTGGAAGGCTAGGGCGGGTGCTTCTATTGCTGGCGGGGATGTTGAGAAGGGGGGTGATTAATGATTTGCTCGTTCGGGATATGCCGAAGTCTTGGTGTATGATCATGAGATGGAGGGTTTGGGATTGAAAAGAGACTGGGGACGTAATGGATCTGTATCTAGAGGGCACTCGGTTTGTATTTTATGGTGGGGGTGCTTACTACATGGATGAGGATGTCGGGCTGGACCCTAGGTTATCGAGACAAATGCATTCATTAATATGACCAAAGGCTAAGTACTGTCTACTACTCCCGCATCCTCTCGACACCCATACTGCTCAGCACGAAGCAACACTGTCAACTGCCCGGGAACCTGTAGTCGACATGCCGCACGCCAGGATGAAGCGTAGGACATCCCTTCAAACTTGAACGGAACAGCATCCACCTGTATATCAGAGTAGTGATCTTGCGCGTCATCAGCCGCCCAATCTCCGCCGTCTTCACCCGTAAATGACCATCCGTCGTCATTGTCGGTGATAGCAGCTTCGGAGCGCTCTTGCTGTATCCTCTCGGTACCCCTCTCTCGTTCAACGCCCGCACCTCCACCAGCAGGAACCTCAACCCACGACGTCCTCAGAATCCTCAGAGCCTTCGAACGCCCACCATGCCCTTCCAGAACCGCACTCTTCTCCTCCTCCGGTAACGAGTTCACTGCATTCAGAAACTTCTCTTCACGCTGGAGTTCCTCCGCGAAACGCATGCGGAAATGGTCGTCGACGAGTTTTGCTGGTTGTTGATGGTGTTGGAGCTGGTGCTGGAGTTGGTGTATGTAGGTGCTTGATTTTAGGCGACGGAGGTGGTCGCGCTCGTGGTTGGTGAGGCGGTTTGTGGTGATGTTGGTAGTAATGCTGGGGCATGGGATGTGCTTTGGGCGTGATTTGGTGTTGTTGGGTCGGGTGGTGGTGGTTGTGGTTGTTGGTTTTTGTTGGGCGAGGAGGATTTTGAGGTTGGAGACGAGGTTTGGAGGGAGGTTTCTGAGATTAGGGTCTGGTGTTGATGTTAGAGAATGATAGATGATGATCGTGATGTGGACTTACCATCTGTGTTGGCGTATTTGCCGTCTGGCGGTTGCGATTGATTAGGGTTCTCTGTGTGCTCGTCCTGCTTGCTCTCCTGATTCTCTCGTTCAGCAAGAACGGGACCTTCTGAACCCGAAGACTCCTTTTGCGTTGACTCCTCGCAACCCTTTACCTCCCCCTCATCAGCTGGAGTAGCCGGCTTGTGCTCCTTCAGGTCATCATCGTCATCTCGGCTAAAACCAACAGTTGTCTTGGTGCTTGCACTTGTGCTTATAGTCGTAGCTGTATTTGCATTACCCTGCCCAAAATAATCATTCTTCGCCTCATATTTGGGAACAGCAGTCTGCGAGGACTTGCGCCGTCCGAGCACAGGCCTGCGCTTGCTTGCTTTGCTCGCGACAAGATGCAGCTTTTTCTGACATTGGTACTGGGCTCTGGTAGTTGCAGCAGTAGTAGCAGTGATATCATCGTCAGTTGTGGTGGTGGTGGTGGTGGTGGTGGTGGTCGTTGTTGTTGTAGTGGCATTTGGATCTTCCTTCGCAGCAGCGGCAAACGGCGGAGGTGAGATTGGAGTCAAAGGGTTAGATGGCTTGCGGGTGACATGTTGGCCACCGATGCCGGTGAGAAGTAGCCGTGCTTTTTTCTGAGAAGATTCGTTGCCGTTTACTGATTTTGGCTTTTTGAGGATAGGTGGAAGAGGAGTGCGGGCATTTGTATTCGTTGGAATTGGATCTGAGTTCGACCTTGCATTCGAATTTCTGGTTGTGCCGTCTGGCTCGTTTTCCTCAGTCGGTGGTGTTGGCGGGAGTTGGGCGTTGACTCTGGAGATTGTAGGTTCGCTGGACATCTAGATGTGGGGTTTCGTCAGCCAGAGCCAAATCTCCTGAAGAAACAAACAAAAAGCAGTTACCTTTCCCAATGACTTTGACTTTACAACACTAGAAGAAGACGAGAACTTCTGCGCCTGCGACTCAGCAATATCAACAAACAGCGTGGCTAGCGTCTCTCCCTGCAACGAGCATCGCAGACGCTCGTTGCCCCAGACTCTCCAGAAGAAGTTCTCCAGGCGGTGACCTGAGTCGTTATTGTGGACTGCGGGGTTGGTGTGATAGACTGCAGATCTTAGTTATCTGGAAAAAGAAAAAGACAAAGTCTATTGTCGATGGAGAGTGGGAGGGTGGGTTTACCTTTCCATAACTGTGCGATATCCAGGGCGTCTATCACATTGGGATCTTCGAGGTGGGAGGGGATTCTGGTGGAGGTGGTCACTAGGCCTTTTGGGAGGTCCATGTTTGGGTCTGCTGTGCTGTACAGAGTAGACAGAGCAGAAATGGACGAGGCGGATTTTCTAGAGAGATGACTCTACATAATTTCGCGGCGCTCACTCCATCCAGCCAGCTCAGCTCAGCTCAACTCAGCGCTGGGTTGGGGGACGAATGAGTGAATGCGACTTCTTCTAGACCAGTCTATTATGGGAATACGAGGGGGGAACTTCTCACTGCGGCTGGAGTGTAGTTCCATCTCGTGAACAAAGAGACGCGTCAAACGGAGTTGTGTTTCCCGTCATGGCTGGTCATCGATTGATATCATAGGCATATTGTGGTGTAGAACGGGTGTAGATGTTGCGGAAATAATTGCCATGGATGTTACCCGCGGGTTGGTCTACGGGAGAAGTATCACTGGGGTGTACAAAGTGCATTGGGGTACGCTGTGGGTTGTACCTGGTTACGACTATTCTGCAGATAAGCGCTTTCGGTAAACGTGGAGATCTCAAACCGGGGATCTCCGGGGTATGGATTTATAATGAGGCTAAAGTCCGTTCCATCATCACATGAAGAGTCTGGACTCTCAGAAAACAATGACGTCACGCACCATAATTTTTCTCTTACACAATACCAAAAGACCAAATAATAACGAGAAATCGCATAACACATTAATCGCTCTATATCGCTTCCGCGAAGTCAGCCCTGTCCCCAGGGCATCAGGGGTATTTGTTGGATAAATAAACGCCGTGAAAGAGGAAGATGATCGACCTTTAAGTCAAGGTGTAGCCACCGTCGACGCGGATCTCAGCACCGGTCATGTACCGGGATGCGTCACTCAGGAGGAAGATAACGGCACCCATGAGGTCCTCGGGGTCTCCCATCTTGCCGAGGGGGATGAGGGAAGTCCACTTCTCGCGGAGGTCGGGGTTCTCATCGAGGATCTTGCGGGTGCTGTCACATGTCAGTACTCTATCCAGATAAACAACTCAAAAAGGCACGGAACGTACAGAGCAGTCAGCATGTATCCAGGGCTAATGCAGTTCACTCGGATGTTGGAGCCTGCCCACTCAACACCAAAAGACGAAGCAAGATGACGAACAGCAGCCTTGGCCGCGTTGTACGGAGCTTGAGGCTGAGGAATGTTGACAATGGAGCTAGACATGCTACCAATCATCACAATGCTCCCCGAAGCTTTGCGCTCCATCAGGTGCTTGGCAACACCGGTCGAGAATAGGTAAGTACCATCCACGACGACACCCCACAGTTTCTGCATACGGTCATAGGGGTATGAGATGGCATCGAAGTTCTCCGTGAAGCCAGCAGAGGTGACCAAGCTATCAATTCGACCGTGCTGGTCAATGATTTCCTGGAGCGATGCGTTGACGGAATCCGGGTTGGAAACGTCGGAGTAGTGCGCAGTGACCTTGGGCATTCTAGTAAACTAGTCAGTTTACAAGTTCGTGTTAATGAATCAAGCGGTGCAGGTTCACGTACTGCTCCAAGCCAGGGTTCTCCCTCTGGAAAGTGTCCACCAACTTCTTAGCTTGAGTTTCCGCCTCCTCCTCTGCCAGATGTTAGCCATTGCCAGTCAACAAACCATCATAGCCAAGAGCATACTGTTCAAGTCAACAATAGCAATATCAGACCCCGATGCAACAATAGCCTGGGCCATAACCAACCCCAAGCCACGAGCACCACCCGTTACCACAGTAACCTTGTTCTCGAGCGAGAATTGAGCCAGCGTCCGCTTGAAGTGCATCCCCCCACGGCCCTGAACGATGGGCTGGGCCGGCATGTGGGCATCATCAGGGTACGGGATTACGATATCCTCATCGGTACGAGCGTATTTACCCTCCTGCTCACCGGAGGCACCCTGGGGGGCTTTGGTTGTAGCGGATTCCAGGAAGCCATTCTTAGGATCCTTCTTGTTGTCTTTGGTACGGGGAATGGAGGACGAAAGGGGGCGGAAAAAAGACGAGCGGAGAGAGGAAGAAGAGGCAGCGAATGCGGATGGACGCGTAGAGGTGTTGAGGGCCTTGAGGGCCTGACGGGCAAGGGTTGGTCTGAACATTGGGAAGATGGTTGTTAGAGAGAAGCTGGAGTTCCTGGAAAAGAGTTACGAGGGGGAAGAAGGGTATAAAGAGGAGTTGCAAAACAAAGAATAAGGGGTACTATATTAATACGAGAGCGTAGAGTTGGAATGAGCATGAAGAAGCAGAATGCGAATTGCATAGAAATGGTTATTTATAATCTCTGGGCCGGTGAAAATTCTGACCCAGGTCAATTGACATGATTACTTCTGATGATTATTCAGAGACGGCAATGTTTTACGCAGCACATCTGTATAGGTACCCAGTTGCGGTGAATATTGGGGAGAGCTGGCCCCGAGAGAGTGGACGGCTGTCAAACTGCCATTGGAGCGTGCGGCGGGTCCCGTGATGTCGCTCGCTGGCCTGGGCCCAAGCGATCTGCAGCTGAATTGCCCATGTGACCTGAGAGGATTCATGTCTTTGCCCCTGGCCTGCATTCCTATACCAGGATTTATACCAATGCCCTATCCAGAATAGAGTAAAATTTTCTATTTAAGGATATCCAGGAGGTCTTAGTTTGGTTCCTGGAATCGGTTTGCCACCTGTCGCTGACCCTGGTAAGCCAACTCGTACTCTGCACGCCGCTTATTCTGGACTTATCCATCCCCATATTGGAACCGCAATGATAGGATTGGTGGGTGGGGTTAATCCAGCTGTAGCAATTCAGCTGCGGACAAGATCCATACATGATGTAGGGGAATGTAGCCAGAACCCCGGGGTAGTACAGAGTACTTGTGCAACATGATAATATTTCCGAATTCCATCGAACTAGGTATCTACTAATACGCGCGAGAGTTCCATAAGAAATGTTGTATGTGGCACTTCGTACAGAGCACGGGCATCGAGCGTACATGCATCAGCTGGTTCAAATTTAGACCGATTCTTTAGCAAGTGAAAACAATCGCCCAATGAGACCATTCAATTGACTCATCACTTCTGCACTGATACAGGATGCTCCACTGAAACGCTTCACCTTCCTCCGGCCTGTCCTCCCATAAGTCGCAGCTCTCCTCCGACCTTCCGTTTTTCCAGAAGCACCACCTTGCCCGCTCTTTTCTAGTCACCGCCTTCACCCGCGAATTCGACGAGGGGAGTCCCGCTCTTACATTGGTCCTGCAAGATATATGTTAGTTCGAAAGGTTTTTCTAGTGCGTGGGAGGTGAGTTGTGGGTAAGTGTAAAGTCCGAGATGGTAAGAGGCGGAGGTGACCGAATTCGGCTTTGGGAAGCCAGAAGAACATCCATGGAAGCTTAATCGGGCCGGGTCCGTGCCTTTTCCCCACACCCCGCAAAAGGTGAAGGTTACCCGACTCGGACCACAGAAAACTCTTATCCCCGATCTCGGCTCAATAGCGACCGGGTCGGGATCACCACATCCCAAAACAGACTAATACTTCGCCGTTTGCAATGGATCCAACCTTACGGAACTTTTTCCAAATAATTCGCGCAGGAAGCGGGAAAGGCAGGGGTGTTCAATTGGGGGAAGAGAGGAAAGACATCGTCTTGACTTACTCCTTTTTGATGCACCACCCGTGAAATTGTCCCCCGCTGTGGGCTACGGATGACCGTCTCCATTTTCATGCTCTCAATCACTACCAACGGTTGGTCCTTTTCTACCGCGTCGCCCGCCTGGACTTCCACACGCAGAATTTTGCACGGCATTGGCGCCAACACACTGTTGGTCACATCCTTCATTCCCAATGCCTTTTCCATCCATTTCGCCCGTGGTACCGTCAATCGATACTGGGTACCTTGTTGGAATGCGACTATCGAATCTTCGTCCCGGATGACCGTGGTGTCTAGACGCGTGTGGGGAAAGAATGAGGTGATTACTGGCGAGTCGGGGTTGCGGTGGCTGAACACTGGCTCGAACACTCGGCCCCCGACCTTCACACTGAATTGATTGTCATTTGTCTGTTGAATTTGCACGTTGAATGTGGTGCCATCCTTAGACCCGAGTTGCGTGTCTCCGAAGATGAACTGGTGTTGCTGGTAACTTGGACTGAATCCCACCGCAGACCCTTCGAAATTAGCTAGTTTTCGCGAGTTGTCAACGGTGTCGGGGTGTAAACAGGCCAATGCGACCTGTGCGAGCACCTCGTCTTCAATGACATCTTTGGCGAACAATCCCTCCCGGTGTTTCTCTATGAAACCCGTTTCAACCTGACCTGCAATAAAATCGTCATTTTTACAGACAGCCTTCAGGAATTCGATGTTGGTAATGGGACCGGCAATTTCATACTCCTCTAGTGCAGCTGCCAGCTTGCGGATCGCTTCTTCTCGTGTTGTGCCCCGCACAATCAGTTTTGCGATCATAGGATCATAATGTGCTGACACCTCATCTCCGGCGACGAAGCCTGCATCAATTCGAGTATCCTCTGTGATTGCTGGAGTGCGGACATGGACCAGACGCCCTGAATCAGGAATAAACCCCTGGTCAGGATTCTCTGCATAAATTCTAGCTTCAATAGCATGCCCGCGGCTGGTCATTTGAGCTTCCACTTCGTCTTGGGTCAACGGGAGCTTTGCACCCTCTGCTACTTTGAGTTGCCAGTAAACCAGGTCTTGGCCGGTAACCATCTCAGTCACGGGGTGCTCGACCTGAAGTCGAGTGTTCATCTCCATGAAGAAGAACTCCCCGGTATCATTATCGAAGATAAACTCAACTGTACCAGCGCCTTCATAGCCAACGGCCAACGCAGCAGATCTTGCCTTAGTCCAGAGGTCTTTTCTGGTCGCATCAGGAAGGTCAGGAGCAGGAGACTCTTCGAGGATTTTCTGATGTCTGCGTTGAATACTGCAGTCTCTTTCACCGAGAGCAACGCAATTTCCGTGTTTGTCTGCGAAAACTTGGACTTCGATGTGTCGTGGTGTGGTGATATACTTCTCCACTAAGACGTGGTCGTCGCCGAACGAGTTCATGGCTTCCGATTTTGCTGACTGTAGCTGAGCCTGAAAGTCTGACTTTGTCGAGGCGATACGCATGCCTTTGCCACCACCGCCCTTGATAGCCTTAATGAGCACAGGATATTTGATTTTGTCTGCTTCGGCTTCGAGGAAGTTGGGGTCTTGATTTTGGCCATGGTAGCCGGGTACACAGGGTACATTGGCAGCCGTCATGATCTCCTTCGACCGACTGGCCAGAATCAGTACATGATGCTTGAAGAAATCTGATAATTATGGTGCGGCTTACCTCTTGTCCCCCATGTCTTCGATAGCTTTCCACGGAGGGCCAATGAACACTAATCCAGCTTCCGTACATTTCCGTGCAAACGCAGAATTCTCACTAAGCTATATCACGGTTGCTCAATAAGTCTCATAAGCTTTTTACCTCGTTCTGGTTCGTACTCACAAAGCCGTAACCAGGATGTATCCCTTGACAACCCTCTCTCTTCGCGATCTCTATAATCCGATCTCCATCGAGGTAGGCCGAAACGGATCCCAAATTGAACGCAAAAGGGGAACTCAACGCATGCTGGGCGCGATTATCCGGATCCGTGTATAGGGTAGTAACTCGAATGCCATGCTGTGAAGCGGTTCGTCCGACTCGTCTAGTAACATATTAATTAGCAACGGTCAATTGAATAGTGACATTTGTATGCAAACATACAAAGCTATTTCACCACGGTTTGCAATGAGAATTGAATCGAGTGAGGAGCGTGACTCCGCTGCACTTGACGATAGCGTGGAAGCAGCTCTCTTCGACCTCCGAGCTATATTCGGCCCCAGGCGGGGAGTAATGCGGAGAAACGGTGAGAGTGGCATTGTAGTCAATGTTAAATAGAAGTCATGAACAAGGCTCGATGATGGGTATCTCAGCAAAGAAGCATATCACACAAATCAACGACTGCGATGAAATCTCAAAACAATCCCAGGGAGGTTTAAAAAAGTATCCTAAAGCAACCCGGCAATAGCTATTCAATGCTGTTTAGCCGACGCAAAGCGAAACTGCGGGGAAATACACGTGACTCGCGATCGACCGAAACTTTCGGCCCCGTTTTTTGTCGCGTCTTTCTTCCCTCTGCACAGCACCACTGCACGGATCACGCTGGCCTCGGTTGATCCTACGTACATTCCGTCTACGTCAAAATTGGCTTAGATTGACTTTCCCTTTTCTAAACCGTTTATTGATTTTCCGGGTCTCTCTCACTATCTGGGCGTTTGGGCACGATCCTTTTTTTCCGACAGACGATCCTTGAGTCGCGCTTGTTGAATAGCGTCATATCGATCTCCTTATGAAAGGATGATTAATCCTATGCTTTAGATATTCCGTGATATCGAACAGGTTTCTCGAATTATCGATTTGCTGCTCTAAAGAGCGCTCATCATGTCTGACGACGAAGAATACTACGACGAGTTTGACGATATCTTCTGGATCGAAGAGCCTGAGCCTGATACAGCTGTTAGTCCTACCGTGTCTTTTCTTCATATCACAAACTTGCGATTTTCACCGAGTCGATGTGCTGACTATCAATGATACAGGACGACCTGGCCGCGACAGCAACTTACGATGCCGTTTTCTTCGAAGACCCATCGTGGGAGCTAGACGAGTATTATAGTGACTGGGATGAACTCTCCGACGATTATTATGATGAAGATCCGACGGTCAAGCGACGACAGCGTGTGGCGGAATTAACGAACCGAAAACCAACCAAGGAAGGTCCCCACACGATACGGAGACGGAAACAAAGCAATGATACACAAAATGGAGGAGGGGGTGTTACTCGAGTCGTTTCATCCAAGATGCCAGACCCAACCTCTTTCCAAAGTGTTGTTTGGAAACGACCAGAGCACGACAAGAACCCGGTCCAGATCATGGTACCAGGCGAAGGGGAGAAGGTCGCATTACTAAAGAACTGGCGGGAAGTCTTCAAGAACTCGCATCCCTCATTCGGTCGTTCCCGGGCGTGGAGACAACAAAAAGTGCTCGATTACCTCGATAGTTCTGTTCCAGAACTTGCGCCTTCTGGCCCAGTTAAAGATCTCATGGTGGAAGATGAGACGTCAAGGGATGTCAGCACTGACCGGACTTCGGGGGACAGTGGATCTGGGGGTTACACCTCGAATACTACTCTGGAAAAATCCGTCTCTCCGCCATCTGTGCAAGATGACAAGGTTGTGGACCCAGCTTTGGTAAATGACTTATCGATGAACAATGATCCTTCGCCATCTAATAAAGAAAATAACAACAATAACCCGGATACCACATCAGGAGCCCCGCCTCCCACTTTGTCGCCTGTGAAGGGTAAAAAGCGCAGGGCTTCTATATCCGTTGACGAGGATCAGTCCAAAGGACGCAAGTCAAAACGCGTGGCGGCTAGCCAAGATACACAGGCAGCGCCAACATCGGGACCTGTACGGAGGTCCGCTAGACAAACAAGAAGTCAGAAATAGGGATCTGACATAGGGGCATCATATTGATTGAGACGGCTTTTTTGAAGGAAAAGGAATGGGGCTATTTAATGATCAAAATTGTAATATAGACGAACGGCATTTGCTAGACATAACTTGATATTATCTATTCGTCGTATCCTTTCGTTTCTCCAAATCTACGAAGGCGACTAGGAGTATTCTCTATGGAATGCACGCCCGATAACCATACGTCTGATCTCACTCGTCCCGGCACCGATCTCGTACAACTTCGCATCCCGAAGTAATCTTCCAGCAGGAACCTCGTTGATATAACCAGTGCCACCCATAAGTTGAATTGCATCAAGTGCACATTCAGTAGCTCTCTCTGCGGCGTACAGAATAGCACCAGCACAGTCCTGAGTTCGGATCTTAAACTCTGGAGACGAAGCACTGTTGTCGATCTGTCGTGCCGTGGTATATGTGTATGCGCGCGATGCAGAGAGCTTGGTGTACATGTCTGCCAGTTTACCCTGGATAAGCTGGTTGTGTGCGATGGGAGTTCCGAATTGTTTGCGTTGGTGGGTGTAGGGGAGGACGAGGTCAAGAGATGCTTGCATGATACTGGACAATCTGTCAGCATATTGGCTTCGACCAAGAAGTGGATATGCTTGGCTTCACTTACCCCAAAGGCCCGGCACTCAGCACGAGACGTTCAAGGTCCAGACCCTCCATCAGCACCTTGACGCCCCGGTTGATCTCACCCAAGACGTTCTCTTTGGGCACGAAGACGTTATCGAAAACCAGCTCGCCCGTGTTGGAGCCACGCATACCCAATTTGTCGAGCTTCTGCGCGCAGGAAAATCCGTCGAAGGTCGTTTCCACCACGAATGCGGTAATGCCTTTCGATCCTTTCTCCGGCTCTGTCTTCGCGTATACGACAACATAGTCCGCATCGGGGCCCTAGTCATTGCAGCATACACATTAGCATATGGTCAAGACATCAAGGTAGATGCTCAATTGGGTTGAAAAACTCACATTGGTAATCCACATTTTGGTGCCGTTCAGCACCCAGCCACCATCAACTTTTTTGGCAGACGTTTTCATACTGACAACATCGGAGCCAGCCGAGTGTTCAGACATGGCCAGCGCACCGACTTTCTCGCCGGAGAGGAGACAGGGTAGGTATCGTTGTTTCTGTTCGGGAGTTCCGTTCAAGGATAGTTGGTTCACGCAGAGTTGGGAGTGGGCGGCGTAGGATAGGGCAATGCTTCCTGGAAATCATTAGAGGAAGATATCGAAGGGCTAATTTCGATCAAGTAAGTACCTGATGCTCTGCTAATCTCCTCCATCACCACGCAGTGAGCCTGGTAGCCCATTCCGAGTCCGCCATATTCTTCATTTGCGGTTACTCCTAGTAATCTGACGATAGAGTGAGTCAGCAACACATTGCCATTGAGGTACTCATATTAAAAACCAGGAATACATACCCAGCATTTCCCAATTTCTTCCACATTTCTGCCGGAAACTCATTCTCTGCGTCCGTCCGAGCCGCAACATCCTCGGGAATCTCACGTCCTATATAGTATGCCATTGTTAGCAGGGACATCGAACCATAGCCTCTCAACACTGTGAGCACTCACTGGTAAACTCTTGAACTCGTTCCCGGAGCTCTTGCAGCTCATCCTCCGTCGGTGCAATGAAGCCTTTCGGGTGTTTGGTTGACAGCGGCCGAATTGCGGGGATGCGGTGGAGGAGCGGCTTCCGCGATCTAGATAGGACTCTGGAGGAGCTCCGGATAGCAAAAGGAAGAGTTGATACCGCAGCCATAACGAAGAGCAAAAGCAGTATAGATGTTGCGTATTTCGGGGGAAATCAATAAAGGGAGGGACCATTTATGGCGTCTATGCCAGATGCCGCGGTTAAACGCGGTAACCATCGCCTTCCCCGCAATCCGGGGATAGCCTTGTCTTGGAGCTCCTACAAAGTATTCGGTTCTTCTCTTCCGCTTTATATCCGCTTTTGTGTCCTTACTGTCTATATCTGAGCTTGAACAGCACGAAGGGCATTGTTCAGCTGGCTCTGGATGTGTCTTAGTTGACAGAATACCTCGTCCCTATCTCTGCAATGCGTGCTCCGTCTCCGCTTCTTCGGAGCTTTGGCTCCAGAGCGACTGTGCTTCTCCCTCATTCGCAACGGCTACTTCTAGCCCGAGCCCCAAGAGCAACGACTACCCAGCGAACTGCCCCAAGAACAATTGCCAGTTACACACATCCGCATCATGCCTCTGCAATCTCCGTCCTGCCTACCACCGTGGACACCTCGTCGTCCGATTTCCGTGAAAACGAGCAACAGATGAAAGAGCTAATAAGCAAGATGTCCAATCTACACGGTACAATTGCACAAGGGGGACCACAGAAAGCAAAGGATAAACACATTGCTCGTGGGAAGATGCTGCCGCGAGATCGGGTTACATCTCTGATTGACCCTGGCACCTCATTCTTGGAATTATCCCCTCTGGCAGGCCATGAGATGTATGGGGAGGATGTCCCTGCAGGAGGAATAATCACGGGAATTGGGACTGTGGAGGGTGTCACCTGCATGATTGTGGCGAACGACAGCACTGTCAAGGGAGGAACATACTATCCCATCACGGTGAAGAAGCACCTACGCGCGCAAGCCATCGCCCAAGAAAATAAACTCCCATGTCTCTATCTCGTTGATTCAGGAGGTGCCAACCTACCCCACCAGGCCGATGTGTTCCCGGACAAAGAGCACTTCGGACGTATTTTCTTCAATCAGGCAAGAATGAGCTCGTTGGGTATCCCTCAAATATCCGTGGTCATGGGCCCATGTACAGCAGGAGGTGCCTACGTTCCGGCTATGAGCGATGAGACGATCATCGTTGAAAACCAAGGGACTATCTTCCTAGCTGGACCCCCTCTGGTCAAAGCCGCGACGGGCGAAGAGGTCTCCGCAGAGGATCTGGGGGGTGGTCAGCTTCACAGTTCAGTCTCGGGCGTGACAGATTATTTGGCAGTTGATGATGCACATGCCATTGTATTGGCTCGCAGGTCGGTTGCCAACCTCAACTATCCGCAAACCAGCGTCCCATCAGAGCTGCCCAAGGGCACAGCAATCAAGGAGCCACTTTACGATCCTAACGAGCTCGATGGCATCGTTGGAACAAACCTCCGTCGACAGATTCCCGTCCATGAAGTGATTGCCCGCATCGTCGACGGAAGTGAATTTGCAGAGTTCAAGCGCGACTACGGCAGCACGCTTATTACTGGCTTTGCCCGGATCTACGGACACCAGGTTGGCATCGTCGCCAACAATGGTATTCTCTTCTCCGAGTCATCTCTGAAGGGAGCCCATTTTATTGAACTCTGTGCTCAACGAAAGATCCCCTTACTCTTCCTCCAGAATATCTCTGGTTTCATGGTCGGTGCTGATGCAGAAAAGGGCGGCATTGCAAAGAATGGTGCCAAGTTGGTGACTGCAGTCGCTTGTGCAGATGTTCCCAAGTTCACTGTTGTCTTTGGTTCGAGTGCAGGTGCTGGAAACTATGGGATGTGGTAAGTGACCCCTACCCCGAGCCTAAGCACTTTGGTAAATCCTTATACTGAATTTTAACTCAGTGGTCGCGCCTACTCACCTCGTCTTCTCTTCATGTGGCCCAATGCCAAAATCGGCGTCATGGGTTCCGAGCAACTATCCGCTGTGATGGAAGCCGTCGGACGCACCGCGGACCCGGAACTGAAAGCGCGTATTGACCGTGAATCGGAAGCGATCTTCTCCTCCGCAAGGCTCTGGGACGATGGTGTCATTCCGCCGGCGCAGACAAGACGCGTGTTAGGATTGAGTCTGGCGGCTGCGCTGGGTGGTAGAGTTGAGGATGTGCAGACGCGGTTTGGGGTCTTCCGGATGTGATGATCCATATGATGGTGCTCTCCATAATATGACAGTAGATATAACCCATTCAAAACTTACATTGATTGATATAATTGTTGTCCTAAATTTACATCGTAAAACCAGGACCTGTGATCCATCGCTAACTAATGCACAAATAGCCGAGGCAGCAAACTGCAGTAACCGAGCTGTGACTAGTTTTCGCACCAATCAATATTAAGCTGTTTGGTAGCGTTCGATCACCTCCAATTAAAGGTGGACGGCCACCAAGTATCACAACGACCATAACTGAAGCACTTTGTGATCACCTACTGGAGTTTGAAGCGCAAACATCACGATCCAGTATTAGGCGTGCTCTTCCGAAGGACGGATGGTTTTAAAAGGACAGCTCGGCGAAAAGCAAGCAAGAAAAAAAAAGATTTGTGGGATGAATACTTTCATGATATCGCTGAATTCTCTTCATATCACCTTATATTCGTGGACGAATCGATGTGACAAACGAGCAGGCTTCCGGAAAACGGGCTGGTCTCCTCTTGGTACCACAAGTTCCGTCGCGACCAGCGGTACCAAATATTTCCTGCAAATACTCAGGATGGGGTTATATTCTTAGGGATATTTCAAGGCTCAACTGATGGCGCTTTTTTTCCGAACAATTTATTGAAGAACCTCTCCATCATTTCCGACCATATCCTGAACCCCGGTCTGTTATTGCCTTTGCTATTGCCCTGGGAAGCTTTTTGAGTTTTGGATTTACAGCTGGTGGAATCGCTGCAGGTTTGTTACCGTTTCTAGCTCCTCGGTCTACGGTGCAAGTGGCTGACTATAAATCCCTCCCTACAGGTTCGGCCGCGGCTGCGTATCAAACCTTTTGCTTTCGGTGCGTTTACTCTAGCCGGTAAATTTTTGCTTGCTTGACCATATGGTGATGATGGAGCTGTACCCTCTTTTTGCCCTGGTGCTTTCTGTGGTTGTTGCAGTGGTCGTAGCAGTCATTGCGGAGAAGTTTGGACAGGGACAGGCTCAGGCTGAGACTCAGTAAACTGGATTTATGCTCAGGAGTAGAATGTTGACTATCTAGTTCAGAATCGACGAATAGCACGAATACAACACACACAAATTGCTCAATCCTCCTGTAATTATTCAGTTTTGAACAGCGTTGGAGAAAGACATTTACAATGAAGCAGGCTTTCGAATTGTCAGCAGGTCACACCAGCAGAGGCCTGCTTCTTTTTGCTTCCTTTGTCAGGGCCTGCATCCTCCCACATACTGCTGCATATGAAAAGCAACCCCCTCCGCATATTGCCCAGCTTCCAGGCTTCCCCGGTCAAGAAGCTGCTCCTCTATAGCTGTCCAATAGATTTTAATACTGTCGTATTGCTGACGATATCAGGTTGTGATCGATACTGTAATACCGATGCCACGAGAGTAATATTCCCCAGGCAATGCCAGATCGACGGAAATGTAGGGCATTGTACCGGTATATTACTTCTATTGAAGAGGAAAAATTACAGCGGCCCTCAAATTAAGAGCCGGCAGTCCAATAAAATGCCAGTACTAATGTCTTGACAGTGGGATCAGAAAACAATCGCCATGTTTGCTGGTGAAGGCGATTTCGCTAAAGGCTGTACGTTATTGTATACTGTCTGATTCACCGTTGAATATTCCTTTCTATCGCTTTTATCTTCTCTCACAAGTGTTGAACACTGAGAATCAATCTATGCCGTCCTAGATATAACCCAAATGTCTTGAGTGACTTTGTTCCGGACTCACCGTCCCGGTATCTCCACTGAAGTGAAAATCAGATGGGTACAAAATAATGCCACTCAAGATTTTGCCAACATGCGTCTTGTAAATCGCCTGGCAGTCTTTTCGAACTTGTGACATGAGAGCCTCCAGAAATTTCAACGGGCTTTTACTGAATGTTGTCTTCTCATTCTCTCCCAGAATAAAGCCGTCATCTGCCGCAGTCAGACCCTCAGGTGTTTTAATGTAAGCCACCCCCAGAAAGTCGCATAGCTGCTGATACTCGATGTAGGATCCGATGTAAAGCTGACCAGCAAAAAGGTCCAGCTGTATTCTAATACTATCAGGGATTTCGATAGAAGCAGTGGCCGCAGAGACATTGTACAGCGTGAGTCTATCCAGAGATGGGTAGGCCAGGTTCTGACGCGGTCCATAGATATGCATGCTGTTCTTTAAGATTCAGGAAGTATAAAAATCCAAGTATGTTGCATAGTTAGAGTATATACACGCAGATGGTAGCATGTACCTTGGTACCTTTGCCCATTCCAAATGTTAGATCCTAATAGTCAAAGCAGAGGCCTTGCCCGTTCGGAGCATCAAAAGCACACGTATCAGTGTAAGAACAACCTCCACATAGAGGGCAACCATCGATATTTTTGTAAGTGTACCATTCAAGCTTAGGGCTGAAAGATTTGTGTTTGTCGCCTGCATCGTATTCAAATTTGGGCTGGCCAGTGCACCACTTGTCTAACTTCGCCACGTCTTCCTTGGGAGGCTCGCCTTTGGTCGTGTACTCGCAGTGAGCACAATTAGCGCCAAAAATGTTGCAGTCGGTCGCACACCAATTGCTGCCGAGTTCTTTGCAGGGCTCTTGAATGCCATTCCACGTATGTTCACGTGGGGCCTCGCAGATATAATAGCGGCTGGCGGAGGCAGTCATGGCGATAGCTAGGGTGACTGCGAGCCAGTTGGTGGGGATATGCATTTTGCTGTTATTCTTGAACGCAGTCTTCTAAGTCACTGTTCGTCAGTAAGAGCAAATTTTATAAAAGGAGGTATTGGAGGCTTGCTTGCCTTGGTGACGGCCAAAGACGTATATTGAAAACTGCCTGGTGAGAAAGATGAAGGACATATTTGCGGTCGTCTGGTCGTTATTATAGCTGAGTAGGTACAGCTCAGCTCAAATACAATTGCTAGAAGTGACGATCATCCCTGGACTATTTCATGTACTTTTGTACTATTTCAAATAGCAAGTCTCGTGTCGGTAACCTAAAGATGCGATGAGGATTCGTACTATTGGAATCCTACATACAATCATCTATAATTCAGCCCTGCAGCTTTCAGCCACCCGTGGTATTAACTGGTCCTATACTCTGTACAACTAATCTTTCAGAGCCCCACCACAACCCAGCGCTGAGGTTTTTTTTTTTCTTTTTCCTGTTGTTTTGTTGTTTAGGAGTGGAGAGCACCAGGAACGCTTCAGCTAAGAGTCCCTATTGTGTAAAATTAATTGTATTGTTCCTGTTGCATGGTAGATACCTCCCAAGCAGCAGAATCTTTACATCCGCTTCAGGTACCAATTAACACCATGCATTCCTCAATTGTTGAAGCAGATATCTACCCTCTAATCCCTACTTCTATACGGTGATCTTGTACGGCATATGACATTCATACACCAGTTCCGCAAGGTACCTGCCAGGTGCTAATAACATGACCCACATGGGATGTCTCCCCGCATAGGATGCTTAGCGATCAGTGTGATTACTCCGCTTGTTCATCACACTTAGGCTGACCCACTGAAGGTGTCAACACCGTACAAGATGAAGAGGATGAGTTACAGGGCCTAGGCAGTTCCAAGGCCATGGCCAACCGCATCTCTTTCCTCAGCTGCGCCTTGACAGAAACTGTTCCCTAATTGAGTGTGGACAAGCTGATTCGTTCGGTTTGACTGATTAGCACGCCGAATGGTGGACCCGCGTCAGCTGTCCCTGCTCGAATGGCGCAGATTTTCACTCATGATGGACGTATACGGCTCTCTGGGGTTGCCTGGGTGGGTCCTGAGAGTGACTGCTCAATGTCAACGAGGCGACGGGAGCAGCTTCATCGGATTTTATGCAATCTGCACTTTAGGACGCTTCTGTTTTTTTCAGCAGGTTTAAAATGCATTTTCTCTTTAAAGAAGACTGATGTAAAAACCCGACACTGGATAAATATGTTTTATTTTTTTTTTAACCCACAACCTCTGTATTGATTACTCATTTCTCATTTCACGCTGACCAACTGACAAAAAAATGAATTTCTGTGAACAACTCATTGTGGGCTTCCCCCCCCCTCTATTTCTGAGACTAACTGGCTAATAGAAATCACAAGGTGCTGCAACGGTCCACACAATAAGTTCAATCTCCACGCTCCTGGCACCACCGCGCCACCTCCTTGGCCAATTTCTCCCTTTGGTCGCGCACAAGCTCCATCATAGGCTCGACCTGCTTCCGGTGCGAGGCAATCAGATCTCCTTTGCCGTTCACAATGGTCACGCCGTCCTTGGGCGCGAGGTACGTATCGTAGATAGTGACCATGAGATCCATGACAGCTGAGAGCTGGCTTGGGAGCCACTAGAATTTACCTTGATTAGTGAATGTTGAAACAAACAGTCACAATGGGATTTCCACCGGTAGCAGTCGGGTGCGGCGTCCAGCGAATAATGTACTCGCGGGCAAAGAGCCAATGGCGCCAGTGAAAGCTGCGAACGTGGTTGAGCGTTTTGAGGAAAAGCACCGCTGTCTTGGAGTCTTTGACGGCGTAATTTTGTACACCAATCCCTTCGGCCTTCTCGCGGATGTAGGTCAGGAACTCGCGGTGGGGACGGGGGCGTACGCGCGGAACTCATGGAGGATCTTTGTCAGGGGGTCCTCGGGCACAGGGATCTGGCAGAGGTGGTCTAGGAGAGGAATCTTGATTGGTTAGTCGGGATATAGATATCAGGGTCTGACTGTGTAACATACAATGCTGTCGTTAGCGCTCTCGCCGCGGAAGGAGAGGGACTGGTTGTCCTCAACACCGTCGATCACGCCGTTGGGGAACATAGATTAGTTGGCGATGCCGAAGATAAACGCCCGGAAGGAGGGGTACTCTGGCTTGGAGTTTTACATGTCTATTGAGAGTGAGCTTGGTTCAGTTGTGGTAGTGTTGCTGTGGCATACCTTCCATGGATGCCTCGATCTTCGCCATGCTGCTCGATGGTGTCGATCACCTTGAGAACGTCGGTGACGAGAGCACCAGTCTCCTTGGCCATGTCGACGTGGGTCAGGATGAAGCCGGCCTCGGAACTCTTAGGGTCAAGCCCACGCTCAAAGCCACGGACCAGACGGAGGTTTGAGTACTCGCTCAGACCCTTGGAGTGGTCGGCGAGGGTATAATTGAAGAGAGCATATGAGGCAGCATAGGATATGAAGGGAGGGACATCCAGACTATATGAAGAGGTTAGATGTGATATGACAAGATGATGTATGTTAATGTGAAGTAGGTAGATTAGACTGTGCCAGGGAGTTTAGTCGCTTACATCCGAGCAGCACGGTACATGGGACGAGCAATAGCCTTGGGCAAGACCTGCCGGCCAAGACCGTATCCTCCGTTGGCGTTCTTTCTCCAATTCTCCCAGCAGGGCTCAAGGAGGTACGACGAGGCCACGAATGTGTAGTCCCGGAAGACGGCAGCCATGGTGAACTTGTCATAAGAGCCATCAGGCAGGACAAGCTTCTCAATCTCATCAGTCAGGTCAGTACTGAGCTCACGCTCGACAGCAGGGCCAAACTCGTATGTCACCAGCAGACCGGGCTTGCCATCGAGTTTGAGGACGGACATGCGCTCCACCAGAGACTGAAGGGTCTTGAAGGCCTCTGGGAGCCAAGTAGGGGCAGTCTGGTAAGGCATGAAGCCATTCGAGGTGGTGATGATGAAGGGGTCGAGGGCATGAGACACCTTGGAGGGGACATCATGGATGTGAGGGAACTTCCGCAAGGTAGTGGGAGAGGGGTAGGACATTGGGTTCGGGTCATGATGATGGTGGAAGACGAATGACAAGCGTATGCGGCAATAAGGTGATAGAAGATCAAGTAAAAGGACAATGAGGTGTTGCACAGGTAGGGAAGCTTAGATTGTAGAGTTATCAAAACCAAGACGAAGGTGGGAGGCCAAGTCCGGAACCAAGGGAGCGCGCCAAAAAATAAGGAAAAAAATTCTAGGAGCCTTCGAAGATGAAAAGGAGAGCAAGAAACTCGAGCTTTGGGCGAATGAGGAGGCGGTTCTTATAATACTCAGAGGCCGGTATCAATTCCGGCCTCATATCCACCATTGCGAAAGAAAACGTAACAAAGCATGGGTCCGGTAGATTGGACATTTGGCTGTTTCTGGGGGGTTTGGGTATGTCTGAAAGGGATGTTAGTACTTCTTCTCAGCATACAAGAAGTTCAAAAGAAGATTTTCATTATTTTTCATCTCCAGATGCTCTATGCAAACGCCCAGTGAAGGAGGGCAATAAGTAGAGTAGTCACGGGGCCGCGCTAAGCCTATTTCAGCAATGGACAAGAGAGCATCTCAACATCAGCTTTGTGCAGTTGTGCTCTTATTTGAGGGATAACGATTCATTTGGGGCCCTTATCTCCAAATAAAACGCTTCAACAATAAAATTGAAACATCATGGTCAAATCGATATGGTTTTCACCATCATACCAGTGTGCTGGAGCCTCTATAACTCACTCAGTGTCAAGTCTTGGCTCTTCTACCCGCCTTTTAATTGGCTGTGACCTGTCAATTTGAGTTCGTTGGCGTTTTGAGGCCGGAATTCAGTTGGGCGTTACAGGTGTAAATGCGGCCGTAAATGGCCTAGAGGTAGTCATTTTCAGCGTCATTTTCACAGGTCCTTACATTCTATGTGTAAAGATAGCAGAACAAAACAAGAACAAAACAAGAACAAGAACAAGAACTTTTCCCATTCCATATATATAAACATAAATAGCAAAAAACAGATCAGATTCGGGCATGTAATAAATAAAGACATATTCTTCCAGAACAACAAAGTAAAGGAACGTTAGAAGCAAAATGAACATATATCTATCATATTGTTGTAAATTGGTATAGGTAGGTAAAACGTGGACGGCGTGTGATTGGGTGAGGATGGTGATGCGTATGATATAAGCGTGTATAAACATTGTTCGATCGATGGATATTAGTGAAGTGAAAGGAACGATTAGGGGGTTGGTTTGTAGATTTATGGTTGTACGATGGTGATGAGTTGTGTGCCAACGTGGCGAAGCGATTGAAATGAGGTATCACGATATAGGGTGAACAATGGTAGAAGGTGTAGTTGTATAATTGTGAATATGGTGATACTCGCCAGCGGAAAGCCTCTATAGAATCACACAGGGTGACCGGCGTCCCGTTTGGCGCTTCTTCTCGCGCTTTCGGTCATGACGGTTCGGGCCTTCTCGCGTTCTTAATATAGAATCAGAAGACTTTCCGTTCCCTTCCGTGTCCTTTCTGATGATTTGTCGGCAGAGGTCAATGAAGACCTCGTTGACGTTGGCTCGCCTACGAGCCGAGGTCTCATAGTAAGGGGCGTTCCCCCAGGTCTGGGAGAGTGCGAATGCGCGAGCACGCGGAACTGCACGATCTTCCTCGAGGTCGGATTTGTTCCCGACGATGACGATGGGGACATTTTCGTCGTCTTTAATGCGGGTAATTTGCTCTCGCAGTTCTGAGAGCTCGTGTAGAGATGACATGCTGGTTATCGAGAATACGAGCAGAAACCCTTGGCCTTGCTTCATATATAATTCTCTGGACTATGTCAGCACCGATGTCACGTAACCATACGTCAAGGCCGGATAATGCCAAACAGGATGGTTTACCTCATAGCAGCTGTAAACCGTGTTAGTAAACATTCGGATAAGGTCATCAGCACATGCGGCAAACTTACTGAACTGTTCTGTCCCTGCAGTGTCCAGGCTGTGGGGGAGAAGAGACCAGGTTAGTGATATGTACACAAGTGGATAACGACTGTCACTTCCACGGGAAGTGGGTCAACGGTGCATACATCTCCAATATACATTGTCGTCCCTGTTGTATGAAGTTAGCAACGTAGTCTGGAAAAGAGCGAAGTCAACACTTACATCTACTTCAATCTGCTTACGATAGGAATCCTCAATCGTGGGATCGTAACTTTCAATCCAGACATTTTGGACAAATTGAGCTGAGAAGAATCAGCATGCGAAGACAATGCAGACGAGAATAGGACCCCGGCCACCCCTTAATGAACAGCAGAGACAAAGGATAAGTGTAACTAGGGCTACTAAGGACAAGGATATACGAACCAGTAAGACAACTTTTCCCAACACCACCTATAGCGCAGTAATAGAGTCATTAGCAGGGCGTCACTTTTCAATTTCTGTGTTGAGCCGAAGAAAATGCCTACCAGCACCCAGTACAACAATGTGATATTCCCGTCTGATACGAATCCAGTAATTAGAATTTATCCTGTAACAAGTATGCGACCATTGAAGGGTTCTGGAGTTCATCGACTTACTGCGGCCTCATTGAGAATAGCAGCGGTGACTTCTCAATTCAAAAAAAAAAAAAAAAAAAAGAAACCCCAATAGCTCAAAGATGCCGGAGCAGAATCGTAAACGTAGGTGTATTATCCGAAGAAGTATACCTAGCCGGTCGGGGTATGGCTTCGATTGCGAGTTGACCGGTAACCGTGGTGCAATTGACGTCTCGAGAGAAGGTGTATATTTCCAACGGAACCGCGCGTGAATCCGAATATATATCGCCTGTTCCGATATGCAATGTCGCGATCAATGAAGGATTGATTATGTATGTCTCGATATCCCGGAGGGGGAGGAATGCCGCCGGTAAAGCAAGGGCAACGACACGCGATCCGTTACATCGGTCTTCAGGGCTGACGATCCCCTCGGAGGAATCTGAGTCGACGGAGGCCGCGAACAACGCTTTTGTCGGCTGAGGAAAAGGGTCAATGTCTCAGGATAGCGACGGGGAGAGGAGAATGGTGGTGGTGGTTGGATATTCGACGGGGAGGAGCAATTGCTTTCTCGACAGATTGATGTCAACAGATCGGGCCAAGTTCCGCGGAGGCTTAACTTGAACCAGGCTTGGGTCTCTCTGCAGGAGGGCCACCACAACACACTCACAAAGGAGAAGCACAGTCCAATTCAGAGACTACCAAAAACAATAAAGAAGAGCAAAAAAGAGGGAAAGAAAAGAATACGACAAGAGTACCCCCTCGTGATGTTAAGGATGAAGGACTGGGCACGACGGTCGTTGGGCGGCGGTGAGAAGCGTCGAATTTTGTGCGGACACAGACGGGGCGATCCAATATCCGCGAACAAACCTTAACGGCCAGCAAAAACGCGCGAAGAACCACGAAGTTTCCCCAATCAGAGAAAGAGTGTCGTCGGTCCTGTTGGTGCTTGGAGATCGCCCGGGTTAGTCCGCTTTGCGTGCTGCAGCAGGAAGTGTGACCAGTTGGCAAATGTGCCCATTGGGGTTCAGGGGAACACTTATTCTCCATGATTGTGATGCGACTAGGGTGATGGAATGGGAATCGCTCTTGCTTCTTGTCTGGGCATTCTCTGTCTCCTATCTCGTTGGAGAGAGCCCTCCGGGAAAAGGCCGACAATCTCGCCGACATTCTTCCCATACGCTAGCTGGAGCGGGAGGATTGATCATCCAAGGACTCGAAAATGAAAACGAAAAAAATACGAAATTACAGAAAATGGGGATGTAAAAAGAACAGGAGAAGAAAGAAAACGAAGCGTACACTTACCGCAACAGTTCCTTTCCTCCAGGTAAGTGGACTGAATCACGATGAGCAGGGAATCTTTCGACAACTATGGGGAACTCGCATTTAAGTGAGTCAGTCTGAAGGAAAGAAGGGAGAGCATGACAGGCGTGAAGTACTCGGTCCTGCCTGGTCGAGAGATCATCTGCAGCACCGCGTCCGATGCAATACGACCTACATAACCATCGCTTAGCTGTTGTACAGACCAGATCGATATGCTCTATTCTCTCTCTTTTGCTTTTTCCTTTCTACTCTTCTACATACTTCCGATTCAGTCCTTGAATCAGGCCCTGAAACGCATCCAAGTCATTGACTATTGGATACCGTTTATACGTCACCGGGGCCCTGTTACCTATCAATTCTGCCATCCATCCTGTAGGCCTATCGGTATATTTACCCGGTCCAGTCGAAATTCACCCTGGTCAAGCATGGATGCGTCTGGAATATCCGGGCCTCCCTTTCATTTGTTTTCTTTTTCTTTTTTCAATATTTCGCTTCGGGGAAGCGGTAACCCAACTCGACAAATTGCAGGTTGGACGAGGATGGGACCGCGGATACGGGTACTGATAAAGCCCATCCATGCTCTATGCTGTCTACCATACCTAAACATCCCTACCCTGCGAACACATGCCAACCAGTCTGGGGTGGTGTGGTTGTGGTTGGTGTATCACGACCTGATCCCCAATGAGATACATACCCCAGCATTCCACTCAGTTCCAGACCCCAATTGACATTCCGATTCGTAATCCTGCAGAGCCCTTCTCTGAGTAACTGAACTGAGGGATAAATACAAATTTCAAAGACAAGCAGTTTTACATAGCCAATGCGCTATTGATATTTCGTGCTCCGTATAACAACAGCAAGGGAGGGAGGGGGCCGGGCCGGTTGCGCACTGTGCGCTGTCCCCGGCTGTGGTTGATGGTTGATGCCCAATGTGTCCAAGCTTTAACGGGATATGTCGACTATCAATAGATTAGTGCTGATTTGTGGGTTAGGCTCGCTCGAAGAGGTCGAAGGTCAATCAGATATCAAAGTCACATGGTCATGACTATCATCCTCCGGCTCCGAGGCCCTTGTTGGTCTATCTGCTGTCGCTAAGCGAAATGTGTCTAAGGAATCTATATATAGCCTACGGAGAGAAGGCAAGACATACCCGAGTATCACGACATGTTCTGATATGAAGTACGCGGCATGGCTTGTGTACCATGCGCGAGTACGTACCTAAGTACACCGTAGATCTATTCTATTATCATGCAGTATCTAGCACCGGGTCCCGACGTATGTACATATCCAGGGAATACCAAGCAAGACCCAATGAATCCGGAATCCGGAAAAAGCAAGAAAATATCAGTAGACTATGAACAAAAGCGGTTAGGCGCATAGGTCACCGGGTGGTCTTAAACACCCTTGCCATTATAACCATTGATATCAGGATCAGCATGACTACGAGCCTTCACTTCAATAGGGCCGTTAGACGATGCGCCACTGCGAACACTATGCCGCTCGAGTGCCTCAAAGACATCACCGAACACCTGCTTATCCACATCGCTAGCCCACAGAAAGTCGAGATGTTCGTATGTGGGAATCGGTTTCGCAATAGTTCCCCGCGGCAGTCCATGAAGCATCGATTCAATATCAACGAGGCTGTCGCTATCTCCGTAGAGCAGTACGATCGGAGTCTTGATGTTCTTGATGGGGTATTTCACGGGCTTGTAGAACCGCGCCGTGGCCACAAGACTCAACGGAGACTGAAGTTCGTCATCGTAGAATTGGAAACTGCGGTTCCGGATGATTTGGAACCAGTGGACCACTGATTTCGTGCTAGTGAAGGAGAAGAGGTGGAAATATGCGGCTAGTTTCTGATATAGGTGGATGTTCTTGCATTTCCAGTTGAAGAGCACTGATAACGAGGAATCCATGATCCAGACGAAGAGCGGCGGATAGAGGATACTTTGCCACATTGTCGTAGAGCTCAGAACGCTGCGTCGACCGAATAGGAGGAACAGGAATATGGGGGAGGCTTTCATCAGAGAGTCTACGATGCGGTTCGACAGACCCGAGGGCGCCATTGCGGGCGCCAGCGCCACGAAGACGTCGCATTTCTGATTCAGCATCGGGTGAATAGAAAGGGCAGCAAATGCCTGCGCGGTTCCTTGCGAAAATCCAATATACGACAGCGAAGGCTGTTCTGTCACCTTTAGAATGTACTCGATACTGTCGGGGACGTCGTAAAAGGCGAACTGATCGATCGAAAAATCCCAGAACTCATTCGCTAACGGTGAGTGCTTGACAGACTTTTTTGAGTATTTGTTTCCTCTGTTATTTCCCAGCCACACATCATATCCTCTTTCTACCAGTTGGAATGGTAGGCATCGTTGCTCGTCCGTCAGGCAGACCCAAACCTCGCTGCACATGAGAAGTCCATGGTGCAAATAAGCGACCTTCTTGCGAGCACTCCCTTCGCCCTGGTTTACCCTGGTTCCTTCTTCTCCTCTCCGATACGCTAAGCGATGAAGACCCAGCAGATATCCATCATTGGTCTGGACGATGTGTTCTTCCGCTTCGTAACCAAACAGGGCGCAGATATCAGCGAAATCCGAGGCTTGTGCAATTGAAGTGGCAAAATTGTTCTTTTTGTCGCGTGTGTCTTTCTCGGGAGCAACGAAGGCCGTGAAGATTCGTTTCGACCGATTGTAGAAGAATCGAATGACCGGATCAGCTGTAGGCCTTCTGATCAGCCCCTTTTCTCAATGCTTCGGGACAAACCATAACAACAAATGGCCCCAAAGACCCAATTCATGCGCAAAATATGACATGGCCTACTCACGAAGGCAGAACGTAATAAGATGAATTATCCATCCTAAAAACATCAAAATAAAAGACCCAATGAGAGCAAGGTATTCAGACCAATACAGTCTGCCAATCACTGGTACTCGCGCCATGGCGAGGGTTTCAAGAAGTAGACGTCGCGCGCTCTTTTAGCCAAACCAAACGGGATTCACAGAGCAATTAATATACGCAGTCAGCATAGTGCAGCCAAGAAAAACAAGGACAGCGAAGTTGAAGCTTGACCGAATTCCACTTCCATGATGTAACAGGGCAACTTTCCTCTGTCCCATGTGATTGATGCTTATCTAATCCGGGGAAAGGCACATTTTGCCGCAGGACCAATAATTCTGTCTCTGTTTGGGAGAAACACCGTTGTCCGGGATTCGAAGAACAAGTCAGCACCATATAATCACAATGCCGAGTTCCTGCAGAGATATAAGTACGTTATTTCGCCCTTCCCCGGAAATCAGTGTCTTTAAAAGGAAGACCTATCCACCCACCATCGCCGGCATGACCGCAAACATGACCCGATCCAGCACTCTAACATGTCCTCGTGATTGATTGATAGGAGACGCCCTGGCGCAATGCCTCCAAGAATCCGATTGCATCATGGTTCAGCGCCACAGTCCGAGAGAGTGCCTAAGTTCACCATTGGCCGAAGAATTACCCACAAAATGTCAACAGCTGCGGAAAGGTTTCAGCGAGTGCAAGTACGTCAGAGACACCCTATCAAGAGTCGAATGATAGAAAGACAAGACCGCCAGATTTCTAACCCATTTCTCTTGTCACAGACGTGGAATGATTGATATGCGCAAACGATTTCGTGGAAACCAACCGATCGCGCTGTCCAAAGATATCGAGGGCGGGAAATCCAACAAGCCCCAGCAATTATACGCCGGTAAGCCAGCGTTCGAGACGGTCAAAGAAGTCAGCGGAGATGAAGTCCAGATGGACCCGGAGAAGACAAGGGGTTTATAAGCGAGGGTAGATTTGATTCCGATATATCTTGTGTTTTCCGGCATGGGTTGGAGTTTTCACTGGAATGGTTGACGATATTATAGAAATGCGTGTACGATATCAGGGTTTCATTACGCAGGGATTGTACATAACGAATATATTCCCCTTAGGTTCTCTACGTTACATACCGAAAAGGACCGAAGACTGAAGATGCCAGCTCGTGCGCTTTGGCACAAGTTTTCATTTTAAGCATGTACTTCATACTGGATGTTACACAGCTTACTGGGTCTTCTTGCTCTTAGACGCATCAGGAGATGGCTCAGAGTAGAGCCATACAACAACAAAAAGAAGGAATCCGGCAATCACAGACCAGAGACCTCCGATCCAGACCCATCCGCCGCTGATTTTCCAGCTGCGGGGGTACTCGTCGTGCGCGTAATGGCGGACAGTAACTTCGTGCTTCTCTTCGATGTTGGTGAAGAAGGGACGCTTGTAGTTGACGCGGAAGGAAAAGATTCCATGCTGGTCGGGGATGGTGAAGCGCGTGCTGTACACAGTGCTGGTTTCCGTTCGGAGTGTTGGTTGGAGAGTGAGGCGGTGGAAAGGCGAGAGCATGGTAAATTCGAGCTGCAAAGCATCCTCGGCGGGAACCTCGAAGGGAACGTATTTGTCGTTAGCATATTCTGAGACCTCGATGCTGAAGACCTGCAAATACACTATTAGTATCGTCAACTGCATAATATCGAGGAACACTTACAGTCTCGTTCTTAATACGGTAGAGAGAGGGGTTCAACTTCTCAGAGGGGATCTCTCCTTCCTCAGCAAGGTGGTGCTCGATCTTTCCAACCTTCAGCACACCAGTCTCCTTGAAGGTCCAGGATGTCAATTGCTTCGCAAACTCCTGGTTGGCCGTCTTGGCTTCCTTCTTGTCCTTAGGCGCCTTGACGTTAGCCGAGAACCACTTATCCTCCAAGCTTTCCACAGATCCCAAGACAGCAAAGCGAGCCGAGTTTCTGGCTTGCATGGCCGAAACAAGAGCCAGCTGGGAGCCAGTTGCCTGGACATCTTCCGGAGTGAACGATTCCTCCTTGGGGTTGTAGCTGTATGAGGTAACCGGAGCCCGCAGGATAGGAGTGATGATGTTGCTGGAGTCTCCGAGGGTCTGAGGAATAGCCCTTGGGAAAGCGAGAACACCGTCGCCATCAAAGAAGGCCTTGGTGTCGGGTCTCAATTGGCCGGGTCTTTGGAGAAGCAGAACGTCGTGCTTTTCGGACGCGGAGACAGTGTCGTAGTTGAAGTGGTCGAGAACGATGGATGAACGGTCGTTAGACAGGTGGAGGTCGAATTCCAGCAATAGCGAGCTGATGGCGCTTGGTGTCGTAGACTTGCCGGAGAGAGCGAGGAGGACGTTGCCGTCCTTGTTCATGAAGTCGATGATGTTCTTGGGGCTCAAGGAAGGTCCAAAGCCTGCGACCACAATTCAATTAGATACGAGCTGTCTTCAATGCCATGATTCGGTAAAGTCGTCGAACCTTTCGATTTGGGGGGGAGGATAAGTAGGTGGTCGTAAGCCTTCTCGCCATGTTGGAACAGAGAGAATTTGCTGTTCTTGGGCGATTCGAACGAGATTGTGTATCCACGAGCTATCACAATATTATCAGTATCAATTCCAACCCCATATTGCGCCTAACTTACCTTGAAGATCGCTCCAGAAGCTGGAATAGAGCTCCTTCTCGGCCGCTTCTTCCAAAATCACTACTAAACGATTGCCCGAGCTGCTCAAGGCGTGGACAACCGCCAAAAAGCAGAACAGGAGAAAAGAAAGACACCACCGCATCTTGCAATACCTGCGCAGCGAGGGGTGGGTATAAAACAGAAAAATGAATATCAAGAAAAGAGAGAGAAGTTGTCGACGACAGCTGTATCGATAGAACGGGCGACGTGTTGCGAGACGGAGCGCCAAGACCGCCTACGCCTGTCGTCACTTTCCACCTCCAAACCTCCGTTCCCAATATTCCCCTCTTCGTCGCAAACTTCGCCCTGCTGCTATCTCTCTCAACAACGCTCGCTCCGGTAGGATAACTTGTCGCGTGTGATTTACTTCACTCAATTGATCAATATACCCTCCGTTTCCTCGAATTCCCGCGAAGGAAGCCGAGAGAAAAAGAACCTTCAAATTCCGAAGTCTCCCCATCCATCCATACGACCGGTCACAATGTCGAACCCTCAGTTCTGGTCTTCTCCCCTCCGTTATCTCCGCTGGGCCTCGCACGAGAAGCCCGCTATCTTCTACGCCATGGTTCTTGGTTGCTCCGGCCCCGTTTCGCTGGTCGCCCTCCCTCCGATCCGTCGGTTCTTCGGTGATGTTGACCCGGAGCCTATTCCTCTGACATATCCCAGTAAGGACGGTTTTTTCTTCGGTTCTTAATATCCGTGGCGGGAAGCCCGGTCATTCCAGTCATACATGGTCATAGTTGCTTTTCCGAATAGTTGCTAACATATTCCGTTTCTGCGAACTTTAGTCCCGCAAGGACCCCGATCGATTCCGCAAGGCTACGATGACCAGTAAACACATAAACTCAAAAGGGAACTATGAAGAAGATGTGTGCATTGTCGTGTGAAGTTATATCCGGATTTGCTTTTACTGTGTATTTAACTCGGAGTCTTTGAGAGACCGAACCTTGGGAATCGAGCATTATCGGCACTTACGACACCAAATCCTTCTTCTCGTCCGTGTTTTCGACTCTATCTTTCTATTAGGGCATGCCTATCGTGTCACTACGGCGCCACTGTGAGGGCACACAATTTGCAGCTTTCTCGGGGATGGTAGGCAAACTGCAAGCCCTGCAATGTATTTGTACATGGGGTCGATAGTGATTGGTTCATAAACCAGACGAATCACGCTCCATTCAAGACAATTCCATTTCCAAATCATAAATCTGGCTGCAAAAGACATAACAAAGCGAACGCACATAGCCATCCATAAAGAAAGACCTTCGACTGCCCAATGATTAAATAAATACAATAGGCAGCAACCAAATGTGAAAACATAGAACCCCTCAAAATGGAAATACTCGATGCCTTTTTGATAGTACATTGAACCTGTTATGCTCAGCTAGTACATCGTGGAGTGCCTCGGATGCGCCGTACCAACCATGTTTCGGCAAATGTCAGCCATCGGGATTGGCTGGAAGAACATCGAGCTTCATCCATGACAATATCCAACAAAAAAACGGTCGTCCCATAAGAAAACTAAACGTATTACTATCTTTGGGAATCCACATATTTCAATTGAAAGAGTGTAACACTCGAAGTGCCCCGGGAGGGACCCAGCGCGGACAGGAATCACGGATTTATCAGCCAGTCAAACTGGGAATCCATGAATGAAGGATTTGTTTGGCCTGTCAAGAAACTCTCGGTATTGCCAGTATTAGTATTCGATCCCCAAGGGAGGTGTCTGGGTGGATAGAGATTGTCGGATGGAGTCGGATATCCCAAAGCACCTAGATATATATCCATGTGACTGAGGATGTGGCACTCGACAGTCTTCTTTCCCAGAACAAGCTCTTAGTACTCCTTCTGACAGATCACGAGTGTAGGGCCCAAGGGAACCAATATTCGTTGCGTTTGGAGCTTTCTGTTCACCCACGAGGTGAATCACGGCTTCTTAGTAGATCACGGCGGAGCGCATTCGTACCCCCACCCAACTGGCTGGTTGCCAATACAATGGAATGGAGAGTCAGCCAGTCGAAGCGTAATAGCACTGTGTCTAAGGCTTTCATGACCACCGAGCTAGTTCGTATTCCGCAATTTGCACGAGATCTTCAGCTTCCAGGACTATTGACTCTGAATCCCTATTTGGAGTAAAAGATCCATGTTGTAAATTAATCTGAACATACCTGCCCAGCGTTTGCGGAGGCTCTCGGGCCAAACGATGCCGATAGGTGACAGCGCGTGCTCAAGCTGCAGGTTGTAACTTTCGAACTTCTGTAGTTGTCACCCCGTTAATCATCCTATTCCAACTCCGGACGCCCTAGTATTCACAGTTGACGGGTCAAGCACCAAACAGGTCGCGCATAACTGTCCAGGCTCATTACTCCTGGCACAGGCGGTCTTGAGGAAGCGCGATTTAGCCCCTAGAACAGACGCATGTAGACTGTACATATCGGGGTTTATACAGGGGGAAACCTGTTATACTGGCCATTCGACTCTACGGCAGTACTTCAAGTCGTATGTCAAGTCTCCGAAGAAGCATTGCAAGAAAGAAATCCTTTGTGGAAGCCAGATAGACAGAGTGGCAAAAGAAAAGGGGCACATAATGGATATGTTCATGCCCATCGTTGAAGGAATTGTGAATGACTCATAATAGCAGGTGAAGGGAAGAAAAACTGGCAATTGATGCAATTGATGCAATCTATACTAGCCCACACACCTGTATAGTAGTTGAATTGAACTGATCAAGCAGTAACAATGCCAGTAGGAAGGCATCTCTTTAATATCTTCATTGTAACTAAAGTAAATGTAGGGAACCAAGCCATCAAGAATGGACAAAACAGAGGCTTCAGGATAGACAATAGTTGAATTGCTATGAAGAACTCTCTGGTGATGAGTACTCATAAACTGAGGGGCCCAGTTGACACTGTCAAATCGTGACTTCTGGGAAATTACAATTTGCACTCAACAAGGCAAGCTGTGATGGTCGATTGTGTCGATTTTCAAGGTCAAGAGAGGGCTTGAATACGTCTTTGAATCGACAGGTATGATCGATTATGACAAATAATCCGTAACGGTGTCATCCAGGAAAGGAAAACGATAACGCCAGATATGCTTATCTACATGGAATCTGTAGGCAGGATGACTGTATTATCGGAGCCTGGCTGATGCAGCTGGATGCCTCCGAGCGATTCAAAATTGTAGAGAAATATCCAAGATAACTCCTTTGACCCAAAGCAGAACAAGACAAAAGAGATGCGCAGTGTGAAGAAACAAGCCAGTACACCGTATATAAACAGACGGAAGAGAGTATAATCAAACTATCCAGAAATGACAGATTTTGGAGAGCACAAAGAACCACAAATTCATAATCCATCTCACACCATTAACATTCGAGGACAACCGTAATTATAGGATTGGAGACCATAAGATCGGAACAAACAGTCGCAGTATCCATTGGTAGTGGCCAAGAACATGGGTTGACAACAATAGTAAATGAAAAAATTTCAAGGACATCCGTATCCAAAATGGCACATTGCAATTTATTGGTTTCCCAGGTGTACATGGAGTCCCAAAGGAGCCTCTTCTCACGGTCCGGCCATGGTACTCCTGGGCAACGGGGTATAAAAGAATTGCTCTTTCATTTTTGTTCAAACGAAGAATAAAAAGAGAAAATCAAAGGAAAAAGAATTAACTTTATTTTCCGGAATGTCAAATCATGAGATCCATGGAAGTAATAAACCTTTACCGGGCACGGTTATCTCTTGCCGGCTGTGGCCTATTGCGGTCCGAATATGTCGACTCCGGAGTGTATCTTAATCCCATTCCAGGTACGCGAGGGTCTGCGGCTGTGGTAGCCGGATAGTTCACTCCAGTGGTCACAGGGGAATACTCCGTCTCGGTCTCATAGCCAGGCCCGGTGTATGTCCTGGGAGCATTGTTCCATCCACCATCATAGCCATAGCCGGAGCTTGTATACTTGTATGACGGGTGGATATCAGCAGAAACTGCAGGCTGAGCCGACGTGGTGAAGGGCGGCATTTGCTGCTGCGAATGGAACTGATTCTGACCAGGTGTGAAAGGCGAATGTGAGTGAGTGGAGTGGGTGGCAGGATACGACGTCGGGGTGGAATGTGTGGAATAAGGAGGACTCTGCGCCTGCCCGTATGGGTTTGTGGCATACGAGTCCACGTATTGTTGAGGTGGAGGAGCACTGTAGGTAGGAGGTGGTGATGGACCATTTGACGAGCGCGCCTCATGAATTGGCGCAGATGTACCATAGCTTGCTGGAGGGACAGAAGTACCATAACTTGGCGCCGGGGGGACAGAGGTGCCATAACTAGTTGGAGGAACAGAGGCACCATGCCCATAAGGTGTCGGAAGCACATTAGGTCCTTGGTGAGACATGGGGTATTCTTGCACATGGTAATCATTATGGTAGTAGTGACCTCGCGGGTGGCCTTGATCTGTCCGGCGCATTACATCTGCCTCCCAGCGAGAAGAGTCCGCTTTGAGATCAGCAATCATTTCCTAAACGAAAGCACACGTTAGTATTCGGTTCCTAATGAAAAGCATGCGGGTTTTTGCGAGTAACTTACAGATGTGAGGTTCCGATAAGCACGGATAAAATAGCCTTGACAGCCCTGTTCAATTAAGTCAGTATACCACCCCGGGGTCTAGCTGTTTTTTATAGCACAAGGATATGGAAGACGGACATTGTGGTTTCCAGGTCTTACGAGCGCATCGTTTCCAAGATAACGACAAATGTCTGCTTGAATGACTTCCCGGCTAATACCATCTCCAGGGATGAAGTATTCATTTTGACGCCCAGACATCTTGATAATCCAGAAAGGGGAAGTATCCGATGGTAAGGTATTAAGGCACAGCGGCTCCAAGTGGCAACAATGAAATCCGGAACGGAAGATCCACAACCACGGTTCCAGAAGTATGGAGAAATGACGACCTGTTTGTTTTGAAGAAGCAAGAACAGAATAATAGATCTATTGACTGCGTCCAGGAAACTCCAAGGCTGATATGAAGGCTAATCCGAAGTTGTTCTCCTTTTCTGGTCCTCGAAACAAGCACAAAATGCAGAAAACGAAGACAGGCGAAAGAAAAACAAAGTATCCGGATCCAAGAGACGGGCTAATCTGATCTTATCTCCGACCAGCAACAGAATAGTCCTCGGGATAGTGTTATCCACGGTGGTATAGTAAGGGTCCAGAGCAAGAATCCTTTTCCGGGTGGTATCTCCTAGCAACAGAAAAAAATCTGCCAGTATGGCCGCACAGACGGTGAACAGCGGGTTGTCCAAGGAATCAATCAATTATCGATGACGGCCGACAGATCAGGACGAGCAAAGAAACGAGGAAGGATCTTAGGAGCGAGGGAACGAAGGAAAGATCCTAGATGATATATAGTAGAACTGTTCCTATTTTCGGATGAAAACTGTTCTTATTTTCCAACGCCTTCACACTCGTACACGCAGATAATATCCTTCTGCGAAAAGAACCCAAACGGGAGAATCAATAGGGGAAAAGTGAAGAAGATGGAAAGATGCGGAAGAGAGGATGAAGAAACTGGAGTAATAGAAGAGGAGAAGAAAGAGGGAGGAAAAGAAGAAAGAAGGAGAGACGGAGGAGAGAGAGGGAGGGAGATTGGGGGAAAAGCAGATAAGAAGAGAGAGGGTGAGAGGGGGCAAAACCAGAGGCTGTGGGTAGGCCAGTGCTGATTGGCCGGACAGGCGGTTGGGCCGGTCTCTTATTTGGGCTCTTCTGAGAAAGGTCGGCTGCCCCTACTCTTTTTTTTTTTATTTTATTTGATTCCATTTACTCTGTTTCTTACGAGGACAGAGTGTCATGATCTCTGATCCGAAAAGAAAAATCACATTCAAGGAGGGAAGAGAAATTCTTTTTTTGGTGGATACCAACGCAACGTACTGTGTCTGTACAGAGTACATACAGATCGGATGCAGTCGAAAAAGGAACACCATCCACCCATTTCTGCACAAAAGCCAAAGTCAGAACACAGTCAGGCATGGATTCTAAGCACGGCTAAAGTATGACTGAAATAATGTCCAGACCGACAGACAGACTCGTGAAGATCACCGCGGTGTTGCGCTGCGATCTCGAGTAAGAACCCTCCACTAGGCTGGGTAGCCTCACTGTGTGAAGCTTCAACATCACCGACAGACATTACTATTCGCTGGACCAACTCAGTGATACTCCGTACTAGGTACGGATCAGAAGTACTTTGATACTCCCGGAGTACGGAGAGCACATCGTCAACGGTGGCCAAATTCCCGGACCAATCTGTGAGCAACAAACTCGAAAATGATCATTCTATATCAGAATCTGTCAATCAGTCACGGAGGGTGTGAGATCACATCACACCTCACTAAGTAGGAGAATGAGACAGGACGAGACGCCGATTTGCCGATTTCCACACTCAGCGCAGATGTACTGGTCAAGGCGAACTTTTGCCACTAACGGGGCTAAATGGCACTGTGTAAGGCTACCTGCATGAAAAAGAAGCCAGAAAACCGCTTTACTCGCGTCGAAACTCAGAGCCAATGATGATCTTGTGTTCGGTTGGGCATCACTGCGTGTGTCTGTGTTTTGGCCGCTTAAGCTGACTAACTTTTACCCGTTTGGGAAATGGTGCGGTTGGGCATCCATCGACCATCCACCGTCTATCATCCAATAATTCTTCGAATCTACGATCATTCAGACTTGATTAACATCTTCTCTTTCTTTCAGTTGGGGTGACCGCCTATGGCTGGAGGAATCATGACGATGATGACAGACATGATCAAAGCGTCCGCCTCTGTTGACCCATCTGCCATCATCACGTCGTTTTCATCGCTCAAATGAAAGTCCACCAGGTGGCCTCGCTTCTCTTGCATGGTGTGTCATTCTAGCCCGGTCTGTACAGGGAGAAGTTTCTGCATCATTCCGTGCATCGATCTTATTCGTCGTGCTTGACAGCATCGCCATCATCGTACTTGGAAACCCTGCTACTGCAATTCTGTTTGGCTCAATGAGCGAAGCGCTTGATCTTACTCCAACCCACCTTGACGCTATACGGGCGATAATGAATGGCTGGCTGAAAAAGCTGCAACCTGTTGCTGTATGCACTAAACCGACACCAATCGCGAGCCAAGGAGCTGCGGAGGGAGAAATAGAATGCACATTTGCCGTGGGCCAGTCGAAAGCCCCATCTACATTCGTTATCTTTATGGTTCCCGCAAAGTACTCTATACCTACGGAACCATCCCCCGTATAGTACGCGGAAGTGAATACAGGTACAGCATATACCCTGCATTATTATGTTGCAAGGACAATCTCATGTTCCAAACGGGAAGGTCGATGTGCTGCCTTCCGCTCGGACCCAGAATATCCTCGTAGTTTGCTACGTGGGCTCGATTTGTTGGACACAAGGTGTCATTATTCTTACCAACCAGGTGGAGGTTTCTTATTTCACTCTGCATTCCAGAAAGCAGGACAGGAAATGGATTGGGGTACCGGGTACCGGGATTGCTTCAGTGCGCTAATGGGCGAGCTACAACTTGTCTCAGTAGGCTGCGATTATGGATTCCATAGCTTCGATGCATAACAGAGTAGTTTAACTTGAACATTAAGAAGTTTACTTATATTTTCAAGGCTCAAGAGTTCTCAGTCTCAGAATTGTACGAAGTAGATTGTAGAACTACACTGCTGAGCTAACCGTTTTTGGACGGACCATGGTCGGCGGTCTTCGCGGAGTTCGATCTCGACTTTTGCACGCTTCAAAGTCCGCAAGTCGAACAAGACAGCTCCAAGAAAAGTCCGCCAGCTCATGCCTCCATAAAACCATGCCGGCCCGGTTCTGCTCGCCAGTATGTCGCGTTCGCCTACTACCTCCCCGAGACCATCGCCGCCGCCAGAAGACAACCCCGAACCCTCGATAGACCACCCTCGTCCTTCGCGCTACACCTACAAACAACTAAAGCTCCTGCGACAGAGCTCAACAGCGACACCGCTCCGCGTCATCGCGCATATTGATCTCGATGCCTTCTACGCGCAATGCGAAATGGTCCGTCTGGGGACGCCGCGGGAGGCGCCCCTCGCGGTTCGGCAGTGGGACTCGTTGATCGCTGTTAACTATCCAGCGCGGGATTCTGGGATAACTAGGATGATATCGGCGGCTGAGGCGAAGAAACTTTGTCCGAACGTCGTGTTACAGCATGTCGCGACGTTTAGAGAAGGCGAGGGCGGGAAGTGGGCGTATAGGGAGGACGCGTTCAAGAATATTGGAACGGATAAAGTGTCCTTGGATCCGTACCGGGCAGAATCGCGCAAGATTCTTGCTGTGATGAAGGAGGAAATGTCTAGGTGGCATACGGCTGTGACCGGCGAAAACAGCACTGGGACTGAGACATCAGAACCACCCTTCGAGATTCAGACGCAGCTCCCCAGTGTTGAGAAAGCGAGTATCGATGAAGTGTTCATCGATTTATCGCCGGTGGTATTTGGTGCTTTGTTGCAGAGGTACCCTGAGCTACGGGCTGGATCCCTTGGTGAAGACCGGGGAGCATCGTTACCATGTCCGCCGACAACAGCGCTGGAATGGAACGCTGATGACTGTCTGATTGATCTGGACGAAAATGAAACCGAAGTCGATGACCCCGACTGGGATGATATTGCAATGCTAATAGGTTCTGAGATCATACGATCTGTGCGCACCGCTGTCTGGAATCATCTCAGTTATACCTGCTCTGCTGGTGTCGCTAGAAACAAGATGATGGCCAAGCTAGGGAGTGGCTGTAACAAGCCCAACAAACAAACCGTGGTCCGGAACCGTGCCGTTCAAAACTTCCTCGGCGGGTTCAAATTCACCAAGATACGGATGCTGGGCGGCAAATTAGGAGACCAGGTTGTTGCTCATTTCGGAACGGAGCAGGTCAGTGACCTGCTAGACGTATCACTCGAGCAGTTTCGATCTAAATTAGACGACGGAACGGCCAACTGGCTTTACGGCATTATTCGCGGCGAGGACAGAAGTGAGGTTAATTCACGAACCCAAATGAAGTCCATGTTATCCGCCAAATCATTCAGACCCAGTATCAACTCCGCAGAGCAGGCAGAGAAGTGGCTGCACATATTTGCAGCTGATATCTACAACCGCCTCGCTGAAGACGGCGTGATTGAAAACAGACGCCGTCCAAAGACCGTTACTCTGCACCATAGACAAGGTGCTCAGGTTCGCTCTCGTCAAATACCGATTCCTGGCGCGAAACCTGTTGATGAGGCTACTCTTTTTGATCTTGGTAACACATTATTACGACAGATTATTGAGGATGCCAGCGCGTGGCCGTGTGCAAACTTATCGTTGAGCGTCGGCGCATTTGAAGATGGTGTCACCAAGAACCGTGCGATTGATGGCTTTCTGCTTCGTGGGGAGCAAGCGAAGACGAACTCGGTCTTTTCAACAAGGGACGTCGAAACAGGGGATTTATCAGAGGAGCAGCCAATCAATGTGAAACGAAGGAAAGTTGAAGATAACGGCATCAGACGCTTTTTCGGCAAACCATCAGCTGTTGATCCCGAAATCCCCTCGAACGAACAACCGCAATCTGAATCGGAGCCAATGCATTCGACAGAAACCATTTCGAAGGGAGTTTGCGAAGCCGTGCCTAATCCCGACCCCGAGCGTGGTTCTTTAAACTCACCAGACGACGTTCCACCTGACTTCTATCTCTGTGCAAACTGCAGCCAACCGATTTTGGAAGATGACAGAGTTGAACATGGCGATTGGCATTTTGCCAAAGAGCTGGAATTGCAGGAAATAGAAGCAGCCAGGGCCACCGTCTCGCTGCCACGCCCATCAAACCCTTCCTCGAATACTAATGCCCGTAGTCGAGGTGGCCGCAGCAGCCGTAGCAGCAACAAGAGAGAAAAGGGACAAACGCGGCTTACCTTCGGGTAGCATGCGTACGCCATAGTATTAACGAAGCACGCTTTACCTGTGATTAGTGCCTCTATACAGTATGCTAGTAATCGGTCCTGTTACTCTGACACTCCGTAATATTTCTCTATGCAAGTGAAGCGGTGCTCCGATGCTAGGGCTGAGCCTGCCGTTTCCCAAAATAGTACAAATCCCGATCCAATATGGCTAGCGCGTACCTGAAATAAGCATGAAATGGACTTTTTTCAGCTCGCCTTCGTCTTGACCCCTTTACTATGTCACTCCCTATGTTCGGAACTCACGGCAGTTTAGTAAACCACGAATACGGTGTCTCCTGGCTCTGTATGACTTCAGAGCATTTACCCATTCCTGTTGAGGGCACCAAAGTCGTGATCTCGTTGAATTTGCCGGGCGGGCGGATCTGATCATCCGAGAATTTTCGAGGGATCGAACCAACTGTACGACTGACTCGAGGGGGGGAAACACGAGTTAAAAAAAAAAAAAAAGGCCTGCTTTTAATCTAGAGCTCTCAGCATGGACCATATTTTTATCAATGTCAAAGAACCAAGCGACGCTCTGCAGCTTGCTAAAAAGACTAATGTCCGATCGCATGTCGCTCGTCGTCAATGGAAGGCTCATGCTGCAGAGAACAAGGACCGGAAAAGGAAGAGGGAAGAGTACCTTCCAGTAAGGATTGAACTGGATTGCTCAGGGTTGATGAAAAGTGGACAACTACCACAGCCATCGATAACGTCGGATGAAGACGAGAACAACATAACCCAAGCCCAATATAGAGACCAAACTACTACTGCTGCCACCTTCATGCTGCCTTCTATCCCAATGATGATAGGTGGTCTACGTGCCGATCCATTCCGCTCTTATCCCATCGAATTCAAATCATTCCTTCCATACCTTGTGGATCACTGTAAGTCGCAACATCACCGTATATCATTTATCCATCTGAACTGACGGGACGAAAAGACCTAGTAAGCATGGCCGTCGACATCCCAGAGCTGGATCAACCAGGAAACCGCGGCCTGCTGCGCACGCGATGGTTCCCCCTCGTGATGACCGAACCAAGCCTCTTCCTGGTAATCATGTTGATTGCAGCATCACATTATGCATCCGTACAACACAACACCACCGAGTTCAGACTCAACCTCCTCAGTATGCGTGGTGAAGCTGTACATTCCATCAACCAGTCTCTCGCCAAACAACACGGGACAGTAAGCGACGCCTTAGTCGGCGCCATAGCCAAAATGGCCAGTTATGAGGCCATGTTTGGTAACGTGGACACATATGGTGTGCACATGCAAGGTCTGCATCACATCGTGAATCTTCGGGGTGGGCTCGATGGGCTTGGGTTGGGCGGGTTATTGCGGAGGATTGTGGTTTGGATTGATCGGAACGGGGCGTTTCTGAACGGTTCGATGTTGTATTTTCCCGGAGCGACTTTTGTTCCCGGGCAGCCGTTGCCGGATCCTAATCCGGGGCATTTTCTTGGTGCTTCTTGACCGTGACTCGAGGGAAAAGGTTTGAGGAACGAGGAAGGGGGCAGGATCAGGCGTCGGCGTTTGTGGTCAGGTTCAGGTTCATCCTATTGCAACTTTGGGATAGCATGATGGTTTCCGACTTTAGCGGATCTTGATTCGAGCAGTTGTGAAGACATTCAGGAAAACAGGAGTGCTGGACAGAAACACAGGGTCCTTTTGTGTATATATGGAGCGTGGGATGGTCCCGAAGCACGATATTTCATTGAGCATTGCATTAACTCCTCGGTATGCGCCGCTAATGCAACAGACCCATTCGAGCTATCACTTCTGAAGCTTATAAATGCAGCTGGTGGTATTTTATTCCTACCATACCACGAACAGTTACCAGTTACGGCATCATCGACACTCCGCTTACGAGTGATGCCCCACTATTTACCATATCGGGATAACGCATTCTGAGCTTCTCCACTCCCGCATCCATGGATTGGGGGTTGCATACTTCGAGAGTGGTATACTATTCAGGTAGGTGCTACGCTCTATGATGCAGCAATCTCTTCGACCATGGTCACTTAGGGGTCTCTTCAGGGAGGATTTGCAAGAATGGGCAGCATGATTCTGAACATAAATAAAGGAAGCCTCCAGGTGGATGGGGGTCTTCCTCTTCATACCTTTCATATTGTCCTTGATACACGTCTTCATCTTTGCCAATAAACCCCACACAATGTCCCTCCAAGGCCAAGTCGCTCTCATCACCGGTGATGTAAAGAACCTCGGCGCCGCAACCGCCCGCGAACTGGCCAACGCCGGCGCATCCCTCGCCCTCCACTACAACTCGCCCAGTAGCAAGAACGACGCCGTCCAGCTCGAGTCGGAGCTCAAGCAGAAGCACCCCTCTGTCAAGTTGGCTTTTTACCAAGCCGACCTCACGACTGCGGGTGTTGTGGAGAAGCTGTTCCAGGATGCGCTGAAGGATTTTGGCAAGATTGATATTGTTGTGAACAACGTGGGGAAGGTGTTGAAGAAGCCTATTACAGAGATTAGTGAGGAGGAGTATGATGAGATGTTTGCGTATGCTCCGTTGGCCTTTTACATGTCTAGCCTGCGTTGGGTGCTGACTAGGACTGTGCAGGATCAACTCTAAAGCTGCATTCTTCATCTTGAAAGAAGCCGCTAAGCATGTTTCGGATGGTGGGAAGATCATCTCGGTCGTAACAGCTTTGCTGGGTGCTTTCACTGGCTTCTATACTTCCTATGCTGGTAGCAAGGCCCCAGTTGAGCACTTCACTCGGTACGTCGCCCAAGTAAACAATTCCTCATGATATGCATATACTGACTATTGCAGCGGCGTGTGCAAGGAACTACAGCCCCGTCGCATTAGCGTCAACAACGTCGCTCCCGGTCCCATGGATACTCGTAAGTCCTCCCTATGTCTCATGTATACCACACAACTAACATAACGTGCCAGCCTTCTTCTACCCCCAAGAATCCCCTGAAGCCGTTGAATTCCACAAATCCAACGGCTTAGGAGGCCGTCTCACTGAAGTCACCGACATCGCCCCGATAATTAGGTTCCTGTGCACGGAGGGTGGATGGATCACGGGCCAAACACTCTTCGCGAACGGTGGTTACACGACTCGGTAGAGGTTTTTGCTGGTGAGGGCTGTGTATGCGGGACGCGCCGGGAATTATATATTTAGGGCAGTTATGGTAAACATGATTTGTTAGTTGAGAATGAGAGAAATGAATTTCAAACCAATAAATGTGAAGATCCAAGTATATGTGCCCGAATCCGTACCCGATGACCAACGTATGGGACTGATCGGTTGGGGAACCATGGCTCGGTGCGAACTGGTCCTTGATTTTAACTATTGACAAACATTGAGAAGTATAAAAGTGTCAGAATCGCGACAGCTCAGACAATTTCTCGTCTATTCTTTCTACATTCCATTTTCTACACTCAGTGTGATTCAGAAGGTCAGACTGTTTTGATTCCGTCTGAACGTGACTGACATCAGCCGCGGGGTCGGCCGATCGTCTGAGTTGTTTTGTGCGAGAAATCTGTTTTTCTTCAACGCACTTTGATAACACTTTTTTCTTCTCTGCTAAGAGAGGACTGGATTGTCATTCTTTTTTCTTATGCCACTAGACTCTGTCTAGTTGGATATCCCTTGTTACGGTATGCGAGGGTCTGCCTTCACCACTTTACCAAGCTAACTCATTCATTCCACCAGAACCCAGGGTCCTCCAACACCAACACCCTGATCACAACTACAAGCATAAAAACCCACCACCAAAATGCCCCGCCGCGCCCCCCGCGACTATTACTCGGAAGAAGAAGAAATATACGAAGCCCCCCGCCGCCAAAAACGCAGCACCGCCCGCACCCCCGCCGCCGCCCCCGACGATGAAGAATACTACGTCCGCAAGCGCGGAAAGAGCAAGTCTCGCATCCCCGCCGCCATCGCCCCGCCTGTAGAGGACTTCGAGCGTCTCCGTGTGCGTGACAGAGCGCCCTCGCAGCCGCAGCCGCCCGTGCCGCCTCCCATGCCATTGGGGGTGAGGTATGGGCCTGCGATGGATATGGAGGGTTTTGCATTTAGACGGGGGAAGGGAGATGTAGGGAAGAAGGGGAAGAAGGGGAGGAACAGTAAGAGTGCGCCCGTATCGGAGGAGTCAGAGTCGGAAGATGAAGAGGTTAGGGTGAAGCATGTTAAGAGGCCGAAGTCGAAATCAAAGACTCGACGGAGGGAGATTGAAGAGGAGGATGATGATGAGGAGGAAGTGGTTTACAAGGAAAAGAAGAAGGGAGGTAAGAAGGCGAAGGGGAAGAGAGAGAAGTATGTTGAGGCTAGTGAGACGGAGTCTTCTTCCGAAGAAGAGGATGAGGAGGAATATGCTGTCCCTGTGCGGAGGGGTGGACGGCATATGGTTGCGCCTGCGCCTGTGCCTGATGATGACGATGATAGTGAAGAAGAGGTCGTGCACAGGCGGAAGAAGAAGGATAAGATGCCCGTCGAACCTGAATATGAACGGGCTACTCGCAAGGCCAGCAAACGTGGAAAGGAGGAGACCATACGATATCCGTCGGTCCCGAAGATGAAGTCTCGCCGTCGTGATGAGACCGAAAGCGAGACTGAGACTGAGTCTGAGAGCGAGACTACCAGTGATGACAGTGACGACGACGAGATCGTTGTCCGCAAGAGCGAGCATAGGGGACGCAGCAAGGGCAAGAAGGCCAAGCACCGCAAGGATGAATCGTCTGGGTCACCAAACCTCAGAGAGCCTTCAATATCTCGCAAGAGACGACAGAAGTTTATTGACACTGGTACGGTTTCCCAAAATCTCAAGTCAAGAATAATTGCTCACTGCGTTTAGAATATGAAATGGTCAAGCCAACCCGCGCACAAAGCCCAGACTTTCCTCGATCAAAGAGCAAAAAGGGTCGCCGGTCCAAGGATAACATGTTCATCGAACCTTTTGATCCTTACACCAACTGGCCACCGGTCGAGACCTCCAGTAAGAAAAAGAAATCCAAGGCCAAGGCCATTCAACCCAGAGCCCGATCTGCCGATAGGGACGTACAGCGGGACTTTGGCCGCCCTATGAAGGACGTCCGCAACGCCCGAGATGACCTTGAAGTGGACCTGTACAGCCACCGAAAGGCCCACTATCCTGCCGCCGATTTTGTGCCTCCCAAAGCTGGGGCCCTCGTCGCTCCTAAATCGCGACAGAGGATGAGGGGCACTAGCATGAGCGAAATGGCCTGGCCACAGCCCGCAGGTCGCAAGCTCAAGTACCTCCCGGAGGAGAGCTCTTCTGAAGAGTCGTCAGAGGACGAGAAGGCAACCCCATACCTTGGCACGAAACCCAAACACCAGGCCCCAGCTCAAAAAGACCGGCTTTGGACCGAAATCACCAAGGATCTTGTGGTACGAGAAGCAATTGAGCGGGCTGGGTATGAGTATGAAGAAACGGACCAGTTCTATTACATCTTCGCCTACCTTCATTATGTGCGTTTCACTGCCCCATTATACCAATTTCCTGTGTACTTGCCAAGCTAACAAAATTATAGGAGGACGTCTCCGGGCTCGTCGACATGTCTGAGGAGATTAGACAGGCACGGCGTCAAAGGATCCACGAAATCGGCCGTGAGCACGCCGGGTATGCCCTTCCCCCGGCACCGTCGGCACCCCCGGTTTTTAGCAAGTATGGCCAGCCCATGATGGAACAGCCTCGACCTTGGCCTTATAGCGGGCACGGAATGGCCCAGCCCCAGGAATCGGCGTACGAGGACAGTCGCTGGCGACTGCCGCGGATGGGACGGTGGTAGACGTTTAGGGTAGTTTGCGGAAAAGTGATGAGATATGACAGTTTTAGATTGAATGAATTCTTTGCTTTTATTCGATTCAGGGTTGCAGTGCACCCGTCTGTAAACGGCAAAAGGTAGATGACTCAGCGAACGATGAAAGAGGATATTATTGGGCCCATCTCCATAAATATATATGGTGCATGCATAAAGCAGTGGCAAATTGAGGTTTCATTGTAGAAAAAGAATAGAAAAGTGCATCTAAAGGAATATACATACAGAAGAAATGCTATTCACGTCTGAAACAGGCCAAGACAGGTTTACAAGCATGTGATTGGCCGGATGGGAACACAATGGCTGCCTCTTTGGCCGTATTAATCGTATTATCTTCCGTACCAATATGTCTAGATCGGGAATGGCGTGGTATTACCCGTAAAGATTATTTCATAAGGATCGAAAGATGCAGATTCCTCGGGAGAATCAAAGTCCATATCAAAATACTCTCAGCATGATAGGTCAATTAATCCTCTCGTCTAGATCTCTGAAAGATCTAGACAGGATTCAGGAACGGGAAATTGCATCCACCCCCGTTCCATGGATCTGTAGTACTGGTTCTGTACTGTACTTGTATTGTACCATACTCCGTGCTTAGAAGGATGATTGACCGGAGAATTTCAAGCATATCATTAACTGAACCAGAACCGAGCAAGGTGCTATTTCCGATAGATTGGTAGTCTAGTTCTTTTTTTTTTTTTGCCCTCAATATTTTGGTGCACATCTCGAGACTAGTTACATAGTAGACAACGGGCGACTCAGATGATAGATCGGCATGAATAAATTGATTTTGATTCTCCGTTCTTAGTGCCTGCGTTCCAGCCACAGAAATTTGGATGAGGATCACGATCTGCTGGGTTTCATTTGCGCTGTGGCAAAAGATTCCTTTAATCTCGAGTGTGGCGCGTGTCTGAGTTAGATCCACCAGCCACATAACGTCATTGTCCTTGTACTCTTTACAAGGGCTACTCTACTCCGTACTATGTACGCCAAAAGTCCTGGAAGAGCCCTGGCATATCATCGCTATGGCTATCAATCGAATGTCCAAAAGACTACAGAGTAACTAGATCGGTGATCCCTGTATCTCATACGAACCGAAGGGTGCTGGAATGCATGAACCAGCCATCTAGGGAATACATTATGTAGGAACTCCAGCACCCCACGAATGAGCATAGAGTCTTCTCAGATCAGACATTTATCAGGTGCCTACCACGCATAGTGCCATGCCTAATCGGATCGGCGAGACAGACATAAACGGAGATATACAGCGAGGCCTTGTACCCTACAGAGTACAGAGTATTACTGTGCATTCCAGATCCTTGATTGCGCCCTCACATGTAGATTTCTAAACGAAATACACCGGTGGTTCTTTTCTCTCCTTCTACTCCTCCGTAAGGACAGAGGCAGCGAGGCAGTTCTATACTATGTACAGCACCACACATAACCATGGAAACGGCTGTCAGAGAGATCCGCTTCGGCCGAGCCTAGTCTATGAAGGTGTATGTACCTGTTTCCGTACCGTAGAAAGCTAGAAAGGTACGTACCGGGATGATGGGCTTGTGTTCTGCCAACGCACTTTGCCACCCCACTGACTACGCGGTGCTCAGTGCGTCGGGCACAGCCTTGTATTTTATCATATCCTTACAGCAAACAGGATAATTAGCCTATATACAAGTACTTCTGCTCCGTGTATAGGCACAGGTATATAGGCAAGTATCTGTACGTAATACTCCGCGCTGATAAAGAATACTCTGTAGGTACTGCGTACGGGTATGTAATATTTGGAATCGGTATGTGGCTTAGCCAATCAACAATTTCGGGTAAGTGGGCGTGTTGTTGTCTCAGATGCTGAGTCGCTCGGAAACCGTAATTAACGAACCATGGGCCGAAATCCGATCAATACAGTTTGGTTTGGTCGGTTTTATATACTCGTACGAAGTACTGACAACTATAACAGGGGTCGTTTGCCGCGTCAGAGTGGGAATGTGACGCGGTCGAGAATGTGTGGAGGATTGTCCTCTGTTTATTAGGAAAGAGAGTCTAGAATCGGGACTCTAGAGTAAGATAAGTCGCAGTGGTGTTGGGCTCTATATATGGTTCTGGCAAGAATACGGAGTAATATGAATAGATTATGGAGTGGAAGGACCCCCCTGCGCAGACAAAAATAGGCATTGTCAGTGTTCTCAGGCCAGTACAGAATAATACCCCGTAGACCAACAACCATCAGACCATCAGTCATGAATACCGGATCGTCATAACCAACCTGCTAAGCTCGCAATGTTCAACTGTCAGAATACATTCATTTCAATTGACATCCTGGTGTTGTTGTAGTCTTGTACAAGTAGAAGAGTGTTTCACCCGAGCAATGCTGCTGATTCGGTTAATACCGCTAGTAACCATCAAATTACTCTCTAACTCAATTGAGATTAGCTCCATCGATACCGTACCATAATACCATACTATACCATACTGTAATTGAATACATACATTCACTTCTCCTCCACTGTTATCTCGATCTCTTCTTTTCTTCCCCTCGTCTTTCCTCTTTGTTTTCTCTTCCTTCATTGTCTGTTTCGCTCGTCGTTCGTCCTCTGCTGGCCTTTTGGTGCTCTGTCGACGGTCAGCCTGTTGTTTTGCTGACCACCTCTCGCGATCCCCTCGTAGGGTGATGATGCGAGAATCTCTCTGAGCCTTTGGCTTTTTCGACGCTTTTTTCTCTTCCCAAACCGGGTCATCGTCCAGTTGTAGGCTCAGAAATCACTTTGGGCATCCTCAGCTGGACCGGCAACAAATCGTCTGTTTGCTGTATTACTTCAGGTATGTTGTTGCGGATTTTTCTATTTCTTTTCTCTATTTCGACTGTTTTGTCCGCTATTTTTCTCGCTATGTCATTGTTCATGGCTGATCGACATTTTAGGAATCATCACCAACCCATCTAGTTTGGATCGGATTCCTACCGCCTATACAACTCGGTCTTTTTACCCAACAACTCCGGCTAGGGATTATCATAGGCCGTCTTCCAAGTCGAATCGGCGACCGATGAAATTATCTCCCTTAGCCTCACGAGCCTCTGACGTTTCATCATCCGTTAATACTGCCGCCCGACCGTTGATCATTTGAATTAGGCGCTTGGATCAGTGAAGGAGGGAAAAATTAAAAAGACCATTGAAGGAACATTGAGGCATAAGCCGCCGACGCTATTTGCTACACCAAACTCGTCCATTATCCATTGTTTACTTTTTCGACGCAATACATACCTGGTCCGGAGCGTGCAGAGTCATCAGCCAACATGCTCCTCGTATTCGCTTTCTCATGGCTTTTGTTCCTTGCATCGCCCGCCTTCGGAGCTGAGAATTCCGTGAAATACTGTTCCTCGGTTAACACGGGATCCGATAATGATGCGAGTAAGTGCCATGATTATGGTGGTATGATTTGTGCATCCTTGCTGACTTGTGCTACCTAGATCCCAATACCTTTCAGTCCATCGGGGCTTGCACATCTACGTGCACATCAGATTATGCATTCGGCATTCTCCAAGGCAAAAACTGCTGGTGCTCGAATATCGCACCTAATCAGGCAACCAATGTGAATGTTTCGGAGTGCAACGATAGCTGCCCTGGGTACCCGTCAGACAATTGTGGAAATGCGGACGAAGGCTTGTATGGCTACATTGTATTGATGGATCACATGCCGTCTAGCACTGCCAGCGCATCAGGCGCCTCTTCGACTGAAACTTCGGTAAGTAGTCTTGTACCTTGCTGAGTGTTGTCTTGGGTTGAAACATGCTGACATCTTACAGACAGGCACCTCATCAGAGACCACAGGGGCGAGTACGACGACTTCAGGAGGCAGTACAGTTGAGACAATTGGAGGTCAGGTCCAAACAGTCACGGTTGGCGGACCAGGCGCGACCGCTGCTGCAGATACCTCATCGACTAGCAGCAAAAGCAATGACTCCGGGCTCAGTAGTGGCGCCGTGGCTGGTGTTGCTGTTGGTTCCGTCGCAGGTTTCCTTGCAATCTTGGCTCTGATCCTCATTTGGTATTGCTCGAAGAAACGCCAGCGCGCAAACAGTCCTGATCCTAGCATGCAATTGCTGGATGGTCGCAACAGCAAGGGCTCCCAAATGAGCTTCATGAGGTCAATCTTTTCCGACAACACCACCCTTGCAGGGTCACCTACTGCCGCACGCAACCCGAACCCAACCTTTACCGATAATCGCATGAAGACGGACACCGTTCTCTATCCGCACGGTCCCCGGGATAGCAGTGTATCACTTCAGGACAACGAGGACTACTCAAGACCTGTGCTACGGGTAAGCATGTCATCTGTAATCATGCAATGAACGGATTGACTAACATTGACGCAGTTGACGAACCCTGATTAAACGTCGATTTATTATGTTGATAATCTAAACTTTCAATATTTGTTTTGTGCTTGCTTTCTGTCGCATCCTCGCATCTCATTGTCATTCTTTGCTCGGTTCGGCGAACAGCGGTGTTATGATACCCAATTGTCACATAATCTTTTATCCGATCCCTTTTGATCTAAGCATGCAGAGATCACGGACTCGATTAACATCCCTCTGGGATCCCCCCTCCCCCAACAAAAAACAAAAAAGGCATATCCGAAGCTTCATACAGTAAGGTAGGCCGACTCACGAATGTGTCACGATAATACTATCCATCGATCTCTGTCAGCACATGAGATCATCCAGGGTTCATTAGACTGCTTTTGTTTGCTTTGTGTGTTATGTCTGCTTATCAGCGTCTCTTATGTTTGCTTTTACAATTACAGATAGATATTTACTGTCACCGGTACTGGGAGGTAGTTTGTTAATTGAGCAATTACATGTTACATATCTACGAGACTACAAGTGTAATATGGGATCTCAATAAACCATTGATATCAATTGATAAATCCAAACTCATCGTGATCCTAGCATATCGTATCCAAAGAAGGATGGTTACAAATGCGACATGAAAGCCACTAGACAACTTGCACTCTGAACTCACCTTGACCTTGAATACACACCCCAGTGCATAAGAACAAACTTAATGAGCACACATATCAACCTAAAACAAGACATGATATCAAACCACAGCCCTAAACTCACCTTGAATATAGACTTGACGCCCCATAAAGCAAATAATTTGTTAACAGTTAGCGGTTAGCAATGTGCATACCCCAAGATATGTTCAAGTTTGGAAGGAAGATCCAGGATCAACCTACGATGGTATAGTCAATTCATGCATTTTGATTGAGAGATAGGTCCAAATCTCACGATATCCCCTGTCGTGCGCAATATCTATGGGCGTATTGTTCCACACATCGGGAATATTCAAAAACGCCCATCCCTCCTCCACAAGAAGACGAACAACACGCTTGTGGTTACCGCGCACAGCCCAGTGCAGCGCCGTGCGGCCCTGCGCGTCCTGAGCGTCCACAAACACCTCCTCCTCAATCAGCATCTCGACGACATTGTCGGCGCCCAACTCCGCCGCGTAGTGCAGCTCCGTCATGCCGTTCTGGCCGGGGTTCCCGACGTCGATGCCGTGTTCAAACAGGCGGAAAGGGATGTCAGTGTCCGCAAAGTACTGCAGATAGTCATGCAGGAGGTTTTCGCCGAAAATGTCGAGCTGGTTGACGTTAATGCCGGCGGCGAGGAGGTCGATAACTGCGCTGCTGTTGCGTTCCTTCGCGGCGATCCAGAGAGCGTTGCGGCCGTATTGGACGTCCGTGTCGTTCAGTTTCTGGGGGATGTAGCCGAGGAGGAAGCGCAGGACATCTGGGCTGAACTTGTTGACGGCGGCGTGGTGGAAGGGGGGGATTCCAGGCACGGAGAAACGGATGTCTCCTTCGTCGATTTCTGTGAGGATGGCGTTGTTGCGGATGGCGAAGCGCAGCATGTTGAGGGTGCAGTTCTGGAGAATCGTGGCGACGGTGTAGGGAGCGTTGATGTCCGCGCCCTCCTTAATGAGGTCTCGAATAAGACGCTCGTCGTTGATCGCCGCCGCCGCGACCAGCGGGGCAATCTGAGAAGCGAGGTTGTACAGGTTGGGGCTCGCGCCTCGGTCAAGCAACAGCTGGGTCACATCGTAAGCTCTATATTTCACCGCAGTATAAAGCAGTCTCTCACCATGAATCGAGTACTCGTCGACGCGGACACCGGCGTCCAAGAAACCCTTGACTGCATCGACATTGTCTTCTATAATGGCCTTGACGATGGGTTCGTCGGGTGCCTTGAACACCATGTTCTTGTCTAGAGCCGCATGGCCGTTCTGAAAGAGGATGGCATTGGCGTAGCATTCCTCGGGAGCGAAGGCATGATCGAAGGCGGCGTATTTGAGATGGTGCTGGATGGCACTGTTTATGCCGGGGTTGGTACGGGAGAAGTTGACGATGTCTTTGACATCGAGATTATTAGCGATCAGGCCGATAAGCTCACGAGGGAGGCTTCTGATGCTGGTTGATTCCATTGCGGCATAGATTTTGGAATTGTTCTGTTTGGATAGTGGGATTGATGTATCTGCAGTTGTTGCTGTAGATTGGTGGCGGATGACCGTGGACCTGGCTGGGCTTTCTGGACATTATATAGACTGTTATGAGGCATCTCTTCATCTAGATTCATCAGGAAGTTGAATATATCATCAGAAACATATTAAAGGTAAGAGATTCATTCCGTATACCAGAAGGAACATTCCGTAAATAGGGCTTTATGTTTATAAACCTGATGAAAGGCTATTCAGACTCGTATGTGGATAAATTGGATAAATCCGTCAAAACAGACCGATAATACCATTGTCTCTGACTATCAAAGAGAGATAAATTGCCTCCATGGTATTATCTATAGATTGTAAGGATAAAGACCGTGAAGAAGACAACGGCTTTGATAAGGAGTCTGGGTTCTTTGTCCGGAATATCGAACATTCCTGCTAGCGTCAAGTCTTTAACATGTGTCTAATATGTTCCGATGTCTTTCATGTCATTTCTGAGAAAAGTACCACAGATAAAGTAGTGGTTGGAGTACAGTTGAATGAGGCTCAGGGCACATGACCTGGATAGTTTTACCCTTTCAGGCAATGCAACCTTACTATTTATATTTTCCTCATCCGTCAAGCCAATTCCAACTGGTCACTATTGCTGGTGCTATTAGGACTCGCATCGCCATGCACAATTAGGAACATTTTGCGAGGAGAAAAGGTCGGTATCTGCATGCAGTTTGTACTGTGGGATGTTGCTTTGAATTGGTATGGCACTAATGACTAGTTTAAATCGGTATTCCGGAAGTGAAAGCTTGACAGTCCAGATACCTTCAGAATGTGGAGGAAATGCTCCACCCCGAGGAAGTAATATAAAAGTTGAGGGAGAATATGGGGACTCCGGACCGCTATCATCAACCACTATAAAACCCGCAAGGATCCCCGATCCCTATGCGAGATATTCCAATCGATTGGATCTGACATGCGAGCTCTTATCTCTTATCAGCATTGTCTCGCCAAAGAGGGTAAACCTATTCGTGTCACACCGAGTCGATGTCGAAGCCACGGCAATGGACCGGGGTTTCAGATAGGTGTTGGGATGGGTTGATAAATGCTTGTGCTGCCTGCTTCGCCCGGCTCACTTGGGTCTTCCTCGATTAAACTATACCAAACGCAACTCTCGAATTTCACATGGATAGCGACATTATGGACGTATCGAATGTCTCGGACAATATATGGTGGGCTGGCGCTCTCATAGGGGTACTAACGGGCTTATATCTTGTCCTAGACGGAGTACGGAGCAAATCGATCTTCCGTGGAATGACGCCTCGCAGTTCATCCATAGCCGAAATACCTCCCCGATCAATATCACCAAAGAAACCTCAAAGTTCTGAAACATCAAATTATGCAAGTGTCTTGCCGCCGCAGCGTCGAGAGGCGCTCAGTGAGATCTTGAATGGAGTGCAAGACGTCATGGAGGGAGAGGTCCTCCAACACATCTTGCCCATGGATGCAAACTATGAAACTTGCCAGGAGCAGAAATATACCCCAACTGGAATCTCGGTACAAGAGGTTCGAGAATTAGGGGATTTCCCGGACTATGCTGAACTTAGTGGAGTTCCATTACCCCAACCCTATCATGAGTTTGATATTGAAAAGGCGCTGGCTAGGCTTTATCGACCGTTCAGATGGGTTTACCATCAGACTATGTGTATGTCCCTATACTGGCCCGCAGAGTTGCAATGGTATCTAACTTAACGCTGTCATTAGCAATCTCGAAAATGGAAACAGACTGGTGGATCGAGCTCGAAAATACATACAAGCAGCGAATCGCCCAGCGCAAAGAACTATACGCCAACCACGGAAACGGGGTCCTTGGTTATCTTCCTGGGTCCGAGCTAGCCTGTAAGGAGCTCATGGAAATGGTCCTTCAAAACGTCTGTGTCCGGTACCCGCAATACTTCTCCCTAGTCGACAAGAGGGTTTTCCAAAACAGGATCCTAGGCACGGAACAGGATGTAAGGTCCAAGCATCCTTTGGAGATTCTGCTTGACAATATTCCTGAGGACTTTGGTATCACGCTGCGAGATGATAAGACGGGCTGTTACATACTCCGTGCAGGGGTCATTTGCTCTTCGATTGGATGGAGTATCAATGAGAAGATGGGCCTTCCACTTCACTTGATACACAAACCTGTGCCGGATTACAAGGAGAAGATGCAAACTTCCATGGAGCGGTATATTCTCTCAGCCAAGTGAGAGTTTCTCCAAGCTGACATTTGCAAGTTTCTTCACAAAGTTACCAACCGACAAACCAATCCAACGCGGCTCCTGGGGCCTCGAAGTCGGCCAACCCCTCTGGATGCCGAAAGGTTCTCCCCTAGAGATCCACCGCACAAACCAATCCCCCACCCTCCAACCCTCCGACTGTCATCTCCGCGTAGATTGGCAAACCCTCCGCCGCCTTCCCCTCTCCGCAGCCGTTGTCTTCAACTTTAAAGCCCTGTTCACGCCGGTCACGGAGTTCCGTGATGAACCCGGTGTGCCGGCACTCGTTGCTAAGAATATGAAGGAGGGGAAGAAGAATTTGTTGGAGTATAAAGGAACGTGGCATGTGGAGCATGTGATTTTGCCAGTGATGGAGGAGTGGGCGGAGGAGCAGAGAAGCAATGGGCTGGTGGAGAGGGATTGGGAGGTTGGGACGCTGGATGAAAATCCGTATTTTAGGGGGTGGGAGGAGAAGTGGCATCGTCAGCAGGGGTTCTAATGCTCTCAGTCCTATTTATGTCATGTGATGTTTAGGTGTTTTCGTTCGTTTAGTTCATGGGTTGATTTATCGCGTGCTCAATTGGAAATACCTACAGAGAATGAGAAGGCTTGTCCTGGAACCTTATATACATTCAAACCATATAATAATACACACCATATTCGTTAATCGATATTGGTTAAGTAGGCTTTTGGGGCCTACACCCCGCAGCTTTTCAGACAAATGTAGATTCTTGACGATGTGCGGTATTCTTCAGGTTGCGCGTTGCCTTTGACGCAAGCGGCGAGACCATACTTGGTGACGGTGATGGTGGGAGACATAGTCTATGCCGCGGAGGCAGCGCCTTTGGCGACGTGGTTCGAGCTGGCACTCGAGATGAGGATCATAACGTGGCGCATGACAGCCGCTCAATCCTCTCCTGTATGATCCGCAGAGCCAGAGCGGCTCTCTTTCACCTCCCCATTATCGCTATCCTGATCCATTTCCTCCAATTCATCTGCCAGCGGACTAACCCTCTCATCCAACAGATCCAAGTCCTCCAACTGCTGCCTCGACGGCAGCTTCCACAAACTCGTACCACACATACGGTCTTTCGTAAGAAGGTCATCGACGAACTGATCCATATACGTAAGCACAAACGAATCCCGCACACGCCGTTTGATTTTCCGATAATCGAGTAGCAGCGGCTCAAGCGTCTTGTACACATCCACCGCATCGAAAGTCAACCGAACATAAAACGCCGCCAGAGCACGCAAGTACTTGAAGTCTCCACGATCTTGAAGTATGCCGTTTCCCTGGTCTTCATCGTCACTCCCCGGATCCGAGAAATTCAAATATTCAAGGACGATATCGCGACTCGGGTTCAGCTGGAGCATCTTGAACGCGAGACAGAGGAAGGGCGTCGGTTTTTCGGAGACACCGTAGGTACCGCCGATAGAGCTGAGTTCAACTGCGCGGTCGCAGAGAGTCGCGGCGTTTAATCCGAAGCATTGTTCTTTCCAGTAGTAGGAGTCAGTGATGCGATCGCGGACGGCTTTTTCGAAGAGCGTGGCTGGGTTGACACCGCGGACTAGGGGACCGGTGTAGCCGCGGTTGTCGAGTAGGGTGCTGGCGTCTGCGCGATGGGTCGACATGCTGTTTGCAGACTCAAGAGTGCTAGAATTCAGCTCGTCTTCAATCAACGCGACAGACTTGAAGATGAAAGCTCGCGCCGCCGGAGGCATAGTTGTTCCGGACTTCCACCGCCAAGAACGCCAAGACTGAACGTTATCGATAGTTGCACGGCCAACGGTCGCGGGAGGTAAACAACCCCGAATCGTCATCGGGTAGAAGATCGTAAGGCTGTCGATCCAAGGGTCCAATTTGATTCTCATAATGATCTCTCCCGTGGTTGTGTTGCGGGCTGCGTCGCGTAGTCAAACACTCTTTCTAAAGAAATATAATTTTACTACCCATATGCGGGTTCGCAGTGCTCTGTCGCAACCATGGTGCTGCTAACTCCCTCCACCGTGTCCTCCATTATCTCCATGGGAGTCATCTTCATTTTCACATTCCTCTTATTCCTGTCCGGCTATGTCCTCCAGCAACAATCCGTTCGAAGCATCCAACAAGCCCTCAAGCCTCCCCCAGACTCATTATATCCCCTCGCTAGACACGGATCGGGATCGACATATCGGAATGCTAGGAGGGACACCGGTTATAACCAATTATCCCATGACAGCAGCAATGACAGACAGAAAGACAACAATGGTAACTACGCATACGTCCAACTTCTCTCCACTCCCGACCCTTCGAACATCTGCTCCGCAATCCTCTTCTTCCACCACCTCTCCAAAAACGGCACAGCAGTTCAAGACCGCCTCTTTATGTACCCGCAAGAATGGGACCAACCGTCGTCCTCTAAGAACAAGAAGCCCTCGAAACCCATTTCAAAAGCCTTTTCTCTCCTCCGCTCCGCAAGCATCAAATACAATATCTGGTTGTTGCCCATCGACATGACAGCCGCGACGTCGGCGGGTTACGCACCCACAGATACGAAACTGCTTCGTTTGGGCCAGATTCAGTTCATGCAGTATGACAGTGTCTTGTATGTACAGACGCCGGGTTTACTGCTTGATACGGGGAAGTTGGATGATCTGTTCTTGTCAAGACCGTTGCCCCAACAGTATGACCAGAATCGACGGGATTCGTGGGATAATGAAGCTTGGATCTCTATGCCGCTAAAAGCTGAGCGGGATAACGCGCTCCCGCCAGTGTACCTGGTCACGGTTAACAATGTTGGCGCTGGGCAAGTCGAGGCACGGGGCCATGTTCCTAATGGGACACTTCCTGGGTTTGGACAGCTTGCGGCGGGTCCGGAGGTTGTTCAGCCATCTAGAGATGATATACATGATGAAGATAAACAACCGGGCTATGTCTTCTTCGAGCATGATCGTGATGGACATGTTCGATGGGCCGGGAATCCGCTTTATGGGACTTGGAGAGCAGGGCTGAATGAGGTATGTGAAGGGCTTGATCTTGATGACGATAATCATGATGATGATCTATGATGATCTTGTTCTACTTGCATTGTTTCTGGTTTGAGTTTGGTCATGGTATATGCACTCTTCAGATGGCGTTTGGTATAAGTCTTTTAACTTGCATATACATTTTGCATTACTATGATATAAGAAAAAGATATAAATCATTCACGAAAATCTAATAGTATCCAAAGAGGTATATGTAGCATGGTCCAAAAAAGCAAATCACCACCAATATGCAAGCCTTACGCCACCAAGCCAAATAACCTTGCTCTATAACGAAAATGTCCCTTAGCCCTGTAGCCAGGATATTCTTTTAATATGCAGCAAGAGCAGCGGATTACCGCGGAACGCCAATCTCATATCCTAACAGCACTTCAGTAGTATTGCCCTCCCAGCCTCGATTGCCGCTCGTCGAGATCATAAAACGACATGCTGGGTCAACGTATAGCTGGGATATTGTTCCTGTGCGGTGGCCCGGAATAATAAGGAAAGGTACAGTCGAGTGACGGGTGACCTGTTCGTGCTTTAAGTCGTAGAGTCGGAGGATATCATGGGATGCACTATTATAACTGGTTAGTATGGATGTCAATCAGGGAAGGATAGAGACGAAAGACTCACCAAACAATATGCCTTCCATTAGGCATTGCCTTAACAGCCGTCACCGGTCCACTACCCTGAGGAAACTTGAAAACGCGCTCCGCTTCCCGTAGACCCTTATGAAGGCTGAATTCCTCGACTGTGCCGTTCCGTCGACCGGCGTATATATAGTTTCCATCTGGAGACCAACAGGCATTCATACACCATGGCGGAGCATTGCGAGATGTGATACGAGCAATTGCGTCGGGTTGTCGCCTGTCCCACACTCGAATCGTACCGTCGATGGACGCAGAGAGGAACACATTGTCCGCATTCGGCTCGGACTGCGCTGTCTGCTGCGAAACATCCTGGTTTTGAGAAGGGGGCTCTAGTTCCTCAGCGTGGGAGAGCCCGTTGATTTCAGGCTGCGTCCCATTTGGAAGGTCTGCTCCATGCGACTCTAATTGTTGGGTTGCCGTATTTGGGTTCGTAGTTTCATTGCTCGAATCTTTTGGTTCTTCTGCCGCGCCATTTTGCTGGCCGGTCATTTCATGATCTTGTTCACCAGGCGCATCCGCATCTGGAAGCATGCTGCCAGCGAGCTTGCCGAACTCATCGTCGTCGTTATCCATACCAAAGGCATTTACCGAGGGATTGTTACCATCGCCAGCACCATTATCTCCATCGCCAAAGAGCGAGTCAGCTCCACCAAAGAGCGAATCAGCCGGTGAGCCCGCCTGCGGGTTCGCGTCGCCGAAATCGCCCTGCTCATTGGGGGTATTTTCAAAATTGAAGTTCGCACCGGTGTTGGCCTGGTAATTCGATGAATATGTCCCATTTATTTGCTGTCGATCAGTGGTATCTCTGGGGACTGGTAGGCTGGACTCTGGCCGGATGTCAATCGCTGAGATTTGTCCAGCGCTGGGGCCAAAAGTGCGCCTGGCTTGCCCGGTATTCAGATCCCAATCGAGCACACGTTTGTCCCAACCCCCGGAAAGCAGTGACTTTTCGTCGCACGTCAGGTTCAATACAGATACCGCGGAAGTATGTTGTTGAAGAGATGCAATTTCTCTGCCCTCTTCATGTCGCACCGATTGAAGGCGGATGGCGCCTGATTCCAAACCAGACAGCAGCCAGAGACCCTCACTGTGGCTGGCTAAAGAGTAGACAGGCGACAGAGCATTGGCATCCATATTCTCCCAGTATGTCATCACTACGCCCGCTTTTACCACACTGTCGACAAACGGATGCCTTTGCGCCACTGTCAGCATCAATTTGCTGTTGATCGAGTCCACCCAGTTGAATTTCCGCACATATCCATCAGACCCTCCGCTAAATACCCATCTCATGTCTGCTGTGGCCGTTACCGCATTGATCGAGGTACTATGGGGTGCCGCAGTAGTAGGAACGATATCGTAGGTGGAACATGTCAGGCATTCCGCGCGCGCACTGGGATGGAAAGCAGATATGGGGTCGGTCGCAGCATGAGCAGCGGCTTCAGGAGAGGTCATGGAAACGTCTGTATCAGGGTTTTGTTGCGACGCCATTCCGGCGCCTTCGGAGACATGGCTAGTGTTGGAAGGGCTGTCTCCATCTTGATCTCCGTCGGCGTCGGCGTCAGGCTCATTGTCGTTGTCTCCGTCGTCTGCATCTCTGAGGGTCTCGTCTTCATTGTCTGAGCTTCCGTCCTGCGAACCTAGGGAGATTAAGAAAGTCAATTCCACGTTAGATTCTAGCTTTTGAAGTGAACTCACCTGCGAGATCCCGGTCATCATCGTCCTCAATCGAAGCCATGGCGACGATGGAGGCGCTCCAAGATTAACAATTACCCAGTGCCTCCAATATCAATGTTAATGTTTGTCAATAAGATAAGTATATGTATCGAGGCCAAAAATCGTTCTGCACTTTGGACGGCGGGAAGAGGCCGTGATTCAGGTTGATTCAAAGGTTCACAGCTCTCGTAAGTCTCCGCGTTTAGTGGTCGCAGAAGGCGACGGGATTTGGCAATCAAGGATTATCTGAAAATGTTAAAGGAAAAATAGAGATAGGAGAAAGAATGACTTTGAGTTGAGCTTCCGCACGCAGGTTCTAGTAATGGAGCTCGCGATGAATTTCCCCGGACGTTTCCCACCTTGTGCCTGAGGCAATAATATCCCATTCTGGGTTAGCGTTATTGATATTACCAGAAAGGGAAAACTGTTTCTTCGTTTCTTCTCACTCTGTATTGGGGTGGAAATTGCCAATATAGAGTAAATTCCTTCGTCCTTGGACTTGAGGCTATTAACTTGACCTTTGGGATGGCTATGTCTATTCAATTGCTTGCGAGTCACAGCTGTGAGTGAATATCAAATCCATGTTCAGCCGGGCACTCATACATAGCATGATGTACTAGTTACCAGGATCATTTTCAGACAAAAGAACTGTATGCCATACCAAAAAAGTGTTTCTTTTCTTATACCCTACATAGCTGTGACTTGTACAGAGTAAATCACAAACCATGGCTTGGATGCATAATCAATGCTAAACGCAAGCAAACAAAGAACAAGCAAAGATATCCAACACTTATAGACCACCTGCAATCAGTGAATTGAAAAAAATTATGTATATATTGTTTACTTCAATCGAAGACATTGAATATAAATACTGGTGTTAGGCTGTGAAGCTTTTGCTGAAGAACTGCTCCTATCCAATTCAATGACGACAGTCCCGACAACCCTCAGATCCCATTTCCCTCAACTCCCCTCTCTGCCTCTTTCATCCTCCCCATTGTCATCCCATTAGTATTCAACTAATTGTCTGATTTCTCATATGGCTTCGTCAACCTCAAAGATGGAGTCAGAAGAAATCGAGCCGTCGTCGTCGTTTATCGCAGAGGCTCATGTGCGACTTATGAACCTTCACATGGGAAATACTGTCCAGGTAAACCCGGAGATAAAGAACTATTGCTTTCAGGCTAGAGAGGATGAATCTGCTGAGGGCGAAGCATGGACGATGAAGCCAGAGCTTCCATCCTCTGATGAGATCTTGGGAACTGACTTGCTCGACGACGACGAGGACTGCGTCGAGCTCATGCCAAACCACATCAATAGCCCGTGGCCATCCAAGGACTCTTATTTGAGGGCCCATTATGAGCTTTTACGAGAGGATGCTGTTGCTCCCCTGAGAGACGCCGTGGCTTATGTGAGAGATGATCCTCAAATGAAGGATTCGCCGGCGGTGTCCATCTACGAGAAGGTTAGTGATTTCTGATCAGCATATCTAGCTCACATCTACTGAAATTCAACTTTAGGTTCATATAATCGGGGTTACTTTTTCGCAAAGAGGCCTGGCTTTCCGCGTTCGATTCTCGACTCACCGTGCCGGCAAGAATATCGTTTGGGAATACTCAAAGCGCCTGATCTCCGGAACCATAATTGCACTTTCTCCAGCCAGTGACTGCTTTCGAAGTGAATGCGTTGTTGGTGTCGTGGCTGCCAGGCCTGTAGAGGGAGTGAAACAACAGCCACCCGAGGTCGATATTTTCTTTGCTCGACCTGAACAAGCGGACTTTGACCCTCATCAAGAATGGATTATGGTGGAGGCAAAAACTGGCTATTACGAATCGCTAAGACATACTATGATGGCTCTCCAGAAGATGCGCAAGGAAAGGTTAGTGCTCCCACGGCAACGTTTTGCTGTATGCCTCTTAACGTCAATCAGATTCCCTCTAGCAGAGCACATATGTTCCTTGGAACCAAACATCGAGCCCCCGGAGTACATCAAAGAACGCCCCATTCTGGACATACATTCAGGTCTCACCGGATCCGAGGAAGAGGGCAAAGTGAACGTCCTCGAGGCCTGGCCTAAGTCTCCAGCCGGCGATCTAGACGCAGCACAGTGGGCAGCCCTTGAACAAATCCTCACGAAGAAACTGTCGATAATCCAAGGCCCTCCGGGAACTGGAAAGACATTTGTCTCGGTCGTCGCCCTAAGAATTTTGTTATCGAATATGAAGGAAGGAGATCCGCCTATATTTATCGCAGCCCAGACAAATCATGCGTTGGACCAGCTTTTAAACCACATTTCAACTTTCGAGAGGAACTACATCCGCTTGGGGGCGAGAAGTAGTGATCTCGAGATAAAAAAGCGAACACTTTTTGTTGTTAGACAAAAAGAGCCCGCTGCTACCATCCAGGGAAGTGTTTTTGGATCGGCTAGGAAAGGACACCAGAATTTCATCACGACCATTTCCGAGCTTTTGCAACCATTTACTCAGGAGGATGACTCTTCACCACTGCCATCATCGCTATTCTTGAAGTATGAGACTTTGACTCAGGAACAATACGACTCCCTTGAGCAGGGTGCCAGTGGGTGGATTCGACCTGGAACAGAGGACGACGATGTCGACCCGATGGTTGCTTGGATTGGGGAAGAAGGAAAGAAATTCCAGGTCAAGTACACGAAAGAAAGTTTTGGATTCTCTGAGGACGAAGTGGATCTCGAATACGAGCAACTGAAAGAATTGGAGGCAGAGCAGGGGCTTGAGGAAGATGACTATGATGGTCTCAGAGGCCGGTACACGGCGATCCACGATGGGTTTTGTGGACGTGACGTCGGCCCCATCTCTGAAACAGCGGCCCTAGACTATCTCAAATGCCTTGATATGTGGAAGATTCCGCCCAAAGCACGAGGCGCTGTCTATAACGTTCTTCGAAAGCTGACCAAAGAAAAGATCTTGTTCGAGTTTCGCACCCTTATGGCACTATACAACGTTAATTGTGAATATTTGCAGATTGGAAAGTGGGAAAGAGATCATACGATTCTTCGAAACGCCAAAGTTATTGGGATGACAACGACCGGTTTGAGCAAGTACCGGGCGCTTTTGTCGAGCTTGACCCCCAGAACTGTTTTGATAGAAGAAGCCGCTGAAGCTATCGAAGCGCCAATTTCGGTTTCTTGTTTCAACTCTCTTCAGCAGCTGATCCTTGTCGGCGACCATAAGCAGTTGAGGGGACATTGCTCTGTTCGAGATCTCGGAGGAGAGCCTTTCTATCTTGATGTATCGATGTTTGAGCGACTTGTTCAGAATGAAATAAATTACGTGACCCTAAGACGACAGAGGCGAATGGTACCAGAGATACGTCGCTTGCTGGGACCTATTTACGGCGAGTTGCAGGACCATCCCTCAGTGCAGGAACGACCCGAAGTCCCCGGTATGGTGAATTGCAGGTCGTTCTTTTTCAGTCATAGCTGGCCGGAAAACAGTGATAATCTGTCATCAAAATTCAACGAGATGGAGGCGCAGATGGTGGCAGGATTCTTTGTCCACCTCGTACTCAATGGTGTTTTGCCCAATGATATTACAGTGCTGACGTTCTACAACGGCCAGAGGAAGAGACTGCTAAAACTGTTGAGAGCTCACCGTGATCTCCAGGGCCGATACATAAAGGTTGCCACGGTTGATTCATACCAGGGTGAGGAGAATGATGTTGTGATTTTGTCTCTTGTGAGAAGTGGTGGAAAGAAAATCGGTTTTCTTGCGACAGAGAACAGAGTGTGTGTGGCCCTCTCGCGCGCGAAACGAGGATTCTACATCTTTGGAAACGCGCATGCGCTTGCATCTGCGAACCGTCTCTGGTCTCAGGTGGTTTCCATTATGCGTGAGAGTGAAGGCGAATCTCGTCGCATAGGATCTGCATTGCCCTTAAAATGCTCAGCTCACGGCAGGAAGATGCTCATATCAGGTGTGGCTGTTCCTTTATTGTGATATTTTAGGAGCTTTCTAACCTATGATAGAGCCGTCTGACTGGGAAAAGAGAAACGGTGGCTGCGATTGGGACTGTAACGGAACCTTGGCTTGCGGGCACAAGTGCACCCTAAAATGTCACAGGTGAGAAATCTTGACATATGGATTGCTCACATGCTAATACCTGTACGCCATTAGTTTCACTCACAAACAAGTCTTTTGCAACCGAATTTGTGACAAACAGATGCGCTGTGGACACACTTGCAATAGGTCTTGTTCAGACACTCACATTTGCGTTTGCTCATGCAGACTGGCCACTGAAATTACCGCTGCCGCTGCGATAATGGAAGCAAACTTGATTTCCGAGCCTGCTCCTGAGCCTACTCCTCAGCCAACTTATGAACCCGTCGTCGAACCTAAAGTATCAGAGAAGGAGCGTATGCGTCGGAGACTGATTAGTGAATACCACGCCTACGCCAATGGTGGAGCCCAGGAACATGATACGATTCTTGCGAAAGCATCTACAAAGCAACGGAACAAGAAGCAGAAGGCCCGCAAAGTCGCTATTGGAGACTTGCTTGGAGAAGACACGCCTGAATCCGTGAGCTACTTGAAGCCTGACAGCAAAGAGAATGTTTTTCCTTGCGAGAATGGCGTTGGTGAGCCCAAGTCGCGAGGATCAAGCTCAACGCCCCAATGGAGTCTTTTGGACTGAAATCGTGCACGATATATGTATCGGGATCGGTCCAAGTTATAGGCTGTCGCAAAATTTTTATCCTTATCCACTTGCGTTGCATCTGATTGTTCTCAGACTGTCGACCATAGATTTAGGCATCTCATTGACATAGGAATAACGAATATTGTATAGCTATCAACCATGGATTTCAGATGAAGCCTTGCGATACCGTGGTGCCACTGTTTAGAGAACGCATAGAAATCGGGCAAGGTGGGAGCTCCCCCCCCCCCCCCTTTTTTTTTTTTTTTTTTTTTTTTTTTTTTT
>JBDODA010000169.1:0-21778 GCA_039880815.1 Aspergillus intermedius | reverse complement strand
CGGTAGTTATCTTTATTAGCTCTAGCCAACTTCTTGACTATCAAGCAATCATATGGATTTGCTTGGTTTCCTTTGTCTTACCCCTGTAACTTCTTCTCTTTCCTCTTCAGGGCCGATATTCTTGTCTTATGGCTACCATTCTGTCTGCATGTGGGCAAACTGTGTGCCTATTGCGAAAGTCATGAGAAAAGTGCATATCCGACCAGCGTCGCTGATCGACAGTGGATTCTCGTTTGTATAGTAAAAATCCAGCTTCTCGCGAAAGGTCGCTTCATGAAAATAGAGATAATTCATCTCACCGAACGCCAAAATGCGTTTGCCAAGAATTCCGCCATATGTTTCGGCGGAAAATATGCCTTTGCGAGGGCGACGCAAGAGCCAGATGATTGCAGAGCAGTGGCCCGAAAGAGACGCCTTCGACGTGGTCATGACCCTGGATGATGTTCATCAGCAAGGTATATAATAACTTTCATGAAGTCTTTTTTTTTTTTTCCAAGTGCATAGCGAAGCTCACACGGCGTACCTTCTCAGCTTATCTTGTCCCTTACTGTTCCCAAAATTTTGCAGTCTTCGTTCTAGCATTCTAGAAAAGAAATCAAGAATCGTCAGTACTGCCAACACGCTTCCCCCCAAAAAAAAGCCGCTACTGAGGCTGACACGGGAAATTGCTTCGAATTGCAGCTGATTGCACGTCAAGCTCTGGAAGAAAATCACAATGCCTTTTGTGAGAATTCGACGTTGCAATGCAAAACCTATCCGGGTGAACCCTTTTTGAGCGCCGGTGGGGTGACTCAGTCGGGGAGACCCGAAGGCCCTATGCAGGTACCCGGAGGCAGTGGCAACAGGGCCATAGAGGGGATGAGCCACCCATAAAGCAGCCAGGCAGACATACTACAAGACAATTCGACAAATAAAACGGGAGTGCTGGGAGGCCTTCCTCGAGGGGACCTGTGACGGCTCACGGATAAACATCGCCTCAGTGGCTCATATCAAAAGACGCCACCATCCAAGCAAGCAAAGGAAGCACCCAGCACGGTTGCAGAACCCATAGATAGAATCCCTTTTTTCCTGTAGGTAGGTCCCTTTTCTTCTGTCCTCTCCATATTCGATATCCTCGTCAATGGCTACACTGCGGTTTCCGAGCAGCAAGGGTGTGAGTGTTCTGATTGGGTATCAGCTGGCTGGGCTCCTTTGGCGCTCATATAGGCGAGTTCTTGGGGTTGAGGTTGTGGTTGGCACCCCGCCCGATTGGCGGGGTGCCGAGAACTGGGTAATCAGCAGGGTTTACATGGGTATAACTACTGGGCGCTAAGCAAAGGCGGTCTGACAAACAGCCTGCCGGGTACTAACAAAGCAGGCTGACGCCGTGACAATATTCCATCATGCAAACCCAGTCTTAATTAGCATCTTGGACTTTTTATTATCGTCTGCGCGACAAACGAACCAACGTGACCAGACCATAAGCGGGAATAAGATATCTTGCTTACTTGTATAGTAGCCTCTTCTGGCATCCAAAGCCTGCTGTGGGTCCGCACTAGCAAAAATACTGGGGTCGGCCTCGTATACATGAAGGGGCGGCTTGCTATAGCCAAGGTTCAAGCAGTGCAAATTCATTACAAAATTTGACCTCAATAGTCTGCCTTGTCCTATCATTTCCAAATTGATATCCCCCCACCATTTGATGTTGACCACCAACCGGGTGCCCATAGACCAGCCCCTCTCATCTGGCTCAAATTGTTGCGCTGGTTTTTCGTGTTCTACATCATGTGCAACAGATCGACATGGAAATGAGTGATATTGTCAATGTAAGCCCGGGCACAAAGTGCATTTATTAGTGAATGACCCCTCAATTTCACCCAGGTTTCCTTCTTTCTGCTTTTCTTGCTTCTGTTGACCTTTGAAATCAACATTTTCCCAACTTTTATCATTACTCTTCCTGTCCTATGTTCCCCCTCCTCCCTGCTAGTTAGTATACATGGCGCATGTATTCTACTCTACTACTCTACTTAATTCACTTTTAATTATTTTATTCTTTCTTCCCCGTCATGTCTGACTTGGGTCCACCCTACGGGTTCGCATTACGCAGGCGTGGCTCCTGCCTCGAAAGTGAAGTAGGCACTGGTGAAACATGGGACGGATTCCGTCGATGCTGTCCCAAACCCAGCGTTGAAAAGGATGGCGCGTGTTGTCCGCAGAACAATGACTGTAGGGAGGAAATCAGCAACTCAAAACACTGTGCCGACAAAAGCTGGCTTCTCTTCCGAAACACTAAGGACAATGGATATTTCTGTTGTTTGGAGGGGACAGATGGGTTTCTTGCCGACAAAAATGGAAGTGCAGTCGGGTGTGAGGATTCCTATGCTCCTAGTAATGCTGATTTGTTGTGGCAGCCGAGAATCACTCCTGGTAATATTCATATCCTGCTTTCTTGGTATGAGCCCACTTCTGATATAGCTAGATAACATTGAATCAACTTGCCCTTCTACTTCCAATTCCGGCGCTATCGCAGGTGGCGTGGTTGGTGGAGTTGCTGGGTTAGCAATCATTTTTGCCTTGCTTTGGTATTTCATGCGTCGCCGATCACAGAAGCAACCCCCTCAAGAGGGAACACCCATTACAGAAGCATCAGTGATACAATCCGGCGCTGTTCTGTCTTCAGGCAAACCGAGCGAGTTATACGGTCAACGTCATGTGGCAGAGCTGGAGAATACTCCTGTCTACGAGTTGCTGGAAAATCCAAGGACTCGATGAAAAGCTATGGCCTGCATTTTAATGTTCTTAGATAAAGCCCTAATTTAATCATGATTTTCGTGGATGATATACTCCAGGAACTCCAGCGTTTGGCGATCTCAACTCATCTCATCTCTCCGTCCTGCCTCAATGTCTTTCCGATGATCCCATCATTCACCTTACAAGACAGGTCATACACAATGATAATCATTGCTTTCCATCAGTCTCTTCAGTGTAGCACACCTCTGGAATCGTTATCATGCTGAGGAATAGTGTCACAACCTGGCTTCCCTTGTTCGTACCTATAAACCCTAGTTAGTTGTATCTCAAGACCTGAACACTTACCCTAAGTATTCCCGATATATCTGTAATCCAATGCCCCTCCGGGTCCGGTGTCTATAGTCGTATCCGTCGCTGGGTATATCGCCCCGGCCAGGCTCCGTTAGAATAACAAGATCGATAAGGTAACAAGTAAGGAAACAAGGCCAACTGAGTACATGTACTGAGCTGCTAGTTAAGTGCGGACGAGTCAGAAACTAGAAGGTAACCAATGCTGAATAACTTGTATTGATCGCAAAGAACTGAGCTAAGTACATGAATGAGCGTCCTTATATATTCTTTCATCCTGTTGGGGGTAGTTGAGTTGGTAGTCGAGTCACGTGCGTTGTTGGTTGATTGTCATCCTGAATTCCTGATTCCTTTGAAAATCCTTGTTCCTTCTTGCATTTTCACCATAACTCACCATAACTTCTCACCCAGGAGTTCTGCCTTGACTCCCCTGTTAGTACCAGGTCAGTCACGTGTTGGCTTGGCCACCCTCGCCTAGGCCCGATAGGTAGTTAGGCCGCTCCGACCGGCCACTCATCGAATCAAGCATACTTGCCCACTAAAAGGTTATGAGCCCTCTGACTCTATCTCTGCAGTGATATAGCGTTTTGAGATAGAAGAGGAACCTAGGGTAGTCAGATTGATTGAAGAGAAGCATTGTTATGCCCTTTATTTGTCATTTCTGATTATTCTTTTCCGAAACCCCTTTTTCCTGTGCCGCGAATTCCCATCGCACTACGTATCGAATATGAAATAACGGGTCTATATAGACCTGGCCTCTCGAAGCGAATCGAATATCGAATTCTGGATAGAATTCGGCCCCGACGCGAATGAATTTTGAGCTTTAGATAGATAGCTCATCGGACCGTACCGAGTATGGCGGATCAAGCGCCTAGAAGAAGTCACTCCCAGTTAGCAACACCTAATACCACTCACCGGAATAGTGAGGAATTAGCTAGGGAAGCTGAGTCGTATGAAGGTTCATCAGGAATGAATATAGAGCCGGAAACACCGACCCCAATGCCACAACCTCCTCCCTATGAGCAACCTGCTCAACCAGTTCAGCCGACTATGGCTGATATGATGCGCGAAATGCAAGGATACATGCAGTGCCAACATACGCAAGCAGCTGCACAAGAGGCTCATTTTCAAGCACAAGTAGCAGCTCAAGAGGCTCACATTCAGGAGTTGCAGAACGCTCTGCAGAACACCACTATGAACAACAATAGTCAGCAACGACTGCAGTCCCAGGTGGATCCAAATGCCGCATTCATGGCTCAGTTTATGAGCTTTCTTCAATCTAATACTGAGCAAGATCCTCTGGAGAAGGAGGAGAACCAAATAATTCACCTATCCAATCAACATTGGAGAGATCATGGACTCCGCCTGATAGGCCAGGAGAACTTTACTTTGTGGCAGCGCGCCATTCTTATCGACGCTGAATATATTGGTGGACGAGATATTCTGGATCTTGAGATAGACACACCACCAGAAGGGGACCCCATTGAGAAAACTCAATGGGAAGTGCGTTCTTGCTTGTTACATACTCAAATTCTTGATATGTTGCCTATTAATATACGGCAGCAGGTGCAGATAGATCATCTGCAATCACCAGTTGAGCTATGGCGACAACTCAACGCCATATACAGCCTCTCCCAAGCGGAGGAACAGCTGGTAAATGTCAAAACATTGATCAATCTTCATCCTCAAGGCAACTACATGGCAATGATGCGCCAGTGGCAAGAGCTCACCAGCTTTATGAAGGAGAAGAAGTATACTGCTGATGAGATATATCACAACATTGGTATTATTCTGCTAGGAGATTGGCAGAAGACATTTATATGTGGGGAATTAGACACCTTCTTTGCAACATCTAAAGAGAAGAACATTCATCAGCTAGATATGAATAAGCTGATTGATCAACTTGGGGTACACTTATTAAATGGCCCTGGGATGTACACACCTCTCTCCTACCCTTTCTACCGTCAAGATCAGCGAACGGCTTCCAGGGGGGAGAAATGACTCATCAAAGAAATGATACTGGCCAGGGTAGAGGATCCCCAGCTAGAGCAGGGAGCCAACCTCGCGCTAGAAATGGGTCAAAACAGGGAGATAAACCTCGATCACTATGCCCACACTGCAAGAAGGGATATCATAGTGAAGAGAACTGCTGGACAAAGCATCCAGAGAAATGCCCTCCACCAGATCAGAATGGGGGCAGGAACAGTGGCCATCATCAGCTGCAAGATGAAGGGTCTGCAACAGAATCTGCAAATTCAGTCGTATGGAATGATCCATGGGACAGCTGGGTATTTGACACAGGTGCAAGCTGGCATATGAATAATGATAAGTCAGCCTTTCTCAATTACATACCCCTCAATCACTATTCAGACGTCGAACTTCCGGATGGAGTGAAGTATCGGATACATGGGATAGGGAGCGTCAACTTGCCAATTGGGGAGAGTTATATTGAGCTCCAGAATGTGCAATATATCCCTGAATTTCATGCAAAGTTAGCCTCCTTTAGCCAGCTAGAAAAGAGTGGGTTTAACATTCAACTCACTAGCAAGAAGCCATATAAATTCATCATTACAAGTCCAAATGGCTTGACATGCATGGCTTACCGACGAGCTGATGGATTCTCGGGCCATATGAAACTCATGGCTCAGTAAATGCAGTTACGGAATCTGACTCTGATGATCCGCAGGAAGGGTCTAGGACTCGGACGACTCCACCACCAGGATCAGGTGCCACCATTGATCAGTGGCATCACCGGCTATCACACATGAATAGCATGACCTCCAGTATTTGCACCGGATAGGGCGGATTAAAATTCAGGGAAAGAAGATACTTACTCCCTGCGACTTTTGCTTTCAGGTGAAGGCCACCCAGAAAATCGGGAATGGAGCCACGCCACATACGACTCGACCAGGAGCACGCCTGCATATAGATATATTCGGCGGGGGAAAGACCCTGGGCCTAGAGTCAGATGATGAAGCGCCTCCCGCAAATGGGAAGTACAAATATGTGATGATTATCACCGATGATACTATGTTTGGTCATATAGACTGGCTTCAGAATCTGGGATTCACACCTGCGTACGTACGCGGAGATAATGAGTTTTTCAAAACACCTGGTATCTGGCAGAAGAAGGGGATCAAACCTGAGCCAACTGTCCCTTACTCTTCCTGGGAGAACGGTGTAAGTGAGCGACGAATCCGAATTATCCTGGAGAGAACCTGGGCCAGCTTGTACACATCTAGACTACCCTGGAGATTTTGGCTGGAGGCCTTAATGGATACAGTCAACAAGACCAATCATCTTCCAACGTCCACACCTTTATTCAACAACCCCAAGCCGGATGGCAATGTATTAGATCCCCCCATCAAGAGATCGCCTTTTTATATTCCGATAGAAGCTTGGGAGAATAGGCCAATAGAGATGTCATATATGAGGCCTTTTGGCGCGGTGGTTTGGTATCACCAACATGGGACTCAAAAGCCGACAGATAAGATGGATTCAAGGGGAGCTCGTGGCATCCTTCTGGGCCATCTAGCTATCAATATAGCCCTGATATGGAACCAAGACAAAGATAATATCCAATGCGTTGCAGATGGACGTGTTGATGAAGGAGAGATCTCCCTGAGTGAGATGAGGAGTCAGAATTCTCCACCAATCACTGCCACAAAGGCAGGTCAGATAGGCCAGATAGGCCAAAACAAGCTTCCGACTATGGAGGATGCAAGCTCAGAACTCTACCTTCAGCCAGTGAAGGGATTTGCCGCATATACACCTGCTTCTTTGTTGAATGATGATCTAGCTCGCTCGTACTCTGACGTCCTGCGGCGCCCTGATAGAGAGAAATGGCTCCAGGCCATGGAATGCGAGATGGGGAAACTTCGAGATATGAATGTATGGGACTTGGTCCATACAGAGGAACTGCCTCCTGGTACACGCGCCTACCCCGGCCGGTGGGTGTTTGCTAGAAAAGAAGGAATGGATCCAGATGATCCTAAATCTTACAAAGCCCGGTGGGTGATCCGGGGGGATCTGGTTGATAAGAATCAGCTTCACTATTACTACTGCAGGTACGCTCCAGTGGTCGCCTCAACCACCACCCGTATGCTGTTTGCTTTGGCTGCGTGGTATGGATGGAATATACAGCAGGCAGATGCTATTGTGGCTTTCTTGAATGGGCCCCTGCGAGATACAGTTTATATGCGCCAGCCGATAGGCTTTGAGCAAGGGGAGAAAGGAACTCTAGTTTGCAAGCTCAATCAGTCATTATATGGCCTAGCACCCGCTGCAAGGATTTGGTATGATACCTTGACTAATTACTTGCACTATATTGGGTTCCGGGTCTGCAATTACGACCCAGGCTTATTCATCCATGGTGAAAAACAGCATCTTTATTTGACTAGCCATGTTGATGACTTCAAAATAGTCGCGGCGAACCCCGCAGATTCTCAATGGGTGATTGATGCCCTGTCTTCATAATTTGAGCTCAAGGATATGGGCCAAATTCGCCATTATCTGGGCATGGATGTTCAAATTCGCCTGGACGGTATTTTCTTAGGCCAAGGAGCCTACATGGATGAATTCATTCAATCATTTGGCATGGAGGCGGCTCACGCCCACAAAACGCCTCTAGATTCCGGCCTAGTAATAGATGACAAGCCGGATGAGCATATCAACACACGCGAATATCAACGAGGCACCGGCTGCTTACAGTGGCTAGCCACCCAGATATAGCGCACGCGGCGTGTTTATTGGCCCAGTACAATAGTGCCCTGACTAGGAAATGTTGGAATGCGCTCATGCATGTTATCCACTATCTGCATGGATCAGCGCACCGTGGATTATTTTATCCCAAACAGGAAGTCAATGACGCGGCTGTCCCTGTCGGCTATTCAGATTCAGATTGGGCCGGCGCAAATACAGGGAGGAAGTCTATTGGAGGATACATCTTCTTGTTAGCAGGCAGTCCTATATCATGGCAGGCTAAGAAGCAGACCTGCGTTGCAACCAGCTCAAATGAGGCTGAGTATATGGCTGCATCTGAAGCAGCTAAGGAAGCATGCTGGATACGGCGTGTATATGGTGAATTGTACACCAGGCTGGATATAGGGTCCACAGGATCCGTAGCCCCAATCAATCTTAACATGGATAATCAAGGCACGATAGCTTTGACTAGCAGTGAAGGTACCAAGCGCTCAAAACACATAGATATCCGGTTTTATCATGTCCGTGATCTGCAGCAACAAGGCGTTTTGGTTGTCAAAGGCGTACAGTCGCTGGATATGGCCGCAGATGGCCTGACGAAGATCCTGCGTACAGAGATGTTTGAGCGGTTCCTTTCCCTTATCTCTATGGCTAGCGACTCGAGGAAGGGAGGAGCAGATGAGGAGCCTTCCCCTGGGGGGCGAAAGAAAAATGATGGGGCAATCTTGGAGTGGACAGTCAGCGTGCCAACAGACGCCCTTACCAATGCACTTCCGCCTGGACGTCTACCATTCTGGTGTCTCGATAAAACGCCTCGTGAACTGCGGGTTCCTTATGCCGTAGAGCCTCATCTGACTCGACACCCATCCGGTGTGCGGGGTGTCTCTTCGTTGTCATTGTCTATTCCTATGCAAGAGATTTTGGATCTGACGGAAGTATACGAGGCGATGTATGGTCGTTGTGGTCCAGCAGACCTGGCTAATCGAGTTTGGTCCTATGAGGTCCCCCCAGGCTCGACAGCTGGTAGACACACTATTTACTTTGCTGGGAAGTGCAGAGGAGACGAATATTACGCTGACTTTGGGTGGACCTAACCCTGGACGGATCGAAATTTTACCAGGGCTTGCTGTTGATATTGAGTAAGGAATGGCTATTGTCACGAAGTGAACGCTATACTTCAATTTCCTGATGACGCCCTCTTACGAACAACCATCATTGCCTGATTCGGTAATGTGCATGCCACTTCATCGATGCATTCCTCACTTTCATTAGACCCTCCAAGCTTGAAGCGTAGTGTAAAAGGTCAAACTGTCGCCCCAGTATTGACTAGAGAAGACAGCTGTAGAAATATATTGCCAGATCTTATCAGAAGCGATCAAGAATGTATCGGGGGGTACCCCACCGAGTATAGGAATGCAACAATACAACAGTCAGGAAACTAACAGCAGCCTGGATTTTACAGTTCGGTCAAATCCATGCCAATATATGGCTGTCCTATGCTAGTGCTAACCACATAGTAGCCGCCGTCGAGCATCCTGCAATTGAGACTTTTTTGCTCTTTTGGGCGATGGCAAGGCCTCTCCACTGCCATGTCATCAACGCACAGATCAGATGAAGCGGGGTATTAGTTATAATCAAAGAAATCCATTTTGAGAAATTTGTTGAGGCAGGCATAAACACATTCTCACTATCCCAAACTTTTCACAATTATTCGGCTCGGATAATTAGAGAGTATGCATAAATTGTCTTCCAAATTTGATCGCCATGTCTGGCGCCATATATGGAGGGACGACAAAAGTCACCTTGTAAGGAACTCGTCAACATATTATATTGTGTCACAGGTTGCGCCTGTAGAATAAATAATATGTTATCCGGAGGAATGATGGGAGTGGTTATCTGACTACGTACCCCGCAAAAGGTACTTTTTCTATATAAAAGACTGTCTGATCGGACATCTGTTCTTCTCTTCTTCAACGGAATCTCTTGTATGATAGCTAGTCATTAGCGCTGTGGGCTTAGCCCTTAACATATTGACACCAATGCTAGCTGACAGTCAATGCCCCAGAAAGCACCCGATGATGGAGCTCGATGAGAAGGGTCACAGGTCAGCTCTGGGCCTCTGCAGTGCAAGATTGAAGCATTTGTATTCTCAAAATCAGACATTGCTTTTCCATCTGATGATTGCATGGCTACCATTAAGCCTGGCGGCACTATCAAAGTTCTCGAGTGGCCAACATGCAAGGAGAGTCGACATTGTGACAATCCCACCAGTTTCTATATCCAAGATTGCCTTATCAGCAGTCTCTGGACTCACGGTCTATCGAGCAGAGAAGAACTTTACGTGCGGGATTCGGCGAGACATTCCCATACCCTCCTCTCAACTGCTGACATCCATTTTGTCCTGGAGAAATTTTGTTATCTCGCCAGATGGACAGTTGCTAATGGTATGTTCCCGAAATTATTCTAACCGTGGTGCCCAACTGTGGGATTTGCGTGAGAAGAGCAAGCGAGTGGAGTTTGAACCCGGTAAGACCCCACGCGTATCGCCAGCGTTCACTCCAGATGGCAAATTGGCCGTCACTATTCATACCGGCAATATATACATCATCAACACATCTACAGAAGGTCATACCACAGTATCGCCCATGGGTCAACTAGACGACTGTAGGGACATGGCTATCTCCTGTACAGGCCTAGTCGCTGTTTACGCATACACCTTCGGAGGAACTGGACAAGCAATTCTTATCCATGACCTGAAGACTGGACAGAAAGTGAGAAGCTTTGAAGTGGGCGCAGATGAGTACTCAGCAAACCATCGTTTTCCAGTGATGGGCAGTATCTGCGTTGCAATTTCGGCAAGATCCATTGGCAAAGCTCTTTTGGCGAGTCACAAGAGTACTTCGATGGCTCTCTATGTTGAGCGACACTGGGCGACTCAAGGAGGGGAAAGGCTTTCATTTCTCCCCTCAGTCTTCCGTGAAGCTTCTATCGGTGTGCGAGGCAATTAGGTCGCGTTCTGCCATACTGGTGAAGATTTTTTTTTTTTCATGACAATTGATTTGGAAGGCACTCCCCTTGCTAAGAGGCATGATACACGGCTTCCAGTCGCTAGATATTAAGATATGCTTTTGCTGCCATGGTCAAAGCAGCCGGCTTACATTTATACATAGGTCTCCGTCCTTCAATACCTGTTTGTTGACTTTTTCTTGTATCTAAACATCATGAATATCATTGTTATGCCATTACAGCTTTGCTTCGGCCCAGCGATGCTTAGCCCGCAATCAATCTTGTCATAAGACCCAGGAAAACCTGGAAAGGTAGCTTGTAAGAACAATGTACTCTTATGGTGTGTTAATCTATTATGTGGTTATGCACATACAATGGATTATACAACTGCAGTCTTTTCAACACGCGGCCCTTTCTGGCATCAACTGCTTTGGTGTCAGATCACATAAGTTTTTGGAACCCAGCCACACTGCCGCTACCAAGCATTGCTTGCAATAGTTCTGCCAATTAATGCAATGTGATATTCCCATCAATACCCTGCATTTGAACATAGAATCCACCTCACTCTAGGAGTAGCTAGATAGTTCCAGTTTTCTCGCCCCTGTACAATTCAATCAAGTGCTCAAGCAGCATGCTTCGATTCATTCGACTCTGTAACCGGCCGTCCAGTCCCCGACTGTAACAGAACCCCCAAAGACCCAACAGACCCGCAAGTCATCAGCACCGGCCCCCAGATCGCCGGTACAAAGCGTCCCGAAAGAAGCGTCTGTCGAATAGAAACGTAGCGAAAGATGCCATACCCAAAAGACCAGGCGCTGATGACCCAACATAATTTACCGGCCAGGATATCGTTCGCTCCCGTCAGGGGGATTTTGGGTTCTGGGCCGGTAGTCTGTCGCTCTTTCGATTTCGCCGCCTCCCTCTTCTTCCATTCGGTGTTGAAAACGTGGTCAATGATGCCTAGGCGCCCGAGGGCTAGCGCCATGGCGGCAAATGCCAGGCCCATGCGCGTCCATGATAAAAATGTGCGCTCGTTGGCTAGGTGATCGCGCAGTTGAGAGCCGTTGTTGGCGACGGGCCGGGGGAGGAACCAGTGGCAAATTCGGGAGATCATGATTGTTCGGACAAGCCCGTTAATTGATTATTACAATCGGAGATGCAAGTGTGAGGACATGGGGCCGTGTCAAGGGAGGGAAGACGCAGCCAGATATGTTTGAAGGTACGTTGTTACCGAGATTACTCCGTATATCATCACCTGTGGGTCTGCCGAATGCGAGCGGGCGAATGGATCGCAGTAGGATCTTCCCTTAAGACTACCTCGACATGTACTCCCAAGTGTCCTCGACCGATCTCAAAACGGCGACCCAAAAATTTTGTATAACCCATTGCATAAGGAGGTTTAAGTTCTCCGAGCATGGGGCGCCTTCCATTTCCGAATGTAGGGCAGAGGTACGTCGGCGATCCATTTAGTGAATTAGCAACGTAAAGGACCATCCTCCAATCTAAAGACATGCATTCCACGGGCATTGCGGGCATTTTTAATATTATTTATCGGAGCCATCAGAGGCGTTTCCAGGGACGGCAAAAGTGAATTCATCTATCAAATCGCCGACGGACACTTAGTCGCCGATTACACCTAGGTGCACGTCATAGTAAAAGTGATTACTTCTTTGGCTGTTGAATAACAACCCAATTGACTCCGGATGCTGCCAGGTCTCAGCATAATCTTCCTATCTTCTCAATTGATTTCCCGTTAATTGCATACTCTCACAATGTTTGCGCGCGCACCGAGTAGTAAATTCGGCCATTCCATCTTGCCTGTGGCCAGCTACATCCCCACCGCCGTATCGTATTACCCTCAGCGATGTGTTCTTCCTCTATCTCAAGTATCTAGACCCCGATCTACACAGAGTATCCGAGCGTTCTCCGATCGGGCACCAGTTGGGAGAAATAACAAGAACCATGGTCAAATATTACCAGCTAGCAGAAACGACCATTGGAGTCGAACTCCACATCTTGCATATCGTTCGTTCTCAACCAAGGGCATTCCAGAAGAACTCCCAAACCAAGAGCGATGCCGAGTCGTGTCAGCAAAGCCAGGTGAGCCCACAATACACGCGCTGTTCGAGAATAACACTTCGACATGGCAATACATCGTTTCCGATCCGGCATCATCGCATGCCGTCATTATCGACGCGGTGCTGGATTACGATCGGGCCAGTCAGACCATCAGCACCCAGAGTGCGGATGCAATCCGCAAGATGGTCAAGGACCAGGGGTACAAGATTGTCATGATCCTTGAAACCCATATCCACGCGGATCACATGACAGCGGCGTCATACCTCCAGACCAAACTGGCTCAAGATCAAGGTTTCCAGCCGTCTATTGGCATTGGAAAGCGCATCGAGCAGGTACAGAACCTGTTTGGCCAGCGGTATGGGATTGCTGAGGCCGAATACAAGGGCATTTTTGGAAAGTACTTTGACGACGATGAAATATTCAACATCGGCGAGCTGAGCGCGTCCGTCCTACATCTCCCGGGTCATACTCCTGACCATGTGGGTTACAAGGTTGGCGGTGAGTAATCAGGCGTGATTTGCATTCTTCAGTAAACTAAGAGTATACCAGAAAATGTATTCTGCGGCGATTCGGCTTTCCACGCAGACATTGGAACCGCGCGCTGCGACTTCCCCGGTGGAAGCGCCCGCGACATGTTCCAGTCCGGGAGAAAGCTTCTGAGTCTGGAAGATGATGTGAAAATATGGACGGGTCACGACTACCCGCCGCAGGGCCGCGAGGGCCCGAGACCCTGGATGAGCGTGCGGGAGCACCGACGATACAATAGACATTTGATGGATGGCACCACATTAGAGGCCTACGTCGCCATGCGAGAGGAGCGAGATGCGAGGATGTCGGAGCCAAAGCTGCTTCACCCGTCTTTGCAGGTCAACATTTGTGCGGGACGGTTGCCCAAGCCGACACCATCAGGGTACCGGATGCTTCATCTGCCGCTGAAATTTGAAGGTGTGGCGTGGTGATACATCCATGCCCGTAGGCGGATAAGCATATACTGATTGGGAGATCTGGTCGCAATATAGGGATAGCGATAGATCCATGATTTACTTTCTTTCGACTGAGTGCGACCTCGAAGACCATCCCTGCTGTGGAAACAACAGCTGAGAAGCGACACGAGATATTCAATGAATGCTCAGTGCATAAACTCTTCAATATAAGCGTAAAAATATCATTTATAAAAACAAATGTATCTGATATGTACTTGACATGTAACGGAAAGGGGAGTGCTAGAGTTACTCCTCCGAAAGAGTGGTCTTCAATGCCTTGATAGACGGCGTGAAGAAATATTCACCGCCCTTCTGATCAATCCATGGGAGGTAACCGAGTTTGAGGAGGTGGGGATTCTCATCGTCAGACTTATTAAAGATACTGACATGGCCCTCCGGATGGTCCGGGCGATTCCTCTGGCTAATGAAAGCATCGACACCAGGGCCTTCTTCGATATCCTTGTTTGGAGGAAAGACTTTGTTGCTTGCCCAGCCTTGAATCATCATTAGCTGACATTGTTGGGATATGCGGGAAGGGGAAGAGACTTACGGGTTACCAGGAAGTTGAATCCATTACGAATGGAACTCTGGTAACACAGGAAGTAGATACCGCGCCTCTCTTTCGTCTCTTCCTTCTCTTTCTCCTCATCAACTTCAGGACCGAAGGTGATACTACGACGAATGATAACGTTGGAGTTGATCACTTTCCTGTTCATGATGACTTCTTCGTCGTCTGAGTCATCCGAGTCATCTCTGTCGATGTAGAGGTCTGCTCTAGGACGCATCTTGCGAATGTGAGCAGCGAAGGGACACTTGACATTCTTCATCCTGGAACGACTGTGGTCGAAATCAAAGTTGTTCGCAAAAACATTACTCGGATTATCGTTGTCAGGGTCTAGCTCAACCGGGGTGCCTGCAAAAGATCATCTCCGTTAGCCTTTTGCTACCGGTGCGTAAAAGCCTGTAGATAGGAATTATAGTGTATATACCGTTTTTCCATCTTCCCATCAAATGAGCTCCAAGCTTCTCACCCGTGCCATCATTGAATGATGACATGCTCTTGGACTGCTCTTTCAAGAACCTGGACGGATACATCAGCCCTGTGACGCAGCATACCAAGACGAATATAATGATATCTTACTTGTTGAACTCTGGGACTTTCTGCTCAATCTCACGGAAAACAAGGAAACTGCCTTCGGTGGCCCATTCTGGCTGTTCCGCTTCATCACCCTCAAGGCCAGTGAAGATCCAACTTCAAAACTCATCAGCAAAGCCCGCTGTCGGATGGTGGTTGGTTTTTTCTTACCCTGGGGAAATACAACTTGGTTCTTTTTCATCTCTGGGCTCGGGGTCGAGGCCTCTGATCTGAGGCTGAGATATCTCATCCTCAAATCCAAAGCTGAAAAACACGAATTCAAAAGTTAGTTACAAGGCATACTTCAAACTTATCAAAGGCGGATACTCACTGTTCCTTGCCATGAAGGCTAACATTGCCACCCTCGGCTTTCTTGGCTTTCCCATCTGCATTTCGGAGATTTCCTTTTTTGGTAAAAGAAATCTTGATGCTGGGTGAATCAGTGCCAACCTTGAAGGCAGTCTGAACCTCATTTGTTTTTTCTTGTAGCTTGCCTTCGGTCTGAGCAGTGACGATGAACAGCCCGTCGACTCTCCAGTCATCATTGGCAGCGGGATGATCTTTGGGAGGTTTGTATTCAGGAGCCAAGCGCTCAGGCTGGTCGGGACCTTCAAAGACCAGGTCCTTGTACTGGCCCCTTATGTGCAATTCATCGTCAAGCTTATTCCCCCTGTATTGCATAACTAGCTGCAATTCCGATGTTAGTATCACGGAGAAAGAGTGGGAAAATGTATTGGTTTTAATTGAAGCTCGTTTCTCACCTTTTCAATGCCCTTGTAGCTAAAGGAAATGTTGACGGCCTCGAAGGGTTTGCGCTCCTCTGGAGGAATGTCCTTCCTCGGCTTGCCCGGCGTGGCTTGAGGGAGGTCGTTGGTTTCCACGAAATACTCCCTGCATTGAGCACCGGTGGTGACCTTGTCGGCAAAGCTTCTTAGATGTGTTTTGAATGCTTCCGTATCCTTGATCTTGAAGAACAGGAACGTTTCGTAGTACTTTGGCAGACGGGGCCTGAGTTGCGCCCGAATGTCAGCATTGATCTCTGGGATTCTAATCTATTATTCCAATATATACTTACCAAATGCTACCCTGGATGTTGTCAGTATTGACATGGCTGCTCTTCAAAACCATTTTGATGATGAATCTCAGCAAAATCGGCTAAACTTCAAAGTTGAAAGTTCCACTGTAGAAATTTCGACGGGATCTGGACAGGATGTACGACTTCTTATGGGAATTCCCTCGCAATGTAGTGATTGACAATCAATGGCGTAACCAATTAAGGCCCCTCTGTTTCTAATAGCTGAAACTTGCAGGATATGTACGTACTCCGTCCAAAGAGGTTCAGCTCACAAGATACATCATCATACATGGTGGGCTGTGTAAAAGATGGACTATCATAGGCGAGCCTGGCAGATTTGATATTACGAACTGCTTAGTGGAATCGCTTATCACCAGCGCAGGGTCCTGTTCCTAGCCATTGGTTCTCCGAAGTGTTCGGCGGTCACCCGCTAGTCCCGACGCTGTGGAGGCCGTGGAGTCACTACTTAACCGAATTATGCGCCAGGCGTCGCCAAGGCCGCGTGGTCCACTTTATTTCTATCCAATACATACTTGCATGATCTTTTCGGAGCTGAACTCGTCGTGGAGACCGTGATGAAGAATATTGCGCATGGGCCTCACATTTTGAGAGATCACCGATCATCCAGTCAATTTTCGTCCCTCCTGCCTCGGAAATGTGCAATATTACGTGCAATTGGAGTACGGATTAGCGCCGAACACGCTATTGTAGACACATGTATAAAGGCAGTCACGTGAGCCTAAAAGGGTTCCCCTTTGCCGAGTGGTAGGTTACGGGACGGATATTCCGCTTCGGGAAAAGGGCCGTGTACTCCATAAGTGAACACTAGTTGAATAATCGGCGAACCCGATTTTCCACAATACATAATGGGTTTGTTGGGACTGGAGAATGAATTCCGATCTGCAGCGAGGAGATGGAAGTGTGGTGGATCCCTTTTCTGTTCAGCTACGCCATCCACGACGATCGATGTGGAGAAGGATACATGTTGGCAAAGATATGAAAGCCACCATTGGTCCAGCTCACCCGAAGAACTGAGCGGATGCGTAGGTGGCTGAAAAGGAATGCGATTTTCAGCTCTGCTCGGGACTTGCCCTGTGCAGTTGCCTTGGCTCGTCACCATGCCGATTGGCCTTGCTGGAGAATCACCAATGTCGGTATGTCCTGATATTTCTACTCCAGCCCATCCGCGGAACCCATTCTTTCTTTTTCTCTTCTTCGGACACCACCGCAAACCCATTGTCCGTTGTCTTCGAAGATGAAGCTTCAATGGGCCTCTGGACTCCTTCTTCTCGGGGCTGCTGTCAACTATGTTGACGCCTCCGCCTCCTCCCATCTTCCGAATTTTGCTACAGATTCGAGTGATATTGTTTTCCCCTCGTACGGTCCCATTGATCCCGAGAAATATTGCTGGCAAGCAAAACCTCATGGGGGTAGCCGCCTCGACCGCACCGAATTCACCGTGGAATGCTCTAGTCAGGAAAGCGAAGTCAACAAGTGCGACAATGTAAAAGACGGCCAGGCCCACACGTACTGGAACAGCACCGTCAGCACTGGAACGCAAAATAACTCGATCATCATCACCCTGCGCTCGGAGCAGAATGTGAACGGCCTCAGCATGCTGCCTCTCATGGGTGATAACGCTCGTGGGCAGATTGCCAAGCACGAGGTCTTCCTAAGCAAGGATAAAAAGCAATGGAAAAGGGTCGCATACGGACTCTGGGGGTGGAACAAGAGCGTGAAGCTCGCTGTCTTCGAACCGGAGATTGCCAAGTACGTGAAGCTCGTTGCTAGGAGTGAAGCGCCTCCCAGCAAATCCCCCGAGACCAAGTACAGCGAAACATGGACCAGCGTCGTCGATATCGCCATCTACGCAGCCGGGTACACTATCCCTGCCAACCCAGCTATTGGTACTTGGGGCCCGACCCTCGATTTGCCCATCGTTCCCGTGGCAGGTGCCCACGCGGCAGTTAACCATAATGACCACGGCAACGTCATCCTTTGGTCGGCCTGGGCTGATGACCAATTCTTTGCTTCTCCCGGTGGCGCAACTTTCACGACGACATGGGATCCTGTCAAGGAGGACATTGTCCAGGCTAATGTTGCCAACAACCATCACGACATGTTCTGTCCTGGCATTTCCATGGACTTTGACGGAAGAGTCGTCGTGTCCGGCGGTGCTGACTCGGACAAAACCAGCATCTTCAATGGCACTGGCTGGGAGCGCGGAAGGAGTATGAAGCTCCACCGTGGATACCATGCCACCACCACCCTCTCCGACGGACGCATCTTCGCCATTGGCGGCTCGTGGAGCGGAGGACCCAACAACCCCAAGGACGGCGAGCTCTACGACCCTTGGAAGCGATCCTGGAAGAGGCTCTACAACCTCAACAATACTATCATAAAAACCAGCGACAGACCGCTCCGTGCCGACAACCACGCATGGTTGTTCGGCTGGAAGAACGGCAGTGTCTTCCATGCCGGTCCCAGCTACAACATGAACTGGTTCAACACTCGCGAAAAGGGAGGCAAGTATGTGTGGGCCGGTCGTCGTCTTGATGACCAACACTCCATGTCTGGCAATGCGGTCATGTTCGATGCCCTTCGTGGTAAGATCCTTACCTTCGGCGGTCAGGAACTCTACGACGGATCCTTCGGCAGCCGGAATTCCCACCTCATTACCATTGGCGAGCCCTACAAGAAGCCCAATGTGCAGATCGCCGGCTTGGAAGGGACTCGTGGTGACACCACCAAGGGCGGCATGTACTACCAGCGTGTCTTCCACACCTCTGTTGTTCTCCCCGACGGATCTGTCTTTATCTCTGGTGGTGAGATCTGGGGCGAACCTTTCAACGAAGCCGAAAGGGACATTCAATTGACCCCGGAAATCTATTACCCCCACAACGACAGCTTTGTTCCCATGCAGAAGAACAATGTCGTTCGTGTCTATCACAGTCTCTCAATTCTCCTGCCCGATGCTACCGTGCTCAACGGTGGTGGCGGTCTGTGTGGTAACTGCACGGTCAACCACTATGACGCTCAGATTTTCAGACCCCCATACCTGTACAACAAAGACGGAACGCCAGCCACCCAGCCCAAGATCCCCATCTTGAGGAATAAGGAGGTTGCGGTGGGCAAGACACTTCGTTTCTACGCGGATGCTGGTATCCACAATGCATCTCTGGTCCGTCTCGGCACTGTCTCGCACACTGTCAACACCGACCAGAGACGCGTGCCCCTTGAAGGTTTTAAGTGTGACGATACCGTGGAGGACGGTTACAGATACTGCAGTGTCAAGATCCACCCTGATCCCGGTGTTGTCCTCCCCGGATACTACATGCTTTTCGTCATGAACTCCGCTGGTGTTCCTAGCAAGGCTGCGATTGTCAAGGTTCAATTGGACTTCCCCAATATCTCTGCCATCGAGGAGGACTATGTCGTCGATGAGGAGGATTGGGATGTGGAGGATGTGGAAGTGGAAGAGGAAGAGGAGCAAGAGAAGGACTGCGATATGGACTTTGAAGATGATGAGAAAGTCCAAGGAATGGTGGAGACCATCATTGCGGCTACTCGCAAGCTCTGGAACACACAGAAGTCGGCTCTTTTGACTCAGGGTTAAGCACTTTCCTTTACCTTGACAATGACAATGGCAAGCTTGCAATCGGTGTGGTCTTTCTGCTTCGCTTTGCAGGCTCCTGTAACATACAAAATATATTGAATACCTGTTTTGAGTCTACTGTATGTATGTGCACAGATTATAGTACGAAGGCACCATTCGGAATGAATAGAGGAACAACTGAGAAAATTACTTATACTGTCGTAGACATTCTGGAGCATGCAAGCCCAATCGCCGGTGTCCTTTCTCCCCATGTTGGTATTCTGTCAGATAGTCTACCAATAGGTCGCCGATCTGATTTCAAACTTCGAAATCATCATAATCAAGTTGATACCTGGCTCACCATGAAAGCCTATGAAGAGCAAAAAATAAATAGTGAGATACAGCTATATTAACCTTCCCATGAGAATATGGCCTCGCTACACTTGTGAGGAAGGCAAAAACAAAAACATACAACAACCCGCTATCATCACTCTATCCCTCGCCACAGCACTTATCGGCTTCCACTCGACCTTTGCAACCGATAATCTACAAAACATGATGGAGCAGGCAAATCTAAGCAGGACATTCGTTGTAGTCGTCATTCTTCCACTCCTCAGCAATGACATCGGTCCCATCAAAGCCGGATGCAGCGACTGTTGGGAAATGCGTGCAGACTGCGCTGTTGGTTATCCTGTTGGTTATATTTATTGCCTGGGGAATGGGAGTGAACGACATGAGTTTGTACTTTGATGGGTTTGAGGTTGCGACACTGTTTGCGAGTCGTCTGTATGTCAACTTTTTGATTCCGAATGGGAAATCGAATTAGTAAGTCTGCCCTCGATCCTGAAATTTCCTTGATAGATTGCTGATGTTTGAATCCGGGACAGCTTTGAGAGGGTTGCACTAATTGCGCTTTTTCTAATCATCTCCCTCGCGGCGTACTTTTTCAATAAGGGTTAGACAGCCTAGACATATGTAGATAGCTATAGAGCAATGTTCAATGGGCCCATTTATGTACGAGTGATCAGCCGAGACACTCAGCCAATCAGCACAACAGCCAACGTCTCTGGCGATCCTAGTTTTACCGGGAATATTCGGCCCTCTCGAGTCTACTCCGAGTAAGCAAAAAAGAAGAAAAAGGTGATGGTCAAGCGAAACAATGGCCTACTTACGCCAAATAGTTTTTTAAAGGTACTGTTTGGTTTCGCATGGCTCTGCTCGCCCACTCATCACCTGCACCCAACTGGAGAAGAGTATTTTCATTCATGTATAAAAAGCGAAATAGTCTCATTGTGAGATCGAGCAAAAACAAAAACATACAACAGCCGGATTTCGCTGGTGGTCATCCACCCAACTACTAACCGGCCGGCGTGTGGCTTGTGTACGGTCAATAGTTGGGTGGGTATCCCTAAAGGGTGCGAGGTGGTGTCAACTTATGGCGCTCGCGACTAGCGTGGGTGCTCTATAGAGGGGTGCGCTACTCTACGGCCACCCACACCCGGTGCGAACCCCACCCCCTTTCTCTACCCCGGTCCAAGCGCTGGCATCATAAATCTGACGATCAATTGAATTATTCGGGTGAAGTTCCAGTCCGCTTCTGGGATCAATCTGGGTCGGAGGAGCTTGCTCGACGCTCCCAGGAACACAACCGACTATCCTGTGAGCTAGGCTGAGATCCACAGGTGATCGAAAGCTCCCATGGCCAACCCTCAAACCAGGGTTTAGTTTCGGAATCATGAGTGGCATAGATACTATCTTCAATGATCTCTAGTTCACTTCCCAAAGGTTTAGTGTATTGAGTTGACTGCATAAGCGCCTTGTCAATAGTATTTTTATATAAACCTTTCATGTTCCTTTTAGATACAAGTCTATATAACTAAGTCTATCTTCTCATTTATCGATTCACCTGTGTCTCTAAGAGTATTGCCCTGCTTGTCACGGGCTCAGTCTAATGGATAAAATGAGATAATATTCTTAACCTAAACTAGGTAGCCATAAGACGAGAATATCGGTCCTGAAGAGGAGAGAGAAGAAGAAGCCACGGGGTAAGACAAAGGCAATCAGGCGAATTCATCTGATTGCTTGATAGTCGAGAAGTTGGCTAGAGCTAATAAAGATAACCACCA
>JBDODA010000168.1:0-23408 GCA_039880815.1 Aspergillus intermedius | reverse complement strand
TAGTATTTGTACTCGGTATTCGGCGACGAAATCGCGAGCGTAGTGTGCGAAAGGTTAGTTGTGCTTTTGATGGTCGTATCCCGTATGGGAGTGGTGATGGTACGATAGATACTTTACAAGTATGTTGATTTACATCGAGACTGGTTGAGACTTCACAGCTTGTTGTATCCTGGACTTTCTCGTATATCACGTGGTATCGTACGTGGCTGTCGACAGAAATACGGGCATCCTTCCGGCCTCTTAGGATTGGTCGGCTATATAAAAGTTGAGGATACAGTGAGAGAAGGCCAGCCATACTGGCGAAAGAGTGAACAAAAGTGATACGCGCGCAAGATAATAGCTAAAACAAGTGGATAATGCAGACAATGCCAATGGAACTCACCGTCTATTCACTTTGGATCCCATAGAAGGATCTCTGCTAGCAGTCACCGTGACAACAGCCACTCCTTCTCTGACCGTGTTATACTCCTTCCGCAAAGTCGGCATGTCATTAACACCATGCAACGGCACCATCGCTTTCCCCCATCAAGACTGGAGAAGTTGATTTGCACGAAACCCTTGCGGTGATGCCCGACACTGAGAACATGTTCATCTCTGGAATCAAGGCTAAGAAGGACGAAGAAGTAAGCCAAGCCGTTCCCTAGCAACGAAATGACGCAGTTAACCACCTGTATAACCAGGAAGAAGTCCCTCGACTCCCAAAATAGAAAGAAAAAAAAAAAAAAACGCGGAAAGAAGACCACCAATGGGAGCGACGAGGACGGCTCTCCAACTGAAAAGATCAAGAAAGTTCCCTCTAAGAAAATCGGCGCCCTGGGCCCCATCCCCACAACCTCGAAAAAGCCTGCGATGACGATAAAATGACCATCCGCATGAAGGAAGTGGAGAGCAAGCCCTGGGAGGACATTCAAAACGCCTTGGAAACATTACGGGCGGCAAGATTGGGGCCAGTATTCTACAAATTCGCTATACGCGTATGAAGGCCAATTTCGTCGTGTTCGACAAACTCGATGTACGTTGGTCCATACATATATTATATGTGCATTACTAACAGATCGTAAATAGGAACCCCGTATTTTCCAGGTCAAGAAGGAAATTGAAGAGCGCTTCGAGACGGAGAAATGGCAGAAGATCGCGGACTGGATTGAGGCCAATGGTGGAAGCAAGTGCCCATCGACGACTGTCCAGAAGAAATTTAAAGCACTCACCAAAAAGTCCACTGAACATGGTGCCGCTGTTGCTACCACCATGGAAGAAAAGTGAGGTGTGTCCGGGATTTGAATTGATTGGGATTGAATTTAGTCGATGTATCAAAACAAAGAATGCGCATTACCAGAGGCTTGTAATGGAAGTTGTCATTATTCACCCTAGACTTGTATAGAATAGGCTTGCATAGTGACCCTCTGCTTAACACGCTACTTTCTCATTCACTTCAATAACACATTGTCAAGCTGTATCACCACTTGTTTTCTTGTGCTATACACCTATATCCTTCCCTACAATACCAACAACAGGAATCGAACACCAAAAGGAACATGTCTTTTGCCGCAATCAATGGTGAAGATATGGAGCTTCACTTCGTGAAGCACAAACGTGTCGATTCGACTAGCATCACCTTGACCTCCGACTTCCCAGGTCAAAGAGGACCCTGCGGCTGCGATACAGAAAAAGTTCAAGGAACTAAGCAAGTGAGATAATATTGCGCGGTACCTGTACGCTGTTTGGCTCATTTAGCCCTGAGTCACCAGCAAAAGTATCAGTGGAAGTAGTTGAATAGCTGTCACATAATAAAGAATGGATTCCAGTCAATGGTTATTTCCATAGGCTCAGGACGTAATGAGAATACCATTGGCTTTCCCCAGATACCTAATAAAATACAATTGCATGGTAACTTGACCTACTTAACACTAGCACTTACTCCAGTATCACTTCCCTGACATCCCCTGTGATATACGCCCTTTCCTTCTCCCAACGACTCAGCGAAACCAAACCCATCCATGTCTTTTACGTCCATAAACGGCGGTAATATGGATCTTCCTTTCGCCAGGGAGTCGATCAATCTAAGCGGAACAACCGTGGTCCCGAAATCAAAAGTCAAAGCAGAGGAAGACGAAGTAAGTCTTCCACCACTAATCTTGGGAAGCTGGATCAACATTATATCCACCAGAACGACACCTCTGTCCCCACAACAACCACAACCAAGCGAGCTCGCGAAAAGATGCAGGCCACGGAAGACGAGAAAGAATCTCCAACAAAAAAGAATAGAACCGGAAAGAAGGCCGGTCCATTGGGCCCGATACCTATGAGCTACGAGGAAGCTGGGATGGAGGATAGGTTGATCATCGAAATGAGGGAGAAGGATGGAAAACAATGGCTGGATATCAAAGCGGCTATTGAGGAGATTACCGGCACGAAATTTGGCAACACCACCTTGAAGGGCCGTTATGCGCGCATGAAAACCAACTTTGTCGTTTTTGAAAAGGAGCATGTATGCTGCGCCTCCCTGGCTTGGTACAATACAGCTGACAACGCGATTTTTTCCTATAGGAGCCGATTCTCTTGGATGTCAAGAAAGATATCGAGGAAAAGTTTGAGATCGAGAAATGGCAGAAGATTGCCGACGGTATTGAAGCGAGATGTGGACAGAAGTATCCGGCTACCGCCATCCAGAAAAGGTACAAACAACTGAGCAAGAGAGTCAACACAGTGGAGCAGTCGTGAATGATGGGTAACTCTTGGGAGGCGCGGGTTGTATTTAGCCCTATTGGCAAAGCGGAATAGTCGCCATATTCCGTGACAAAAGACAATGGCCATCCCATAAGGCTCGGGACAATCTACAATGGAGTTTATTGTAATTTATTATAGACTTAGACCTGCATTATGATCTTCACATTCTGCACCTATTCACTTTAGTGACACCTGATTTTCTCCTCCAACCTCGTTCTCTGTCTTATACACCTCCCTTCTCTTCTCCAGTGAGTGACAGCGACCAAATGCCTCAAAAACATACATGTCATTTACAGCGATAAAAAACGACGCCATGGACTTCTCGACCGCAAAGGCAGAGCCAGTCGAGTCAAACGAAACGGCAATGTCCCCCAAATTCCCGCCCCCCGAAGAGCAGGACAGCGGAGTAAGACACCTTCATCACTACTCCCAAGCATATCCACTAATCTCCTCCATTCTACAGAACGAATCCCCCGCTCTGACCCCGACGCCCAAGAAGCGCTCCTGCAAGAAGGACACCACTACGGACGCAGAGGACCAGGGATCAGAATCTCCCACCAAAAAGACCAAGATCAAGTCTCCCAAGAAGGCCGTGGGCCTCGGTCCTATCCCTACCAGCTACGAAGAGGCTTCCGATGAAGACAAGCTGCTTATTCGTATGAAGGAGGTTGACAACAAGCCCTGGGCGGAGATTAAGAGGGCATTGGAGGAGATTACGGGTACGAACTTGGGGGCTGGCTTGCATGTTCGGTATTCGCGGATGAAGGCCAATTTCGTGGTTTTTGAGAAGGGGGATGTATGTTTTTTTCCCCCCTCCATACTTTGGTTCAAGTGGGATAGCTGACAGTTGTGATAGGAACAAGTTCTCATGCAGTCAAAGAAAGTGATCGAAGACAAGTTCGAGGCGGAAAAGTGGCAGAAGATCGCAGACTCTATTGAAATCAAGACTGGCAACAAGTATCCTTCTTCCGCTGTGCAAAAGAAGTACAAGGAGCTGAGCAGGAAGTCGAACGGAAATGGTGCTGCGGTCAAGTGAACTGGGGAGATCTAACACTGGGTGGCAATGAATTATCAGAGTAGTCGAATGGTTATAACCTCCCATTACAAAAGACGCGCCTAGGGCTAACGTATTAGACATAAGATTCACACTACGGACTATCATGCCAAATGTATCGAATGTGAACTCCAACTTCAGTGACTATAGAGACTAAATATCATTTGAACCAGACAGGAAGCAGAACTAGATATTCTTGTAACTGTTAGCTCAGATGAACACGAAAAGATGCTTGAGCATGCAAAATATTGTAAATATTCTCAGATAGCAGTTGGACAATGATTGTGTGTCCGCATTATAAAATCGGAACAGGTCTGTGTGAAATCATGCCTCATCATAGGAATGAAGGGTGATGGAGAAAAGGAGACGAAGGGAAAGACTCACTATGTGTCAGTACAGCAGCGAGCTGTTAATATCGAGCTGGTCTTTAGACTATCATGCTAGCCAACTAGCATGGAAGCATCACCAATCCAGTGCCCAAGGTCCTTTCTCGGAAGCTGGCGGCCATTGTCGGGAAGAAGTCGAATAAGGATCTGGACGCCATTGGCCCTTGGGTCCAAATTAATCTCATCCAGAAGCTCCAACGCGCCAGCCCAACATGGTGAACAAGAGTTGAGAAAAGATGTTTTGGTACAAATCTTGAGAAGAAAAACTCCGAAGAAAAGTCATTCGACACCGGGCGGTGAGAGGGCAGAATACATCGCTAACGGACCAACCAGAACTCCGTACAGGAACAGGAATAGCGCGACAGAAGTTTGCATGATTTGCAGAGACGATCCTCACCGCCTGAAAAAAATGTAGATTTTCGGCGGCATTTTTTCTGGAATTGTCGGCGAAGGAACTGTATCTGCCTGCTTCAATTCATTTTTCTTTTGTCCGATCTTTTTTGTTTAATATTCATTTGTTGGCAAGTCAATTCTGCTATTCTTCTTTTGATACCCCTTAGTATCCGTTGTCTAGGTAAGCCGCTGGTTTGCAATTTCCCCTCTTCCGCAGATATATTCCGATGCTGACCTTGCGCCGCTTCTTGATCGCAGACCGGATACCTTGTACTCGTCGCTGTTTCTATTCGATTTTGGATAATCCAACAGAAAAAATGGTTGACGCTCCTGGAAGCCCGCAGCCGCAGCAACAAAGTGTGTAGGACGATGGATACCGTTGGGGTTGTTCATCTGGGGCTGATTCCAGTGTCAACCTAAAAGTTGTATGAGTTGCTGATGCGTCGTTAGCTCCCGGTAGATCCCCCTTCCAGAATGGTGTTAGAACCAACGGTCGTGCTTTTAACTCTCCCAACTGGCGTATGAAGGGAGAAGAAAGCCCTAGTGTGGAAGGTCAGGGTTCTCCTAAGCCTAGGACAAGCACCTCCAGACTGGCTTTCAGCAGACCAAGCCCACACGTCCCCCATGCTATCTCCGAGGGCCGACGTCTCTATGTCGGCAACATGCCCTATACCGCCAAGTCTGAGGACGTGGAAGCCCTGTTTACTGCGGCGGAATTCTCCATGTATGAATCTTGACGTGTTCTGGTCTTATGAATGATCCCAGACTGAGTGTTTCATAGCGAGCGTATCGACATTGCGATCGACCCTTTCACGGGCCGCAACCCCTCCTACTGCTTCGTTGACCTGCCGACAAAGGAGCTCGCTGATCGGGCAATGGGCGAATTGGACGGCCATGACATGCGTGGTCGCCCCGTCAAGATCAAGCCCGGTGTGGTGAAGTCTCAGCAACAGCGCATGGACGGAGAGAAGAGTTCGCCATTCTCGATCGACCGCTGGAGGAAAAATGAAACCCCCACTTTCGCCAAAGTGAACAGTGACTCGAGCCGCCGCCTGTATGTCGGTGGTCTTCCCAAATTGACCGACCACGAAGCTCTGAGCATCAACATCAACAATTTCTTCAAGGATTTCGAGGTGTACGTATATCCTTTTCCTGTATTGCACAGAAAGCCCATGGAATACTAACCCTTGTTTTTTTCTTTAGTGAGAACGTTAGCAAGCTGTTTACTCCCCACCCCTCCAAGCGATTCGAACCCGGTGACCACTACTACCTCTTTGTCGACTTCAGCAGCGTTGAAGAGGCCCAGGACGCTATGAACACTATGAATGGCAAGGAGGGTCCTTGGGGCGCCAACCTTCGGGTCCAACGAGCCCGGGGAGAGACATGGAGGGACGACAGAAGCAAGATTCCCTCTACCCAGACGACTGAGATCCCTGCTACCGAGGAAGTGCCCGTTGGGGTATAGGATACCTTGACTGACTGCCGATTTTACGCCTACCAACGGTATTGACGGAATAAACACAAAAGCAAAAAAAAGTTATGGGTCGTCGCTTTTCCAGCAGGGTGGTATTCCTCTGTGTTGCTGCAAAGAGAACTACAGACATTGCATTCTGGTTTTCGTGTCAGCCTGCGAAAAGAAATCGTGGGGAAAGACGGCTGCTGTGCTTCGTTAATACCAGGTCTGTAATCTCGCCCGTGCCTGTCATGCATGACGCTGCAGGTGCCTGTGCCCTTGAAGCCAGACGTTGGTCGGCTTCACCTTTCCTCGATTCATTGATTTCACGCGGCAGCAACGAAGGAAGATAACGACAGGTTGGGAGTTTTGGAAATTGGGCATATTTTAACGTTTACCATACTCAAAAAAGCGTGATGATCATTAGCGAACAGAATAATCTTGCATGCAGATTCGTACATGTCAGTTCCGAACCGAGTATCTCTGTACGTAGTAGTAGTAGCAGCAGCAGTAGTAGTCTTCTTCCCCTCCTTTTGTCCAGTGGACATACCGAAAGCCCATCCATTCCTCCGTAAACTAAAGACCCTGGTCCAATCGGCACCATTCCGATAGTCAATCCGGGCAGAACGGTACCAAGTAAACTCCGGAAGGCAAGAGATTCTCGGCATCATTAGCGTAAAATATGTGAATGAGGGGTTTCTCATGGTTGAGTCCGGGGTTGAGCATCCAGCACTCCATCTCCACGGGCTCGATTTTACCCGAACGAAAAGGGAAAATCACGTGGACCCCCAGCGATCTTGGGCATCACCCGATTTGATTGAATTCACTGCTTCATCTGCAATTGTCTACTTTGATTGGATTCTCTCTTTCGCTTGTCTCTGTTCTCTTTTATTTCTATTTTTCTCTCTCCCCTCTATCGTCTCTATTCCATCCGTATTTTGTCTGGGTCGTGCTTTCCCACGGCATGACGTCTGTGCTGTCCTTTCCCTCTCTTCTTCGCCCTCACCGCATCCACCATCGGGGTCTAGTCCTTTGCTAGAATAATCCCTGAATTGTCTTGTTTTCTTCCTCTACAAGTACACCAGCTAAAGATTCCCAAATTTGCTGGTTTTGAGGCAGCCGGATCTGTCTCGTCCGTCTGGTGGAGCATTTAAATACGCTCAACACTCTTGAGTCGCTGAAGAATCGCCAAAAAGGGTGCATAATCACCCCGATCTTCTCCTATTCTCGGCTTCCTGCGCGATCGGTAAACCCGTCCCCGAAGTCTCGACTGTCCCATCAATACCCGAAGTCAAGAAGAGGCTCAACAAAAAAGAATCCACCATGTCGTTCAGCAGCACACGCAGTGAGCGAGGGCACAAGAGTTATTTTGCCAGCGTAAGTGCTTAATTTCTTTTCTTTTCTTTTCTTTCTTTCTTTCTTTCTTTCTTTCTTTCTTTCTTTCTTTCTTTCTTTCTTTTGTTTTTTCCTATATGTTCTTCCGACGTTCCCCATCAGACGAGGTTCGATCTACGGCTTTATGATCGGGCATGTCATGTCATTTGCTTCCTTGCACAAACTGCTGTCACTTCCGGTGGGATCCAATTATTCCCCTTGTGTCTCGTGATCGAGGAGAGATCTTCAATTTCTGGTATCCGATTTTCGGAACGCCCAGCCTTGATAAAGCAATGACAGGTGTTGGGCGTGGATTTCCTCGTAGCAAGTCATTATTTTTCTGTTTTACAGCTTGAAAAAAGTCTTTTGGAAATGTTATCGAAAGCATACTCACCATCGAGAATTATACAGTCAGATGACACGAAGATCTGTGTTGTCATGGTTGGCCTTCCGGCCAGAGGCAAGAGTCTCATAGCTGGAAAGGCGATGCGGTATCTTGCCTGGGTTGGCATTCCCGCTCGGGTGTTCAACGTCGGCAAATATCGTCGGCATAACACACCCCAGCCCTCGGCCAAGTTCTTCGAACCTCACAATGAGGAAGGGGAGAAAATGAGGCGAGCTGCCGCAGAGGCTGCAGTATCCGACATGCTTGCCTGGTTCCGAGAAGATCAAGGTGTCGTTGCCATTCTCGATGCCACCAACTCGACCAGGGAACGACGCCGGTGGATCTACGAATCCTGCGAGAAGGAGAATGTTGAGACCTTATTCGTCGAGTCAACATGCGACGATGAGGAGGTCATTATGAACAACATCCTCGAAGTCAAAACCACGTCTCCGGATTACAAGGGTCAGGATCCCGAGATGGCTGCACTTGATTTCCGCACTCGTATCCGGAACTATGAGCAGGTTTACGAAACCATCGATGAGAACGAGAAGCATTACACCTATGTCAAGCTTATCAATGTTGGCTCCACCGTCATAATCAACCAAATTAAGGACTATTTGTCAAGTCGGTTGGTCTACTATATCCAAAACCTTCATATCAAGCCGCGCTCGATTTGGCTCTCTCGTGTAAGTGATTACCGAAAGGTTCAGAAAGAAAACCATGCTAATCTCGATTTCAGCACGGAGAATCCGAGTACAATCTGGTTGGAAAAATTGGTGGTGATTCTAGCATATCTGAACGGGGTGAGGCTTACGCCAAAGCTCTCCCTGAACTCATGCGAAAGTCTGGATATCCTCCCAACACTAAGATTGTCATCTGGACTTCGACCTTGAAGCGTACGATCCAGACTGCTCGCCACCTGGCAGGCCAACCAGGCTTTGGGAAATTGGAATGGAAAGCACTTGATGAACTGGACTCCGGTGTTTGCGATGGCCTGACCTACAAGGATATTGCCGACCAATATCCGGAGGACTTTGCGGCGCGTGATGAAGATAAGTATAATTACCGTTACCGGGGCGGAGAGTCTTACCGTGATGTCGTTATTCGCCTCGAGCCCATCATCATGGAGCTAGAGCGCAGTGAGAACGTCATTATCGTCACTCATCAAGCCGTGCTACGTTGCATCTATGCCTACTTCCTCAATACACCTCAAGAGCAGAGCCCGTGGATGGAGGTTCCTCTTCATACGTTGATCAAACTCACTCCTCGTGCGTACGGGACGGAGGAGCAGCGCTTCAAGGCCGACATTCCGGCAGTATCCACCTGGCGTGGCAAGGGTACTTCTGCACACCACCAGGAGTTTCCTGCTGGTCAGAAATGATTGAGTTGCTATTCGAGCATTCGACCCGATACGCTGTGTAAATTACATGCGGCTCGACCGTAAACCTGCAGGCTGTGCCTTGTCAGTTATTTCATTTCCGACTGTCGTTCTACCCGTCAGAATACGTTGCATAGATGCCCTCCTGGGTATCTCCATCCACCTACGGCATACCCTACCTCATTCCAACTTAACCTATATTCAGGGTTTCTATAATCGATCAACATCCTTTATCTCTCATCTTACGCTACCTGCTCCCTCGTCTCCGGTGAATAAACACCCTTTACCTTCTTATCTATCACATTACTTCGGCATTGTACGCAAACCGAGGCATTTGGAAATACGTTTTTCTGAGTTTGGTGGCGTGTCCCTTCAAAAATGCTTATTTCCCGAAAAGCATACATAAGCAAATATCATAGTAGTATTTACATTGCATATTATTAAGGATATCTCTGCAACAAACTGTAGTCCTTTGCGCGATGCCTATGACCTCATAGCCCCTATCGATAAATCAACTGACTAAACGCTGACTAACGCCCGATAACCAGCGTCCGCCGATCGGGAACGACTGCAAGCAGCGGACAGCAGCATGATAGCTGCGCTTTTCGGCTTTGAAATTCTTGCTGGACATGATTGTATCTTGTGCCTGGAACGGGTGAACAGGCGCGAGAACAACCGAGGTGCATTGGCACAGCATGTTGTCTGCTTTCACGGCTCGACCTCTCGTCGAGCTCAAGCAGCGGGACAAGTCCAAGATCGAATCGGTCCTCGCATACGGCGATCGACTACTTGTCGGGCTGAACAATGGCAGTTTACGAATATACCGGATAAATGAGATTTCCTACGATGAGGAGGGTACCGCCGACGCCAACGGCGGGGGACAGCACCATGGAGGAGCCGAAGGAGAAGATACGGTCAGGAACGGCGATGAGAGAGTTAGGCCCGCAACAGCAAGCTCACCTCGGGCAACGACACCAAAGACGAGACCAACCGATCTCCTCCGCGAAATCGAAAAGTTCTCCCGGTACAAGATCGAGCAACTGGCCTTGATCAAGGAGGCCAAGCTACTGGTCTCGTTATCGGGCGGCTACGTGTCGATCCACGACCTACAGACGTACGAATTGCACGAGCAGCTCACCAAGACGAAAGGCGCGACGACATTTGCGATAACCTCGAATATCGTGAATGATCCCGAGACCGGCGTTCCGTCGATTGTGTCTCGGCTTGTGGTCGCTGTTAAGAGGAAGATACTGCTGTGGACATGGCGGGATATGGAGCTGGAGAAGGATATGGCGGAGATGATTCTGGTTAGTGGAATTAAGACGCTTACCTGGATCTCTGGGACTAAGCTGGTGGCTGGTCTTGGGTCGAATTTCGTTATGGTGGATCTTGAGAGCTCGTCGGTCACGGAGCTTGTTGGGCCGGGAAGTATTGGGGGTTTGGGTGGTCAGGAGACTGGTCGGTTGGCTGGTGTTGGGGCTGCTAGTATGAGTTACATTGGGATGAGTGGAATGGGTCCGAAGCCTCTCTGTACGAGACTCAGTGAAGGGCAGATACTGTTGGCTAAGGACATCAACACGCATTTCATTGATACCGATGGCAATTCGTTGGGTCGCAGGCAGATTCCGTGGAGCCATGCACCGGCGGATATCGGATACACATATCCATTCCTCCTTGCGCTCCATGATGCATCAAAAGGCGTGTTGGAAGTGAGAAATCCGGAAACCCTATCGTTGCTTCAGTCTGTCTCGCTGCCGTCTGCCAATCTCATGCATATCCCCCAGCCTACAATCAGCTTGGCCCATGCCGGAAAAGGGTTTTTGATTGGTAGTGATAGGGTTATCTGGAGGATGGAAGCCCTGAGCTACGATACGCAGATCGACACCCTAGTTGAGAAAGGGTATCTGGACGAAGCAATTAGTCTGCTTGTTATGCTCGAGGATGCTCTTCTGAAGGACAAACCCGGCCGGCTACGCCAGATTAAACTCGAGAAGGCCGAGGGTCTGTTCAACGTGAGGAAATATCGAGACGCGATGGACCTATTTACGGAGGTTTCGGCACCTCCTGAAACAGTCATCAGACTCTATCCTAAGTTGATCGCGGGCGATCTCTCCTCTATCATTGAAGAGGAGGAGTCCGAGGATAGCGGATCGGAAGGTTCACCCAAGCCGAACGAGAATCAGGATAATGCGATTTCCGAGGATGCTACGAGTCCCACCACGAAACTGACGCATGCTCCATCTTTGAGATCTATCCTCCGAACAAGGACTGAAGGCTTCGATGATGCAGGTAGCATCCGTAGCAAGCCTGTCGAGGAAGACAAGCGCCTAGAAGGGAAAGATCTCAAGCTTGCCGTTCGTGAACTCCAGGCGTATCTGGCCGATGTCCGGAGGAGGTTTCAGCGATTTCTCAACCCTGATGGCTCACTCAAAATTCCAGACCCGCCAACCAATGCTGCAGATGATGAATTTACTGATTCCGTTGTAAAACTGCTCGACTTCTCTCGAGAGGAGCGAGAGGAAGCTTTCGCAGAGAAACTTCGGGACAAAGCAAGACTCGTGGACACGACTCTTTTCCGGGCACACATGTTCGCGACTCCATCCTTGGCCGGCTCCCTCTTCCGTATCGCGAACTTCTGTGACCCAGACGTTGTAATGGAGCGGCTGGAAGAAACCGGCCGCTACAACGACCTCATTGATTTCCTCTATGGCAAAAAGTTGCATCGTCAAGCCCTCGAGCTCCTTCGGAAGTTCGGCCAAGCGGAAACAGAAGACGAATCAGCCCCACAACTCCATGGGCCCAAGAGATTGGTTGGATATCTGCAGAACCTGCCTCCAGCGAAGATCGATCTCATTCTCGAGTTTGCGGAATGGCCGGTGCGAGAGGATCCTGAGCTGGGCATGGAGATATTCGTGGCAGATACCGAAAATGCAGAGACATTACCTCGAAATCAGGTTCTGGAATTTCTCGAGAGGATCGATATTACCCTGGCTGTCCAGTACCTCGAGCATGTTATTGGGGAGTTAAATGATACGACGCCGGACTTGCACTACAAACTTCTGCTTCTTTACTTGGATCGTCTGGACAAAGGGGAGTTTGCAGGTGACAACGATCGTGTCGAATGGCGGAACAGATTCTTGGAGACGCTCAGATCGAGCTCGCAATATTCACCGGCTAAGATGCTTGATCGGCTGGACCGGAATGGTAAGCATTCCCCTCCCCACGAAAGGAGTCGTTGGCTGTTACTGACTGGCTAGATCCTGAGTTCTTCGAAGCGAGAGCCATCGTGTTCAGCAAGATGGGACAACATAAACAGGCTTTGGAGATCTACGTGTTCAAACTCGAGGACTATGCCAAAGCAGAAGAGTATGCCAACAATCAAATAATCATTTCGTGATGAGACTGTCTAACTATTGCAGATACTGTAACCACGTCCACAAGGAGGATACGGCCGCAAAAGAAATTGCGCCCGAGGAAGAGAAAGACGAAGCAAAAGATGAACACTCGTCTATCCATCTGACATTATTAGGTCTATATCTCACCCCGCCCTATGGATATAAACCACAATATGGACCTGCGCTCGACATACTTGCAAAGCATGGATCCCGTCTCCCTCCTAGTTCCGCGCTAGACCTCATCCCTGAATCACTACCGGTTAAAGAACTAGAGTTCTACTTCAAAGGTCGGATGCGCGCTGCCAATTCCAAGTTCAACGAGTCCAGAATTGCGGCGAACTTGCAAAAGGTTCAGAATGTAAAGGCGCAAGCGCAGTTGTTGGTCGGGGAGGGCATTGACCTGAAGTCTTCGAGGTCGAGGCATGTTACTGTGACAGAGGAGAGGATTTGTGGAATCTGCCACAAGCGGCTTGGAGGGAGTGTGATTAACGTGTTTCCAGAGTAAGTCTTCCTTGAATTGTGCACGCTGATGTCCGCTAACGGATGCAGTAATACTGTTGTTCATCTCGGATGCGCGAATCGACTGTCCAGGACTACTTCATGACAATACTTGCATCTTGCATTCGTTGATTTTGGACATATGTTGCATTTGTTATGTTTTCTTCTTTTTCTTTCTCTTTTCTGTCTCTTATAATCTCCGTCCGTGATGAGGTTCGGGCGGAGCGGCGGATGTTTTTCTGCGATTTGATACCCCAGGATAGCAATATATCCAAGGTGTTTGTGTGCGCTGGCGTGTTGTTCCCACGAAGGTACTCCGTATAGTTGATGATACAGTCGATATCCCGAATGTCCGTATAACAAGAAGACCGGGCAACGTTGCAATGCATGACCGTTATGAACCTGTGTAACCTCAAGCATCCTCCACATTTTCCTCTCCGTAGTTCTCTTCCTCCTTAGCTTCTTTGTCCGACTCCTCCCTCCCTTGCGCCTCTGCAGCCTTCTTGTCGTCTTCCATGCGCGCTGTCAAAAACACATTGATTTCGTCCTGCAATTTCGGCACTAGCTGCCGCAATTCTCCCAGGTAGGCCACCTTGGACGACGTGTTGGAGGGTACCGGGGTCGAGGAAAGGTCGTGCTGGAAGGTCTGGGTGGAGGGCTGAGGGGAGGTGTAGACGGCGCGCAGGGAGTTTCCGGTAGAAGTCGACATGGCGATCGGAATGAGAATACTCGATTGTCCGTAAAATATGGTATATCTCACTTGGTTGTTGCGTGCTGGACTAAGGTGTGGTGGTTGTCGGGGCTGTTAAAAAAGTGTCGGGCGGGGTGCGTCAGCGTTTAATGAAAGGGAAACGTTCCAGATGGAGTGCTAAACAGCGATCGATCGGCATGATGGGCGTATCCTTGGCTACTTCGTCTCCCCAGAACAATCATACACTGTCGCTAGACAACAACAGCAAAACAACTACAACCACAACACACGAAACATGCGCTCCTTAACCCTGTCACGGTAACACTCACTACTGCAACGTCTCAGCATCATCGTCTCACCCTCTCACTCTGGTTCTCTCCGCCCCGTTCCAAACTTCCACTTCCGCCACTATGAACACGCTGCGGTTCTCGGGCTCGCCGGAGCATCCCTCCAGAGATGCCCAGATCCCCTCTCGTCCCTCCTTCGACGACGAATTGGGCGCCACAGCCTCGTCGGGAAGCGATGCATCTTCGCTTGCGTCCAACGTGACGACCGTCTCGGCCGTCAATACCAATAACAACAGCAGCAGCAGCACCAGCAACATTCCTGGCACAGCCACCACGTCTCGACCCCCTCGAACCTCCTCGATAACGACCACCAGCACCACCAGCAGCAATACTTCGTCAACCACCAACCCCTCTGTGCGACCCGTTGCCACCATGCCGCAGAATGAGCCGTTGGGTCGCAAGTCCACCACCTTAGGGCGAGAGAGGGCCGAGATCCAACGGCATCGGTCTCGACATCATTCTCAAGGGTTTTTCGAACCGTCGCTCCCGACAGCCTCGTCGACAGATGCTACGCTTTCCGCATCGCGGATCGCCGCTCAGGCGGCGATGCAGCAGCAGCAGCAACAACAACAACAGCAACAGCAGTATCAGCAGTCGTCTGCCCAAAATCTCCCGAGACGGCCGCAGGCGATCTCCCAGGATTCGGAGGATAACCTATCGAGGAACAGAAGAACAGGGACCGACTCGCCTCCTCCCCCGCCGCCTCCGCCGTTACTAGCTGCACCGAACATCATACCGGGACCATCATATCAGAATGGACTAGTTGGAGGAAATACTAATGTCGCTACGACGGCGGCTAATGTCGCATTCCCCAGGAGTCCCGGGTTGCAGCCTTCGGGGATGCCCGCGGAGCCAGTTCCTGAGAAGGAACAGAAGCAGAAGGGCGAGAAAAAAAAGAGGTTATTTTCGAAACCTAAGCATATTGGGATCAGTCGGGACAAGGATCCCTTCAAGGACCGGGGTATGCCGTCGCCGAGCAAAATGAGCTTTGCTAGTGCCAGTGGGTTGTCGAGGATTGTTAGCACGTCGACGCCTGCTTTACCTGATACGCCGGCGTTGCCGTCAAATAACCCGTCGATGTATAATTTGTCGAATGGGTCTGCATCCACGGTTGTACCGGCCGATAAGCCAGCGTCCAGCGAGGAGAAGAAGGAGAAGGAGAAGGAGAAGGATAAAGATAAGGAAAAGGACAAGGATAAGGAGAAACATAAGCATCACTTTTTGTCACGGCAGAAGCTGAAGCTGAAAGATCGTGTGGACGAACATCGCCATCTGCCCTTGTCGTCGGCATGGAGTAACTCGAAGCCATCGGATCCGAACGCACCTCAATCGCTCTACTCGTTTGTTCCCCAGTCACCTGGTACTGTCTCTACTACTTTCGGTAAGTCAGTCAGTGGCCTAGACATCCTCCATGGAGGGCGGGCTCTACGCGAGAAGAAAAAGGAAGAAAAGGCATTGGCGGAATCAGAACTGGTTGACGGGCTTGTAAATGCAACAGGCAGTAATGGCACTCCCGCTGTGTTTCCTGGTCCTTCGTCTCTTGGGAGCTCAACGGGAATTCTTGCTGAAGCCGCTCTCAGAGAGACCCTGCAGGGGTTTGGTTTGAACAACATGACCCCCGAAGATGCATGGGACTTCTTGAAAGCGAAGCTTCTGGTCATCTTTGATGGGGAGGATGTGCGGATTGCGATTGAGGATCTGAACAAATTGGTTTTGATCCACATTCAGCGATGCGTGCAAAAACGCACGCCGACTGCGATAATCGACGACCTGCGCGAACTGCTGGATACCGGATTCGCGTCGTTGAACCACAACTTGAGCGGTGTTCCGGATGAGAAGCTGGTTCCTCATCTGGTACAGATATGGATGCTCACGTTTGGCACGATTCTGCCGTTCATCCAAGCGGTTTTCCTTCCTCTGGACCTGGAATTCAAGGGATGCGGGTCCGTAATGAGCTTACGGGAAGCCAACGAGTTCTGGAGCGGGACGTCTACAAATGGATTACCATTTGGTCCGCCAGGGGGTGCGCTGGAAGTTCGCAACCTCGTCTTGACCGCGTTCCGCGACATGGTGATCATCTGTCGGTACGAGAGCCTGCTCAACACATTTTCCCGGTTGAGTCTCGACAGCATGAACCTGGGCAACTCGGGCCTCAGCGTCACAACAACAAAGAGCAGCACCAACAGTGGACGCCCCGGGACAGCAACATCGCTGGACGGAGGATTCGGAAGCTACAGTTCTCAGTCATCGACGCTCCTCAACGCCGCCGCCGGCAGCTACTCCTCCGACTCGATGAGCATGAGCGACAACCGCAGCCGCGCAGCATCAAACACATCCTCAAATCCAGACCAGTTAATTTTCCAATCCTTCTCCTCCCCCACCCCACGACCAACCATCATCCACCGCTCATCCTCCTCAGCACCAGACACCTCCCACCTCATCACCGAGACTGTAGGCCGCATGCTCCAATGCGTCAGCGTGCTCGCCAGCGTGCAGACCGGCGACGAGCCACAGGAGCGAATCGAAGTGCTCAGCAAAGCGCTCAAACACAACTGGCTCGGCCGGGGCCGAACAGGACGGGATCGACGGGGGTTCGTGGGGGCCAAGGTCCGGCCTACCGCCGTGGCAAGGACTAACAGTGATGATTCTACGAAAGATGCGAGACTTGGCGAATTGGGATTGGGCATGCAGGGTCGGCGTCGGGAAATGGTTATTTGACTGCTTTATTTTCTTTTATATTTTTGCATTATTTGCGGTTTTGTGTTGCGGAATGGAACTTATTTGTTGATACATGGAGATACCTTTTAGCATGAATGGACTGCTGTTCTTGCATTTGATAATTATTCTTTCCAGGACTAACCCAACCCAGTCAAACACAGATCCTGTGCAACCCTTCAATCACTCTGCGTCCTTGACCGCAGCCATAACACCTTCGTTGACTTTGCTCAATTCCTTAAACTTCTTCTGCAGAGTAGTAATCGGGTAATTGTTACCACTCCTTGCCTCAGTTCCCTCAACAATCCCTCTGCCACTTCTCAAGTTCTTGCTTATCCTCAATACTCAAACAGAATCGGGCCCTGAACGTCCACCTTATCAGCTCCCAAATCACAACACCAAGACCTCAGGACAACAAGAGAAAGAGAAAAGAAAGACATACATCATCCTCGTGCTATCCTCAAGCGCCTTGGTGATTATTTCAGCCCATGGCCTATTCTCGTCTTTCAGGCGGATGGGCAGTTTATGCCTTCACTTGTTCTTCGTAGGTTGTCGGGATGGGGCCGAGACCGTTTAGTTCTTTTGGTGGAAGGTTTAGTTTTTCGACTTCCTGCTAGTGAGTTTTGGTCGTCGTTGTGCTGAAACTCGGACTCGTCGGCGTTGTCCTTGGCTGTGGTCTTGTTGAGAGAGCGCTTGCGGGTGGCCGTGGTTGGGGTTTGATTGGGTTGGGCGAGGTCTTCTGCTGTCGTATAGCAGTTAGTTGGCGTGTTTCGAGGAGCTATTAGGGGGCTGATAGCTTACTACATTCTCGTCTTTAATTGGAGTCATAGCGAGTTCGTTTGAGTTGGTGTCCTTGTAAAGGGTAGGTCTGTTTTCGCCATTTATGGCTGTGAAAGGCATTTTCCTTGAGCGGATCGGACTGTTGTTGTTGTTGGGATAGTAGAGAAGATGGAGAAAAGTGTATAGCACAGGAAATGCATCTGGGAGATAAAGTAAGCACAGGAAGTTTACAGTGAATGGTGGTAAGTTTCATTATCCTGGACCTCTGGGAATTGTCATTACTTGCGTTTGGTATTGAAAGCGACACTAACTAGAACTAGATACACACAAGCCTTGATCTCACTCATTTCAAAACCTCCATCAACCCTGTGCCTCAATGGACCCTTCCTCCGAAGATTGGAGATGATCACATCGACAACCCTAAACAACGCCAAACACACCTTCATCAACCTCCGCCTCTTCATCTCCATACTCCTCACCATTTGCCGCAATTTTCAACAGATTGGCTATACGGAAAAGGTTCCGATTGATAGAACGCAACAGGTGCAACGCCTCATCCTGGCGCTTATCATGGCGACCATACGCATACACGTCCAGCTCTTCAATCACACCCTCAACGTGCTGGCCGAAGTCCGCATCCGCGCGATTCTTCAACAAACGAGCGATAGTAGACCACATTGGACGTGGAAGTTGGATGCAGTGCTTGTTCAATTGCACACAGTGCTCGCAGTTGCGGTGTCTGATTTCGCGGGGGCAGCGGTGGTTCGCGTCGGACTTGAGTAGTTTCACGCAACTGACACATCCGGGAAGCATCTGCGAACAGAATGGGATACGGGCGAGGATCTTTGGGGACTGAGGGGCGCCAGCTGGTTCGGACACTGAGGACTGAGAAGCTTCCTGGCCTGGAATAGGTGACGGGGTGGCCTTGGGGCGAGGGAGAGTCAGGGCTGGCGTGGGGACTTCTTGCTCGTCTCCAGAACATCATCGATAGGATATTTTTTCTCGGCCTTCGAGCTGGCACGTATAGGACCATGAGCAGAATTGTCATCAGACGTTTTCGCGAATGGCTCGGTTTTGTTCGTTTCGGTGAGCTTCACATTTTTAGGGTCGACGGCGGTCTGCTTTTTTTCTGCGAGGTCGGTTCTTGTGGGTGGGCTTGGGGCGAGGAGAATGGGTGGTTGAAATGAATGCCAGTATAAAATAAAAATGCCACTGTATGGTTTTACTACCACGTTCAATTTTGCATTACGCCCAGGTTTCTGTAAAGTGCCCTGTCCTTCTGTTCCCTACGCGGTACTGTCGATATGTATAAAGTACACAAAGAATAAAGGCCCGGGTTTGAAGGAAGAAGCATTGTCCCATGTCTCATTATTTGGAGAGTTTTGGTTGATTAAGTTACATGACATTTCCAAAGATAAATCCACATCCCATAAACAAATCATCCATCATTGATCATAGACAATATCTCATAACTACCATAAATGATCGACCAAACAAAGAAATCAGGGATAAAAGGCATCCTCCGGTCTCAAAATCGAGATATTCGCCTGCGTGTACCGATCAAATCCCTCATCCAACTGCCTCCTAATATCTCGCTCCTTCTCGCTACCACGAATAGGATGCAGATAGTGCTCAATCTGCTCAATGAGAGGGTCCAAGTATTCGACTCCGATATTCTCCATAAGATTCAGGTAGCGGTCGTAGCCTTCGATCACGCGGCAGAGGATATCCCAGAGGGCAACGAGGATGTGGGTGACTTCGTTGCGTTCGATGTCGACGATGTCCTCGAGAAGCAGCTGGCGATTGCGAGTGTTGAGGAAGGAGGTGTAGACGAAGTTGTCATATAGGTCGAGGAAGGTGGTTAGAAGGGTCTTCTCGATGGGGGTTACTTTGCGGAGCTGGCTTCTGTACGGGGTTAGTGTCTTTCATAGGGCAAAATCAACGAAGGTCTTACCCTAAGATCACATGGAGCATGCGACGATAACGAATGAAGAAGTTGACGCTCATGTCTCTGGAAATATCACCCAGGATGTAGTGCACACGAGAACCGACATCAAGTAATTCAGCCAACCGGGCGTCAACGACGGCCAGATAGCGCGTGACCACAGACACAATCATCTTGATGTCGTAGGTAGCTCCGGCAGACATGAAGTGCAACGGAGAATTATCTTTATTGCGGAACAGAATCTCCCCCATACGGATGATCAGGTAAGAGAAGTCATGAAAGACGCTTCTAGGACCATCGCCAAGATACTCACTGTAGAGCAGACGTCTCATGTCGTCGACGACGCGCATCTTGTCGGACTCTTCGCGGGAAGCGTACATCCCAGGGGGTGGGGAAGCGCGCGATCTTGGTTCGTTGGGGACTTGCGGTGCATCGACATCGTTGATATTCTGCTCGACTGTATTTTGATATTCAGCTTCGTCTTCTTGGATTGACGCGAGAAGAGGGCGAGGTTCTTCCTCTTCTTCATCGCTGCTGGAGAAGCTCGGATTGGCAATACAAGGATCAACCTCTCTGAAACGGATGACTTCCTCGACAACCTTGGAGATGGCGTAGTTGTAGGCTTGTTCGTGCTGGCCGATGTCGACAGGCGGGTACATCTCGCAAGACTCGTAGTAGTCAGGGAACGGCTCAGTCTTGGGCCCAGAGGACTTGACAGAGGACTCGACAGGCGTCTCTATAGAAGATTCGACAGAACTGACAGAATCGCTCTGGTCATTGCCCTCCTCGTCAGTGAGCTGGCAGCCACCTTCGCAACCTTCCACAGCTTCGTCAGAGTCGTAGTCGCTCTCTTCATCTTCATCTTCATCGTAGTCACCGTCGCCGTTTTCCTGCACAGCTTGAGCCTCACAAAGCGCGAGGCCTTCTAAAGTACTCGCCAACAAACCAGCAAGCGACTGGCGATATTCACCCAGTCTCTGAGGATCAATGCTCACGGGCACAGGCTGAATGGGCGAGCAGGGACGAGGAGGGGTCAGCGCCGCCTGTTGTCTGGCGTAGCTAAACACGCGAAAAGCAGCGTCCGCGACGAGGGTTTCAGGAAATAGTTCTTCGTATATGGGCACCCGAAGTGGGCTTTCGGTTGTTTGGGACGAGCCAGCGATAGCGCCAGCAGAGCTGGTCTTGTGCATGTCTTGATCCATCTTGTCTTCGAGTATTGGATGGGTAAATTTGCTCAACTATGGAGATCGCACAAAACCTGGGTAAGAAGATGGAGGATGATTATATAGGAGAGAGTACGATAATAGAGAGAAACAAAAGAGAATGAGAAAAATCACTTCTAGATGAGAGGTTCTCATTCACTGCTGTGAGCATGAGCTTGTAATTCATTCTAACACGTTCCTTGATTTGCATTTACTATCACAAAAAGCCTTATTTTCCTGTATGTTTATACAGACACAGTGAATGCTTTAATGGTAAATCCCTTATTGCTTCCAAGTAGTTCTTTGATGCCATAGTTTCAGTGGCGAGCCCTAAGTTGGAATTGAGCGCTTTACGATACAACTGCAAGCCATGTCTAGTTTCTGATGGTTAGGAATTGCGTGAGTCTGTGACGGTGACTTAAGAATACCGATGCTCTACATATTGCCCTTTTCGGTCCTGTTTTAGCTCGCCCGCTCTGTATTCGTTCATACTCTGAAGATCGTAGGCCAATCCCAAATTGAGGCACGTACTGAACAATCAACGAATGATCGAGCCATGAACATCACCCTCGAACGAATATACGAAATAAGTGATATTTTTTGGGGATTGGGTTGGTTACTGAAGACTTCGCTTCATCTGTCGAAGACGTAGTGGGCGAATTCGCCGACCTAGCGCGTCCGTAAGCAGCAAGGCTGTCGTCGATTACAAGCGAGGAACCGTGGGAGGGTGATGGAGTTTTCAAGACGGACAATGGGATATATGGATACGATTGAAAACATATATGGGCAGCGTAGAGAAAGGATGAGACTCCTTGTCATACATTTGTCGCGGATTAAGACCAAGTTTGGATCATTCTAGCACTTATCAGAGAAACAGACAGTTCAATGTTTAAAGTATGCATATGCATTCCACTAACTATTGATTAAACTACACTAACATGGCTGTGCCGTAACTCAATCCGACAAACGCTCACTGAAGGAGCGCTCCATACCGATCAAGAAAAAAAAATACGGCGAGCCCTCCCTCTTAAGCACGCTCGGTAAGGAGACAGAACGAAAGGAAGAACAAAACGTCCCAGCCAGCCGACCGACTCCTCAAGCAATGTTTAAGGTATGAAGGACCTGTTTTTCTTCGCACATTGACTGATTGGCACGCCATTGAAAGAATCGTGACAACTCAAAGTAGTGCGGTCGATATGGAAGAAGAATCATACAAGACAAACATTCCTAGTTATCCTTTTTGGATGATCCTTGGGTGTTGCCAGACGAAGAAGTCTGTTCATCTTCATCGTCGTCATCAGGTAGTGGGACGTCCATAACGCGCTCCCCTGCCTTTTCCAAAGTCCTTCGGCTCCAGCTTCTTACACCCTTATAAACAGCCTGCGATTTGTTAGTGACAGGAAAAGCACAAGGCGTGGTAGCAAGCTTACCGCAAGGAAAGTCAGAACACCAAGCGCAATCATAATCCAGCTAATGGAAGCCGCTCGATTCCTACCGGAGTTTCTTCCATTGAGAGTCGAGCTGCGCACCCATATCTGCCATGATATTGACCCCAGAAGTGTCTTGATTAAAGACAAGACGCCCAATGACGTAAACCCCTTCGCAAAGTGTTCTATCCAAGAATAATTTGGAACGTCTCGCCTGACATCTCTGCCAAGGCTGGACTCCCAATACTCGACATGATAGATGGTGTCCACGGGATCCACGTAAAGGTTGATGATTGGGTCAGCAACGAAACCAAGCAAGAAGACAGTGAGCACTAAAATTCCCAAGGTCAATGTAATTTGGGTCATGGCGCTACTGATCCAACGCGACCACCTCAGACGTTCCAAACGATACTGGAACCCACAAGTTGGGCACTGCCAGTAGTTCCTCTTGGCGTAGCCCGGGTCTGCGTGCCGCCACGATTGAAGACAACCCTCATGAACGTATCGCGAAGACCCCTTGCATCTGCAGGGTCGCAGAAGCCGACCAGATTCCGGATCGGAGGACTCATATACCACCCGCGGCTTAGGCTGAAGAAATCCCGGCAAGTTCTCAGAGGGAGGGTGAAAGGTCGGGTAGACTGTCTCCAAGCAGATGCGGCATTCGCGGGGTCCGTAGTGCTTTCTGGAACTCTCCGGGCTCGCAGTATCGCTTGTCTCTGTCTGGTTGGGGGGAGGATCAGAAGTCCGAGGTCTGTCTTCGCTCGAGGGAGCAGAGAAGCTTGAAGGCCACTGCCAGCGTGGCTCACTTCGTAAGTCCATTGTGTGCCTGCACGGTCAAGAAATTATAATGTCACGGCATAGCAAGTCAAAATTGAGCACAGGTCGGTCATTGAGCTCTGGCTGCTGTGTTCAAACAGTCACCGAGCACGGAGGGAAGAAAAGAAATTGAACTGGAGCTGGGAAAATTTTATGGTGGAAGTGGAGAGACGAGAATGGAACTGCGCTAATTGGCTTAGTCAGGAGCTGGAACGACTAGCCGCTCGCCTATCGTGGCTATCGTGGCTCACCGCCCCAGGCGCGGCTTGGCACCACCTTACCTAACCAGAGGTACTGCGTCAACGCCCGGTCGCCAGTGTACGCAGGTCGCATGAGCCAAGCGGTGAGCTCATGCGGCCTAGACCCCCTGCACGTGAGCGCCAAGTCTCTTATTAAGCCGATTTATCCCGCACGAGGTAATTAAATACTGAACTTTAGGCAT